>VZTR01027377.1:87492-107149 GCA_013400775.1 Chaetops frenatus | reverse complement strand
AAAAAAAAAAAACCACCACCACCACCAAAATCCACCTCTGTTGGTTTCAAATGTTAAATGTACCCACCAAGGACCTTTCTGCATTTCTGTGTTCACAATATTTGTCCCTCTTCACTCTGAAGCTGTAGCAAAGGATGAGAGGCAGGCTTGAACACAGTGATGACCTTACAAAATCCAAGATGGGAACAGTTTCACAGTTCTGTGTCACCAACAGACCTTTCCAAATAACTGATATATCCCAGACCACTCATGTACACACCTGGTGCTGCTCAGATATAAGCTCTTGCTGCCTTTTTGCTACGGACACACCATCATTTCAGAACATAAAAATAAAGCACCCAAAGCTCCAGAAACTCTTATTGCAAATAATCTCACTGCCAGAAGAAAGGCAACGTGGGGTTTATCAGAAAACTGGGTTCATGTGTAGGACCTTTAACATCTTCAGATGAAGGCAATCACTCCACAAAGAACAGCAAGCCTTTGGTGTGAGAAGGAATTCACCTTCACCACAGCACTGCCCCTGCAGCCTGCCCAGTGATGCAAAACTGAAAACACTCTGTTCACAGTTTCCAGCTGCTTCTGTTGAGCTTTTCCTTGTTACAGAAAGGAATTTGGGATCATTCAGTGAAAGAAAGAACCATGCCTGCTCCTTCAGGTCCTGTAGAAATTGAGCAAGGAAGAGAAAAACTTTTTGTAACCTGAAGAATTTAGGAAATGAAGGCCAGTTCTGGCAGTGCTGAGGCCAGAGCTATGCCATGGGATCCAGGAAGCATCCACCTCCTGTGTGCTGGTATGAAGTTTAAAAAATAATCAGTCCTCACAGGTGGATCAAACCCAGACATTCTCCTACAGCCATCAGGAAAATAACACTTTGTTTTCTTAGGAACCAGATGTTCCCCACACAGCAAACTCTCCAAATTTATGACAGCTATGTCAGACTCTACAGATCTGTAATGGTCTTTGGTCAGAAGGAACACAGAGCAAACAGAAAATACACAGGAGGAAGCAGAGGGGGGAAAAAAGCTTCATTCCACATCCTCAGCTGTGGAAATGTATTTGGAGCAGGCGTTGGAGGCTGCAGCTCCTGGAGGAGGCTGCGCTGCCTCTCATTGAAAATGAGACTGAAATTATGTTCCACGTCAGCTGTCAAGTAATGGTTTTGAAACCTTAAACAGAGAATACATTTGCAGCTATTAGCACGGTATGGTCATGGTTTGTATTTGAAGGTGAAAACAGTTTGTAAGGAGGGAAAGAAAACATTAATTCTATTCATCTTGAAAGTTACTTTAACTTTTCAAAATGCTACGGTAAATTTTGAAAGTTTAAAATTAGTTTCAAGATGAATAGAATTAATGAGTGAATTAGAACTGGTACAGAATTGCAATAAATAATATTTGAAACCTTTTAATAAGCTTTGCAATGATTAAAATGAATGGATTTTTTTTTTCTTTTTGCTATAAAACTGGAGCTCTTTTAAGTATAAATTGTGATAATGACTCGAGAATTTCCAGCATCAGGTTTTTCCATTACATCTCAGCCTCCACAGTTGATCTAAGGCTTAAAGAATAACATTCAAGCCTCACTTTCTAATGATGAGGTGTTTGACACAGAAAGCAATCCTAACAGAGGAGGCTGCCTGCCTGGTGATTGCTGCCAAGTAGAGCTGACAGAGACAAAGAAACATTTTTCTACAGAGTCTCTTAACAAAACCTCCTCCTTGGACCTGGGACCGTGAGTGATGAGCAGGGGTCCTGTTGTGAGGAGGACTCAGCAGATCAGACCTGTGTTTGTAATTCTGACAGCATTTGTTATAAGTCTTGCTTTTAACAAAAAGAAAAAAAAAAGACAGAAGGAAAAAACCCACCAAAAAAACATAGGACAAGATTTTCAGTAATGCTGAGTGATGGAACTCTAATACAATTAGCTCAGTTATGGCAGTTTGTGAAACCTCAAGTCTGGTTCAATGCAGGAAAATCCTCCTCAGAAAGGAGGTTTGGAAAATATAAAACTACTTTACCCCCAGCTCCTGCCAAGACTTTTAACCTCTCAGCTTTTCTGAGTTTTTCTGGGATATGTTTCCATCACTGCTGAGACAGCTGCTGGTGTCCCGTGAGTGGTTCTTCAAAAGTCTTGCACCAAGTTATGCCCAGATAATTTCCTGTAAATTCATTATTCTCAGTTTTAGGGGAAAATTCACCTTGGCATCAAAAAGCACTGTAGCACAAATGTTTTTCCCTGTTTGTTCAGCCATTCTCCCTGTGCCCCTTGAGGAAAAGCTTTGCTCACAGGCATTCCCATTGGGACAGCTGCCCCCATTCATCTGCAAACACAGCCCCCATCCAAGACTGTTTCAGTGTCCCTCCTGATACCCTGTGTTCCTGCTTCTCCAGGTAGCTCTGTAACCCTCAGACACCCCAATATCCCAGTGCTGCACATGGCCAGCTGGGTATTTCCCTGCTGCTGCTGTCCCTCTGGCCTCTCGAGCCAGTTTCCCACTGCAGCTGCAGGGAGGGAGATGCCCCAGGCTGGTCAGTGCCCGGGGTGACCCCTGCTCACCTTCTGAGACCACCCTTTCCCTGTGGCAGGGCTGGAGCCTGCTCTCTCCAAAGAGACACCTGGTTTCTCTCTGGTCCCTCAGTGTCCAGCAGGAGAGCTTGACCTGCCAATAGCCTCCATCACCATCCTCCAAACCAGCAGCTCTCCCCTGAGGGTCACTGCTGCCCAGGGAACACAGCATGGCCCCTCTCCCACCCCTGCTCTCCCTGTGCTGCCTTTGCTCAGTGGGTGCTGCTGCCTGGCAGGGACCACAACTCCTGGGCACCCACCACACTCTAATGAGCTTCTCTGGGGTGCTGAGATTCGTTTGCAAGATCCATCACATCTCCATGGCTGGTTTGTCCTGTTCTCTCCAGCAAGATGCCACAGGCTCCTCCCCAAATCCCCCACTCTCTGCCTAATCAATCATTCTACCATTATAGCAAAATGTGATCCTCTTGCTTGGCTTCCAGCTCTGCTTCCCCTCCGCAGATGTGAGGGTGCAGCCTGAACCGTGCTTTCTTTATTTCTTAGTTTTGCATGAGAGCCCATAATCCACTCAGAAGTAGTTTGTAATAATTCTGCATGGGAGATGCCACCCATAATAAATTGTTCTGTGTTAACTTCCCAGGTGCTCCTGTGCTGGCAGCCAGGCAGGGGAAGGACAGAGCCATCTCCCAGATGTATTTATTTCCCCAGCCTGGACAGCTCGTAATCGCAGACAAACTGTTTGTCCTTGACTCCTGTCTCAGCAAAGGAAGACTGAACTTCCCACAGCACGATCCATATCACATCAGATTTGATATATTTCATAACAGCCTTTTATTCTCCTGTCTTTGTTCATTTATTTATCAATCTGACACTTTGCTTGATACGTCGCTGTCTTTCCTTTTATTCACCTGTCATTATCTCCTGCTCACACGTTATAATGCTCAACTTTTTTATGTATATTAAACATAAAAAAGCTCTTGGCCTGTGCCTTTTCACTGTGGATTTTCTCTGTTGCACTTAAATAGCAATAGAACGGGTGCTTTGCAAATCCTTTCTGACTCTCAGTGATATAAATCGTCTCTGCTTGGAGCTTCCAGCCTGCCTTGGAGCACTGAAAGGCCTCTCTGCCACGTGTGTCTGCACAGCCCAGGTGATGCTCTCCAGGCTTTTGGGACCAGCTCTATGGAGAGGGAGCTCAGGAGCAGAGCAGAAGAGCACCATAAACACCCAGGCACCATAAATAAACATTTACCAGCTTTCCATGATCTAATCCTCTGTGTTAACCTGCAGTAAATCCCATGAGGGGGAGTCCAAGGGGCTTTCCCCTCCTCAGATCTCGGGGAGGTGAAGGCACAGCGTGGCTCGCTGGGTCTCAGGTGCAGAGCTCAGCTTATTCCTTTAGAAGGAAAGTTGGCTCACAACTTACAGCCAAGTAAAATCATCCTCTGCTTTTCCTCGAGCATTTCACAAAAGCAGTCAGATTACTCCACCCTGAATTTTTACTACCACCAGAGAAGCAACTAAAAATATTTAACTTGTTTGTTAAAATATTTAACGTGGTTTTGACAGTTCACCAGCTGTTTAAAAGTAGCTGAAAAGGATGGCAAAGGCTGTTGCTGAGTTTAATAAATATGTGTGTGTGTAATGTTTGTTATCTGAGAAGTACATTTAGATGTCTGCTTAGGTTAGTATCACATATGCTAGAACACATGTTCCTTTTCTGGTGCACATCTATAATTGTGCCCATTTATCTTATTGCAGTTTAAAGTACCAACAGGATAAATAAAGGCACTGTCTATTCTACTTTGAGAAGGAGGGAGACCAGGCTATTTAAGTCAGTGAGAAAATATAAAACACTGCAGATAAAAACTTTGAAGGGTGGGGAAAATTACTTTTTAAAATAGCACAATCAAGGACATCTTTGCTGTGGAAAGATTTTAGTCAGAAAGAAGCAATTCAAAAGCATCTACAAAATGGATGTAGGCAGAGAACAGTGGCAGAAGCAGAGAGGCATTCTGCCTGTCCTTTTTTACAGTCATCTCTAGGCATTAATTTTCCTATGTCTATTAAAATAAAATGCTCTTGCAGATTTACTTTCCCATGGCATAGGATCCAAGCACAAGTAAGAGATGCTGGTGCTGCAGGTGAGGGTGAGGAAGGGGTGGAGGAAGCACAGGCAGGGCTAAACCTGCAGCATGGCACTAACCACACTCAACCAACCCAGCAGGATGATTCCCTCAAGCCAGAGCACAAGTGACATCCCCGTGACAATGCCAGCTGAGGATCCTCTGGGATGCCCACACAGATCAGGGCTGGGGAGCCACCTACACACAGCCTCACTCAGGATCAGGAAAACCTACCAGAATTTGACTTTTCTCCACATTTGTGTGGCCTTTGTCAAACATGAGGCAGGAAGATCTGCTGGACCGAGTCCACAAGCATCCTGAAGACAAACAGAATGAGGATGCAGGTTTGGGTGTTTCAAAGAAATGTCCTTCAAGACATACCTACCCCAGACTGAACTCTCACACCTGGTTCCTCTGACCACTCACTTGTTAGTCCAGATGTGGAAGCAAACAATCAGCTCCCACTAAAGCCAGAAATGACTGTCCCAACCCTTGACACCCAGCCACGATGTGCAGAGAGAGGAAATAAACCAGCTCAGGAATCCAGTACTTTGTGGCTTGGATTTGTGAAAGCAATGATAAATTTAAAAGGATTTAGGAAAACTCTAATTGCAGGAATCAGCCTTGAGAGACAGAGCGGGACTCACAGACTTCTTTGATGTTCAATTCATGAAAGTCCTCAAATTACAGAAGGAGAATCACTTTGCAGCTTGGAACAAACTGACAGTCCAGAAATACACTGAAAACCAGTCACTGAGCTCCAGCGAGCCGCAAAGACAAACTGCCAGGGGCAAAATGAACATTAAAACCAAGATCACCAGACACACATAAAATGTGTTTTGAAGGAGAAGCTGAAGAGTTTGATCATATTTTTGACTGGACATGAGAGGTCACCAACCAGCCTGGTGGCACTGGATTTTCCAGGGGTGATTTTTTTGTGCCTCTTGTTCTTGCAGATAAGGCTGATAGAGGGAGCCTTGGTGGGACAGCTGAGACTACTGAGATCCCCCAGTTCTGGTGTAAACTATTTGAAATGAAACAGAAATGCCAGTGAAGGGCTTTAGGGTGCTGATTTGTCAACCTGAGGTGAACTGTGATGGTTGTTTTCTCACCTAACCCAAATTTAGGAGTGCAAAAGGGATGAAATGGACATTGAAGATCCAACAGCTGGATCTGCTTAAGAATTGTAACATCTCCATAATCCTTTCTTACTTAAACAGTAACAAAAATAAATTTAAACAGAACAAAAATAGATCAAGTGTAACGTCAGGGTTGCTTTCACCACACACATTGGTCAATTCAAGAGCCATTCTGGAGCACTCTGTGTGCTCTAAGAGCATCAAAGCCATTTTACATGGAATCAAACATGATCCTACAGGAGCTCCTTGCAGCCTCAGTTATGCACCAAACCCAGAGGACAATTCAAAGAACGCTGGGAAAAGCCACCCCAAAGTGGGGTTTGAATTGCTGGGTGTAGCAGGAGCTGGAAGCCTGAGGGATGCTTCTGAATCACCCGTGTGTTATGGACCATCACAAATGCACCACCAGCGTCTCTGGAAATCTTGCAAATGACAGAGGCTCAAATGAGGACTCTATCCTGCAAAGCAGAGAGTGCTGCCAGGAGCAGAGCTATTCAGATGCCTTGCCAGAACAAACCACCTTGTGAGAGCGAGCCCTTGGCTGCCAAGAGAAGAGCAGCTCCTGGAGGTGCGGGGCTGGGGGAGAGGCGGCTGTGCCGAAAGCGCTGCTGGAGGCTGCAGCTCCTTCCAAAACGAGCAGGAGATGCTAAAGAGAGAGATGGGCTTATCAAGCACGTTATTTTTAGGAGGGAGAGAAAAGCTTCCAGTGGCCCCCCAGCTGTCTCCAAGGCTTTGGGGTGATGCAGCAAGGCCAGGGTTTGCTCCGTGGGGTCTGCAGGTGCCTGCTGGGGGTGGCACGAGCTGCTCGAGCAGCCTGGGGGGAGCAGAGGGGAAGGAGGAGGGAGCAGGGGAGGCGGGAAGGAGAAGGAAATTGTGCCATGCCCTNAAAAAAAAAAAAAAGAGAGAAGAAACTATAAACCCCCTGTTTTCAGAATATAAAAAGGTTGTGAAAATTGGACTCCAAGGGCTCTGCAAATGATTATGCTAATTAGATCCAGGGCTATTCAATAGCTCTGAAGTGATGCTCAGGAATTTTGAACTACAGTTTTTAGTGTGATTACAGATCATATTAAAATTCTATTAGTCTTCACGTAAGTTGCGAATAAGTAGGGTGGAATAAGGGGTCCATACTTTCTTGAACCCAAATACTTTCCATGTAGGAGATATTTTATAGTGAAATATCCCCCTTTTTGAAATTAAAATAAGCTTTAATTATGTAATTACACAGAGTAAAACTACAAACTGTGGAATTTTCGAAGATCACTGATTTTTCCACATGGGCCCAAGTTTTGAGTGTTGTTGTAAAACAGTATTTGTAATTGTTTTAGCCTTACTACATAGTATAATTGAGACACTCAGTAGAGAAAACTTGGTAGCAAAATCTCTTTTTGTTTCTGCCTAGCAAATGATAAATTGTTAATGAGCACCTGTTACAATGTTAATGAAAGTGAGATCTGTATGTAAATAAAGAAAATTTAATAACTTAACAAGGTGGATTAAAATTCCCAACCTGCTCTTGCTAATCTAATGCCAAACACCAAATAGTTGCTATCTAAGCAGGAAACTAGTTAATGTATTCACCTCCGTGTACTTTTCAAACTATAATTAATATTTTAAAAATTTATAAAACCGAAATCATAGGTTTGATTGTAACAAACAAAATATCTGCCTTTAATCTACTACAAAAGGTTGGCGCAAATCCCCTTAAACGATACTAAAATGTAAACCACAAGGCAGCACTGAGGAATTGATTATGTTTAACTTCTTTTGCATTTGTCCTAATCACATTCCTTATAATTGTATTTAAAATTACTCCAAAACAGTTGATTGGTAATTCTGTAGCACAGAAGAAATATGGAATGAGAACACTGTTTCCTTGGAAGAAAAAAGAAAAGTCTTGTTATAAATAACTTTCAAGGTATGTCCTCTGGACATTGGGTGAATATTAACACTTGACAAATGGACATTTGTTGGTTTAAACTAAAGTGAAAGTTATTGAAAGGGAAGAAGTGAGGCTCTTACTTCTTGGAGAAGAAACTCGCTTTCGGGTGGTTTCTCTCTCCTGCAAATCCCCCATGGGGTTTTACAGCACTGCCCTCCTGATTTCCACCCCACCCCAGTGATTTGTGGGGCAGCCCTGAAGGGCTGGGGCTGCTGGTGGAGCCCCACTTGAAGCCCAGCCCTGCAGGTGTGGCTTCAGCAGGGGCTTCTGGAGGTCCTTGACCCAACCTCCTGCCCCAAGAAAGGATAGCTTCAAACCTAGCCCAGGTTTCTCAAAATCCCCAGGGTGGGGACTCCACAGCCTCTCTGGGGTGCTGTGTCAGGGCTGCACCATTCTCATGGGGAAAGGTTGGAAGGGTTGAAAGGTTGGGGGCTTTCTCCTTAAAACCAGAGGGAATTTCCCATTGCAAGTCCCTGCCCGCCCTCCTATTGAGCACCTTGGTAGCTACAGCAGGGAGATGGAGGGAGGGAAGGGGCATCTTCCCCTTCCATTCCACCTTGGCCACACACCCAGTTTGTCCATATAACCAGTTGATACCCGAGTCCTTCCTACCACTAATACATTTTGTCTCCTCAGCTCCAGTGCTTTCTCCCTGTTTTAGAGAGGTGGCCTGAAACACAGAGATCAAGGGGTGTTGCCAACCCTGCAAGGGAAGCCCACAATCAACCCATGATACAAAAGCTGAACAGAGATGGAGGGATGGCTCCTGCATCTGCCTCAGCTCCCATCCACTGGTCCTTCTCCTTCAGCTGCTCTGAATTTGGAAACCTTGACACAAACGTGGGTGCTGCCAGTCCATGACCACTTGTGATGGACCTGATCAGCACCATCCCACATCAAAGCAAGCACTGCCATTGCCCATGGGGGAGTGAGCCCCAGAGGAGATTCCACAAATAACTATTTCTAAAAAAAAAAAAAATTTTGGAGAATATACGTGTATGCTCTGTCCTTTAATTGGGAAGCACTTCACGGGTCTGCACTTAATCAAGATGGATACCTCATTAGGACATCTCCCAGGGAACCAGTTTAGCCTAACAACAGCAAATCGCAATGCTGCTGCTTAATTGGGACAATTTTTGCAAAGTCTCCTCTTAATGGAGACATATTGGGCCAGTGCCAGGAGTTAAGTGGTGTTAAATGAAATAGGTGCAAAACTCCAACTTCCTGTCTTTTTATATAAAGATTGTCAGCTAAGAATGTAAATAAATAAAGGCTAAATGTTTAGAAGTAGGGACCTGGAGTTTCCCAGCTTTTCTGTTGCATGGAGTACTGTAAAGAAATGTGAGTTTTTGGATCTGTATTTAACCCCACCTCCACTTCTAGCCTCGATGAGCAGAAGGGTTTCTCCTGTTGTGCTTGGACTGCACAAAGCACCTCTGGCTCCAGATCTCTGGTGGAACATCCTGGGTTTGCCTACCATGAGCAAGACAAATTGTCACCCTGTACTTCAGCCTCCTGTAAAGGCATCTGGAAGTGCAGGTCTATGTGGAGCCAGTGCCTTAACCCTGAAGCCCTGGAAACAGAAGCCAAGGTTCCCAGTGGAGCACCCCAAACATGCAATCACATCCATTCCTATGTTCCTGCCATCCAAGGACCTTTGTACCAGGTCAGAAATAGAAAATTTCCACCTAAATGAAACAGAGGATCTATGAAATGAAACATTCATACCCAGAGTGGGAAACCTGCCCTCACTTCCATGAAGTCAGGTCTCTCCCAGTGACAGGATGTTGCACAATTTGCCTTGAACAGGGCAAGTGCACCCCACCATGGTGTGGGGGGAAGGCTGGTCAGGTGAGTGAGGCCCTTGCTGGACAATCTGGCCATCTCTGGTTTTGGCAAGAGCCATGACAGAGGGTTCAATATCTCTGCTTACTTGCCTGTGCTTTATTCCTGGGACCTGCTCCCTTGAGGGTCAGAGTTCTCCTCTCAGGTTCCCTCCTTACACACAGAGAGCTGAAATCTTTTTCTCCTCCCCATTTTCCTTTGGAAGAGCAGCTGCTGGGGCAGCATGGTGCTGTTCAGTACAGGGTTAGCTCCTAGGCAAGGCTGCTGACAAATAAAGTAATCAAACTAATGGCAGGCCCTTCCCGAAAATCACTCAGGGCAGTAGCAGGCACCAGCATGCTGGGAGCAGACAGCCAGAGCATCTTCCAGAACATAAAAAACAAGCTCCCTTCAAAATGCCTCTCCCACGGTGTCTCAGATCCCCTTAGATATTTCTGAGTGTTAACATTAACCAATGAACCAGCCTGAGAGGCATCAAAGAAGGTTTCTTTCCTCCCTTTGTCATTAAGAGAAGCTGTTTTACAAGTAGCTGAGCAATTTGAAGGATATAAAAGGTGTGCAAAAATCGTCTCTTTAAGACATTGACTCAGTAACCTGTAAAAGATGTTAGTTAAATACATTTCCTCGGGACTCCTACAGTCTTTGACTGAAAGTGTTTTGTACATAAACAAACAACAACGCTCCTTCCATCCATTAAAACCCACCAGGCACTTTAATACATCACAGCGTAACCATTTAGCTCAGTCATTTTTCATTGTTTGACCTCACTTTTAATTAGAGACTAAATTATTAATGCCATTTGATAGGAGACAAACTACTTGGGAGTGCTGCTGTTCTCTAGGCCAGCTCTCAGGAACGACACACTCAGATTTTGTACGTTTCAAATAAAACATAAGTGGCCAGAAGAAAAACAATTTACATTTACAGCTCCTACAAACCCAGCATCCATCAAGAGTTTGGTGCTTAAAAAAAAAATCTCATGTGGTGTTATCAGTAGACTTTTAAAAATCAGCAAGAAAATATAAAGTTCCCCCAGAGAGAAGCTCCCTGGAGATTTTCCAAGAAGTTCACGAGCTCTGGAAAAGTAGTTGCCAGATCCTGTAATCAAAACGCCCAGGTTTGTTTAAAGAATTCAGCAGTGTATTTTTCCCTGCACAGCTTTGATGTAGAGGTTCCTGAGGAGGGAAGATGAGCCCACAGAAACAGGAAAGCTGGAGGTGATTTAAAGCCAGAGAGTGAGAGGGCACGGCTGCAGCAGAGACCCAGTGTCTGAGCCAGCTTAGCTGACACCAACAGGCCCCAAATTGTCCCCAGGTGGGCCAGGTCAGGGTGTAACCTGCCCCTCACCGGGGCATTTGGTCCCTTCTAAGCGCTGGCCTGGCTTCCCCACTCCTGGCAGTTTCTCTCCGAGGGCACAGCACTGTAAAAGCAGGTTCTCTAACAGCAGGGCAAACACCACATCCTGCTCAGGGAGAGGAAGATCTGTTGTGAGGTTCTCCTCCAGGAAAATAAACACCGGGCTTGCAGTCATTGCTGTGAAGGAGGCGACAGATCTGGGATCCTTGGGAGAGCTGTAGGGACTGGATTTGGCCTCCCTTCCTAACAGAAAGCCTGACACCAGGCCCTTTCTCTCCTATTAAAGCCAAGCCTGGGTGACGCCCTATAAAACACTTGGCACTGCTGGGTTGGATAAAGAGCATCATTCCCCACCTGTGGGTGTCTGTTGAACTCACCCCAGGGGTGTGTTTAGCCATTTTCTCTTTTATTTGGGAGTTTTTAGCATTTCCCAGGACTGAATGACGATCATCCCCCAGTGAGAAGGTAGCAGGGCTGGGGAGCTGGCAGTGCAGCCACCCAGCCCTGCACTGACAGGAGCTCCACCTCTGCCCTTTTGAGGGCTTGGAGGAGCCCCACAGCACAGGACTGCCTGGAGCGGGCGAGGGGGTCACGCCACAGCCAGGTGTTAGAAAAACCATACCAAAACCTTTCAAAAACTACAACTCTGGAAGCCAGATAAGGAGCTGGGGACACATTGAGGGAACGATTTCTCCAGCAAGGTTCATCGTCAGCAAGATCCCTTGCTGTGTGAGACAACTGTTCAGCTGTTTCCTGCATGACTGTGGTGCTATCAAACAAGGATGTGAGTTTGCTGTACTGCTGCTAACAGGCACAGCCACCAGCCCTTCCCTCACCCAGCTCCCTTTGTCACCTTCAGCTGCTCTGACTCAGACCCAAACCCCTCCTGGCTGTGCCCTGCTGCAGGTGGGTGCCAGGAGCCCTGCACCCCTCTACAAGGAGGGAGTGAGGCTCTGCTCAGCTGTTACACAGCGTTCGCTGCCTGTACCAAAGGCACAAAGGAACCGTAATGTTCCTGCTAATTTGATGAAGCAGAAAACAGAATCTCCACGTTGTTCTTTAAAAACAGAGCAAGAAATCAGTTTTTCAGCTAGACTGGCCTTTCTGCAAAGGATGGTGCCTGCCAAGTCCATTTGTTTGGATTCAGCTTTTCCCCAGCAGGAATTTGAAGAGTCTTGTGTGCTGTCACTCCACTTAAGCCATAAGGTTTCAAGTTCTTTGCCATCCAAACTCAGGCTACAGAAATTCACTGAGTTACATTTTAGCCTGCAATGCTATTGCTGTCAAGTCAGAACGTGGTTTTATTTCTTAGACTTGTGTCTTTTTCTCTTTTAGTAGGTTTCAAGCAGTTATTTTCACTTACTCCTAAGACACAGAAAAATTGCTGTTTCTTCTCCCCCCACCCTAAAAATGGCATAATCTCCCCTGTATGCTTTCAGTGTAAAATAACCAAGTGCATATGAGGACTAATGGCCCTAAAGGGGCTGGCTAGATCTACTCACTCAATAATCCATGCTTTCAAAAGGCCTGATTTCACAGTTACACAGACACCCCTGAGCAGTTTTGCTGCCAGAGCAAGCACTCGTAGCATCTCCTCTTCTCTCGATATGCTTCAGCAGCTCCCTCTAATGTCAGTGGGGACCCCCGTGTACAGCTCCAAGAAAATTAGACAGCATCAGACCACATCCTGCCCTCAGATGCACATCCACAGCTTCCAGTGGAGGTAATGAGACCATCCTGGCATCCCAAGGGATGGAAGGCTGTCGGGAGGGTGAGGATGCTCCTGGGACCCAGCATGTCCATCTCACCCTCAGCTCCCTCTGCGGACAGGGCGATGCATCCATGCAAGATGCTGCTGCATGGGAGGGACCCCAGGGATGGAAGCCCCTTCCTCCTCACTGACTCTGGTCCTAATGCCAGGAGGGAGAGCTGTAGGACAGAGGCTTGGAGCATAAAGCATCCAGAGTCCTTGAACGAACCCCCCATTCACATTCATTTCTAATCTGCCGATGCCCTACGTCCAGTAGTCAGTATTTTAAATTGTTATTAAATGTCTTTGGGGGGATTATAATTTGTATGCCTGATTATACAACGGATATACCTATCTATCTCGTGGTATCACAAATAGCCATACCATAATGATGATTGAAATATATAATCCCCCCAAAGATGGTCAGAACAATTTAAACTTCCCTCTGCTTAATTAAGAGAGTTAGGGGATTAGGTACATGAATTAAATGGAGAGGAAGGTTTGGTTTATGTTTTTAAAACCCAATGGAGTTACAGGGAACTGGTGAGGGAGAAGTTAGACTGCCTTGTCCATCCTTCTACTGTCTTGTCTCAGGCAGACCTGCCTTTCTGTCTGCCTGCCTGACACCGGGAGTTTTCCTACTCTGATGAAGTTAGGAGAGCTCTTCTCCATTTTTCAACCTTCTGATATCTCCGGTGACTTCTCAGTGTCTCCTAGGGACAACGCCTCAGCACGCAGCCTGATTCCATCACAGGTCAACCATCCCTGTGACCACAGAGTGCTCGTGGTTCGCATTGCTGAGATACTCAGAGCTCTACCTGGCTGTACCAACCCACTGTGTCCTGCTGCCTCCAGCCCCTCTCCCTAGCACGGGGTGACAACAGCTCCATCACCTCTGGGTGACCGTGGGGGATGAGGTTTCTCTGGGCAAGCTCCAAATCCCCGTGCACAGAGGAGAAACACTTTAGAGGAGGTTTAAAAAACAAGCCCACCTCTCCCAAGTTTCCCTTCCTTCAGCAGATCTCAGACTTGCCAATACTCTGCCAAGCAGAGGTGATCTGTTTGTCTTCTTCATGCTGACAATAAATCCAATCACACCTTGGACAGATAAATAGAATCAATTGAGTCCCTGCAGCACTGTCCTCCCCTTGGCTCAGCACCAGCCCCCCTCTCCCTCATCAGCCATGCTAACAGGGAAAACCAGGCAGATTTCACTCCCCGCATTTACCTGCTGATTACAGAGCCATCTTTGTCATTAGGGGTAAATTAATCAAGAGAGGTGAATGTTTTCGACAAGCTGCACTGTTTACTTCAAAAAAGCAGAAACAAAATTAGTGCGATACAAGGAGAGCCAGACACTTGCTGGGCAGAGCAAAGGAGCCCAATCCCTCAGAAAGCAAAATCACTGACTTGCTATGGCTGGCTCCGAGCACAGCCTGGGGACAGGGATCCCTGAGCAGGCAGAGAGCTCCGTGGGGTGCCAGGGAAGGACTCCCTGCACTCCTTCCCCCCGGCTCCTGCTGCCAAAACCCCCTGCCAAGGAAAACCAGGGCTGCCAGGCACCACATGCACAAGTACCAGGGCAGTTTGACACCCTGATGCTCCCCCCTCTCCACTGGCAGATGTCAGGCTGGGGTGTTCCCAGCTCCTTTGCACACTTTAGTCACCCCTAGGAAGGGTTCCTCGCTCCAGTTCTAGCCAAACCCTTGGCCTGGGAAAAAAGCAGAGGCTTTTGCAGCCATCCATAACTCTCTCGGTGGGTCTGACCAGATGCAGCTGAACCATTGTCTAGTTAAGAGGAAAAGATCAACCCGGATTTAAGAGGCAGCAAGGCCTCCATAACTCTTCCTTGGAGCACAGCCTGGCTGAATTTATGCTCTGCAGTGTGGCAGCAGGAAACAGATATAACTCGTAGTGATGGTGCTGCTCCTTCTGAGAGGGAGGCTCTCGCCCCAGCCCTTTACAGGAAAGTTTTGGGGCTGCACCTGAACTTCGGGCTGGGTGCCCCAAGGTGCTGCTTGTGGCTCCTGGTTCAGATCTGCAGCACCTGTAGCAGGGAAGATATTTTTTCCCCCTTTCTTCTTCTTTTTCTTTTTGTCTTTGAAATCTTGTCAGTATATCAACATACTTGATAAGGGCAGTGTTGTAGTTACACTTCTTTAATTAAGTGAATAATTAAAAGAAGTTGATCATCAATTAGTTAATTAAATAATTAATCCATTTTACTTTCATACCCTTTTTTGTTAATCACTGTGGCTTCGGTAATGAGCCTCCTTGGGTTGCTAGGCAACCGCCTCCTCGTTTAAACAATCAGCAGCTGCCGCCCGCCAGCCCGTGTGAAGGGATGCGCGGGGCCGGGCCCGGGGCCGCGGCCCTTCTAGGGCTCGCAGGTTCGAGCCCCGCCTCTGGCGCGACCCCCACCCCAGCCGCTGCCTCGGGAACCGGCGGGGAAAGCAGGAATTCCCCCAAAAGCCGCCTGAAAAGCAAGGGCTGTGCGCTCTGCCGGGGCCCAGGCTGCAAGGCCGGACGAAGACCCTGCAGAGTAGCAGGGAGGAAGGCGGGGGATGCGCTGCCACTCCTCCCGACGGGCACCGGCAGCGCTGGCACGGCCTTCCCCAGCCCGCACCCGGTGCCTTCCTGGGGAACACAGCCACCCCTCGTCCCTCAGCGATCCCCCCGTGCCTCAGTTTCTCCGGGACAGAGATGTCCCTACGGTCCTTTGACAGACAGAGCCTGTCCCGTGGGGGTCAAGGGAGGGAGCCAGTGCTCCCCTGCTGCAGGTGGCCGCGCCCCTTCCCTCTGCTCTCCCTCCTTATTCTCCCGAGTTCTTTTCTTTAATTTTTTTTTTCTTTTTTTTTTTCCCTTCCCTCCTCTGTTGCCAATTGTTTCTCTGCCCCCGGGCCAACCTGTAAATGAGATGTTACATCTGCACCGAGCTAAGTAAACACTTTATAAATGAATAAATAAGTGAATAAATAACGAAATAGTAATATCTGAGCCGAGCGGAGCCAGGCGCGGCGGCTCGGCCGGGGGAAGCGGGGAGCTGCTCCGGGGGGGCCAGGCGAGACCCCAGGCACCCAGAGCTCCAAACCGCTGCCACGACCCCCTTCCCGGGGGGATCTGAGCCGGCTTTCCCGGAGCGTTCCCCCTGGCAGCGCAGTGCCAGCGTCCCGTCCTTGCCCGTGCCCCCGCTCCGGATCTGTCCCGGGAGGGGCCGGGGCTCGGCAGCCCCTCCAGGGCTCCGTCCGCACCGCCCGGCCCGGGCTGAACTTTGTAATTATAATGGATAACGAGAACAAAGGCAAGAAGCACTCATTGAGTAACTGATATCAATTATGGAAGCAGGCTTTTGAGCCTGGAATAAATGATAGGGGAATTGGCCTGAGAGGGAGTGGGAACAGACATGTTATTATTTACGCCAGATTAAGAAAAGTATCCAATTTGCTGGTCATCTCCTTCCGCTGGGAATCGGCATCAATTTTATTATTGTTCCTCAGGTTTTAATATTCTCTAAATGAATTAAGATCGAGCTAGGTAGTTAGTCAATAGTTTAATGCAATTAATTAACTTCCCATCGCTTGGTTATCTCTGTTCGGGCCCCTTTTCTCTGGCCGGCCCCACTGCTGGGCAGTAGTTTGGGATAAATAAGGATGCAGGCTCGGCTTGGAGCCGGGCTCCGTGTGTCTCTGTGTGTGTGTGTGTGTTGACTCTTTGGTGTCTAGATTTTTTCCACTGTTCCGTGCATTGTACGACATAACTAGAACTGAAGCAGTACATTTCTTCAAACAATGCCTCCCCGATTCCATTTGTAATGGAATTGGAGGGAGAAAATGTAATTGTGTGTTAAACATGAGGCAGCCATACATGAAGATAAGCAGGGCTGAGTGACTGGATATGGAAATCCAGCGCGGGGACTAGATACTGGAGGTCTATTTTGGAGTTAAATGGCTCATAAAAATAGGAGGCTGGGGTTTATTTATTTATTTATTTGCCCGAATATCTATAGGGCTGCGCATGTAGAGCTGCGTTTTGAGGGGGGGAGAAACGCAGGATGAAGAGTGGGGGGATGATGGAGGGGTGGTGGGGTGACCGCTGCTTTGGGAGGGGGATCGGGAAAGGGAGAGCAGCCAGCCCTTGAGTCAGGGCTTCCTGCCCGGGGACCCCTCTTTGGTGGGTATCCCTTGGAGCCACTTCTTGAAGCAACTTCTGCTGCCCTGGTCGGGACATGTGAGACCGGGGGTTCTCTCTCGGTTTCAGGGACCCCGCCGGGGCGGAGGGACCGGGGGGCTGAGCAGCGGAGAGCTCCGGGGGCTCGCAGGGTGGGGGGCACACAGGGGTCCGGGGGGGCACACAGGGGTCCCGGGGGGCACACAGGGGTCCCGGGGGGCACACAGGAAGCGAGAGCCTCTCCCCGTGCGCAGGCGGAGCCGCCTCCAGGTTCCTCAGGACGCCGAGCCCCGTCCCCCCAGGGCGCTCCGTCCTGTCCGGGCCTGGCCCAGGCTGGCGGGGCCGTTCCTGGGGGGGCCCGCTGGCCGAGGCCGCCCCTTGCCCGCCGGACATCTGGGAACGTCGTTAGGGCCGCTCCTCTCAGGAAGTTTTTCACACTTCACGTCTCATTAACCGCAGGTCTCGGATTCCTTGGGAAAGGGGGACGGGCGGGAGGGCGGCGGCGGCCGCCGGCCTGAGGAGGGGGGGACCCAACCGATGGGAGAAGCTCGGGGCTCCCGGGGAACCCCGCACCCCCCCGGTGCCCCCCGAGGCCGAGCTCCATCGCGCAAAGCCCCTGGGTGGCCACCCTGCCCCGGCCGTCGAGGTGACCCCGGGAGGGATTTGAGACAGGGAGCGAGCCAGACACGGCAGGGAGGACCCCTGGAGTAGCTGCAGGCACCCCCCTGCACCGCCCCGACGGGCCCAGCCCCCAGTGCGAAAGGAGCCGGGCTCCCCTTCCCTCCTCCGCACCCCGCGGGGCCGCCCCGAGGGGCCGCGGGGCCGCAGCTGAAATCACAGTCCCTTCTCTTCCCGGGGGCTCGGCGGCCCCGGCGCTGTGGGATGCAGCCTTGTGGGGAGGCCGAGGACCTCCCCAGCATCTTAAATGTTTAAAAAGGGTTTGTTCTGTACTTACAGTGAGCGAAATTAAAAAGAAACAGTAAAATATTTGAAAATGAAGTGCATTATGTTTAATAAATATAAAATGAACAAAGGCTGCTATATTGCCAGCAATATCATTTCTTGCCCAGGGGCATTAATAAAGACTGAAAGGTTTGGAAAAAACAATATTTTCTATTAAAATTCTACGGTGCGTTTCAATATTAAAAGGATAGGTGATGAATTTTCAGTGTTACTCAGACGGGGTCAGCGACTAATTTCATTTCTTTCTGGTCAGCATTCTGTCGATAATTAATCAAAAGCAGAGTTTCTTAATGAAACACTTTTCATAAGGTGATAATTAGCAGGAAAGACGCGGAGTGCAGACAGTCACTGGTAGCTGTCTAATAACCAGAATGAAATCAGGGCTGGGTCCAGGGAGTTAAGCAGAAGCTAAAAAAAAAAAANAAAAAAAAAAAAAAAAAAAAAAGGGAGAAGAGGAGGAAAAGGGATGGAGGAGTCGCCTTGTGCAAAGTCCCGGGAGAGGGCTGTGGTTTTCAGCCCACTGCTGATCGCTTTTAACACCCGAGCTGGTGTAATTTCGCCTCCCGTGCCCCGCGGGGCGCGGAGTGGGCGCGCAGCCCCACGAGCCGGACCCACTTTGTGGGGGCTCGAACGGAAGATACCCCCACACAGACCCCCCTCATCCTCACGCCATGCACTGAGCTTCAAGGCAGAAATCAGAGCAGAGGACACGGTCCCCACCCGGGCCTTTCCCCGCCTCACCCCGCAAAAAAACGCGTGGAAAGAGTCAATGAAGTTAATGAAGAAAATTAGCAGCGATTACTGAAAGCGCCGGGGTCCGGCAGAGCGGGTGCTCCGGCCAGGAAAGTGTCTGGTAACAATTACAAAGATACCCCGCGCATAAACAGAAGAAATTAGCCCCTGGAATGATATTTAACAGTATAAAATTAACCGAAAGTTGTAATAAGTGAGGGATTAAAAAGGACCTGGCATTAATTCGTGGGTCTGAAGAGAACCCAGCAGAAGGGAGAGAGAGGTGTGCTGAACCTTTAATTAATATTTGGCTGGAACATACCTTATTCATAATATTCATTGATGTAGTTACTCCCCAAATAGACAGGGATAATTTGTTTAGATAGATAAAAATAACCTTCAGGTGAGATTTTAAATACAAAACCAATCTATCCCTTGCATCTAGTCTGGCACTTAAACAGCAAACCTTTCAATGGGCTTTTTTCTCATATATAATATTTTTTTTAATCCGAACATGAATGACAGGTACTGCTTTCCTACGACGCCGGGTGTTTTATTATAAAATTCTCCTGAAATGCTGTAAACTTTCAGATAAAGCTGAGAGGCAGGAGGCTGTTGAGTAGATGAGATTATTGATAGTTATTGAAAGTATCCAAATAGGATTTAGAAATCGGGCTCCTGCGCCTTTAATAGAATTCCAGATAATCTTTTATCACAACAAGACACCCATAGAATTATTTAAACAGATTGGACTATTCCAGCAGCAAATTTCAATTATTCTAATGCTTTAATAAATGTGTTGTGTGTGTATTAAATTCAAGCTTCTTAATCCAAATTTTACGATTTAACTGCTCTGATTTTTCATTACAGCTACACCCACATACAGCAATTTACTTTTTTTTTTCCCTTTTTATCCTAGAGAAACTGATGCCCAAACGAATCGGGCCCTCAAATAAAATAGAAAATAAAGTCTGACTTAAAAGTGAGTTCCATACTCCCCAAACAAGAGAAATAAATAGGACGCTCTGCAAGCCCCTGTGAAGAGTACGGGAGAGGGAAGCTCAGGTAGGGAACATGATGGGAAGAAAAAGGGGGAAAAAAAAAAAAAAAA
>VZTR01027377.1:16440-71440 GCA_013400775.1 Chaetops frenatus | reverse complement strand
GGAAAAGCGAGATCTAAGCAGCCCTTCTAAAAATGCATTAACTGTTTCCAAAATCTACATCGCCGCTTAATTAAATATGTTATCCTGTTTATAGGATCTGTGGCTAATTATTTAGAGTCGTTTAATCTACGCGATTTGCACGTTAATTAAACAGCACCGGGCTCATTGTGCGCTCCGAGGGCCCGCAGCGCCTGCTAGGGGCTGCCCGCAGCCCTGCACCGCGACCCCCGGCCCGGGGGGGGCCCCGGCCCCGGGACAGCGGGGATGGACCGGGGGGACACGGCCAGCGGAGCCCCCCGGCTCCAGGTGCCCACGACAAGAGCAAAAGACGCTGGGGATGCTCCCGGAGAGGAGCGGCCTGGGGGGATCGGAGAGGGAGATGCAGCTGGGAACACCCAAAAGGGCTGGGGGGACCAAGGGGGATGGAGGGAACCTGCGGGGAAAGGGGGGGACACGGCAGGACGGGGAGGGGGAGCGGGGAGAGCCGCAGGGATCGGGCCCCTTTCGCCCCCCGGTATCCACTGCTGGGGTCCCTTCCCTCCCGGTGTCCCCCCTGCTGTTTCCTCCCCTGTCCCCATCTGTCCCCCTCGGAGCTCGTGTGTTTCGGCCTTTGTGTCCCAGCCTTGCTGCCGCCCCGCTCCCATCTCCTTCTGCCCCATTAACCCCCGGCACGAGTCCCGGCGACAAAAGGGCTGCAACCTGATCCGGGCTTGATTGAATCCCCATTGTTCTCCCGGCTAATTCCCGCTTGTCCTCCCTTCCCCGCCACGGGCAGGGGAGGCCCGGGTGTGTGTGTGGGGGTGGCTGTCTCTTAATTGCTTAAAAACGAACTGCCCCACCACCCGACCGCCGAGGCACCCGCAGCAGGTTGGGAAGGGGTTGCTGTTCCTTCGGAAATGAATGCATTTAATTCCAAGTTTGTCCCTGGGAAAATGCTGCCCACCCTCGTCCTAGGCATGTCAGGAGGAATAGCAGGGCTTTTAAACAGGGGATTAAGGAAAGTGGTCACTTTTGACTCAGTAGGAAAAATCCCTCCGTGACGGTAATGAAAGCCTGGATGATATAAGTATCTTCTGGTTCACAATAGCAATTAATATGGTAATATTCTACTATTAAAGATGCTAACATTAAGATGGAACTTGTACGCGGTTAAAACATTTAATAGAGGGGAAAATGCATTCCTCGAGCATCAGGTAACAAAGTCAAATGGAAAAGGGGGGAAATGAAAGTATCTTAAAATAACAAAGGCCTCTATAAAATTTGGAAAGGCTTTTAATACTCCCTTCCTCCTCAAGGAAAACTTGAGGCCCTTTGAGAAGCAGGTATTAGCAAGTGCAGGAGGAGGGAGTTTGTGCTGGGTGGGGAGAGCTGCACTGGTGGGAGCCCAGCCCTCCTTGGAGACCAAATGCAGTGGGGGACATCTGCAGTGACCCACTGGTGACCACGGGGACAAAGACATTGAAGCACCACAATATCCCAGAAAGACGGGAGTTGGAAACTGCCTGGAGAGCTCTGGTCAAACCTCCAGGCAAGGCCAAGCTCAGAGTGAATCCAGACTGACCATGACCTTGTGAAGTGGGGATGAACTGCATTCCCCAAGGGTGGAGGCCCCAGGACCTCTCTGAGCTCTGGCCTGGTGCTGCAACACATTAATCCTGGTTTGTTCTCCCACTCAGGTCTACCTGTGCAACCCCTGGCTTGCCTTGGGGTGCCTGGTCCCATGCAAATCATGGTTGTACCACAGGGAACAGCAACATCTTTGGTTTCTGCTGGAGAAGAAGGAATATTAAGACCTGCTCACCTCTGCCCTGTGAATCCACTTGGTTTGATCAATTTGCCAAGCAGAGGACAGACACAGTTATGCAAAAATACTCTCTTAGCAGAGTTTTTGAAGTATCAGTCTATTTGGAAGAAAATCAGAAAGCACTTATTTAAACTACAGTCCACACTTTGATTATTGTAAAAGCCTTTTCCTTTTTTTTCACATTTGTTTTCAATTAAAAACAGTCAAGATTTAGGTTTTTGCTTTTCACTATAATAAAAGCAATTTATAAAGATAATAGTATTGTGGGAATGAAGGAACCTTTCAGCTGATCACTAGAAGAAGCAAATATTTACCAACTTACTCTGATGATGAATTGGAGACTGATGTGGAGAGTATGATCTTCATCCTGGCTACAGCTTTGCTGACTTCATCAAATCTGACCATCTTGGGTTTACAGGTTTTTTTCTCTAAAATGTAGTTTTCCTGGGGAAAAAAAAAAAAAAAAGTAGTTTTCTTGAGGAAAAAAGCTTCTGGAGCTTGCTCTATTGCATAATTTATTTAAAAGAAACACTGCCTGGATGATGCCAAGGATTCATGCAGGTCATTCAAGCTCCAGTCTGCCCCGTTAGCTCAGGTTCCCATGCATTTTCCTGCAGGAAAGTTGCAACTGCAAAGCCATTCCTTGGGTAAACCCTCTGCTAAATTCACAGCTGCATCAAAGCCGTGCATCACAGGAAGATGTGAATTCACTTGCACCAAAACTAGAGAAGATGGAGAGGAAAATGGATGGAGAACAGGTCAGAAGTGTCACTGCCCTGTGCTGCCCCATGTTGGAGGTCACACCCCAGTGTGTGCTGCTGAGGGTGCTCCCTGACCCACACTGAAAGGATCCAGTCAGATCAGCCAAAGCTTTGTGCTTGACTTCAGCTCATCCTGCTGGAGCTGAGGTGGGACCAAGCACTGAATCCAACAGGCAGGGACAGGGATGCTGGGCAGTGAGGGTGAGTGTTGGCACATGACCTCTTCAGCTGGGAGATGTGTGTTGGTAGCAGCCCCTTGCCTTCCCCACAACCTTGTCTCCCAAAAATCTCCCCACAACGTGCTCAAAATTGGCTCTGTTGCAAATAACAACGCGGTGATGACATGACACAGAGCAGTGGATCAAAGTAAAATAATAATGACCAAGGAAAGTTTGTCAGTTTCATTCTCCTTCTCTTTCTCTCTTTTCCTTCACTCTCTGGTGTTATTTTGATATTAGCTAAAGTTGAAGACATCAAGGAAAATGAGAAATCTTCAAACAGCTGCTGATCTGGAGCCAGCATGATGGGAGCTGAGAGGCAGCTTGCCCCAAGCACTGTTCCCAGCTCTGCTGCTGGAGGTTTATGTGAGTAAAGGCAGCCTTTGTGTCCTCTCCCACCTTTGTCACCTTGTCTAGACTGTGTCCAACATCTCCTGGTGGAGACCATCTCACCATGCACAGAGGGGCTCAGCCCTGCAGCCAAAGGGGCTTTTTCTGTGTGAGGGCTCCATCAGCACAGGGGCTTCACCAGCGAGCACTGTGGAATCAACTGTAATGGAGATAAAGATGTAGGAACAGGAAAAAAAGAGCTGCTGAAATTGAGCAGTGGATGACACTGAGAGAGGAAGAAAAAGCCTCAAACTTTAAAGGCAGTATTAAAACAGGGCATGCAGAAAGTGAAGTCAATTAGCCAAAAGAATCGTTTGCTGACGGAGGTCGCTGGGCCGAATTCCTAAAGGGATTCATGAATTGACTAAAAATACCCTTGGGATAGCTTGAATACGGACTGAGTTACTGAAGGGCAATGCCCCAGATGACCCAGGAGACCCTTTCCAATCCTGCAATATAAACAATGACGCCATTAACATTTGTACTAAATACCTGCTCGGGCTCCTGGCAGGGTCCCAGCTCCCATCCGGAGCAGGAGCACAGCCTGCGAGATGTGCTCTGTTCCCTACCTTACACCAGAGGGCATCCTTTGGGTACCACCCTGGTAGCCAGGGAATTATGGAAAGCCCTCTTGACAATGGTGGGAGCAGGGAGAGGCCACAAAGGTCAGTGGAAAAGCCTGATGGAAACTGCAGTGCTGAAAAGAACAATGGGAAGGCTGGAGAAAATCATTGGTGAGCACAGAGACCCAGGGCACGGGGACCTTAGTGGCCAAGTAATGCTGAGGAGGCACTTGCAAGGCACAGGGGGACAGGGACAGTCTGGGGAATCTGCAGGCATGTCACTGTGGAAACAAAGCTAACTACATACCCCAAAAAACCAGATGGAGTTTGGATACATTAGGAAATACAGCAGTCCCACCAAGATGTCCCACCAAGGTGCTGCAGGTGACCTCTGCCTTGGGGATGTGCCACCCAGCTGTGGAGCAGTGTACAGAGCCCACAGTGACCAGGGATTGTGTGTTGTACTGACTGTGGTAGGGGGAAAACCATTTTGTCATTAACTGTTTCTCTTTCCCTGAACATCCCTGATGATTAGACCTGACTGAAATGACACTCACGGTGTCACTGCTGGACATTGTCCTGGGAGGTGGCAGACCACTGTCACACCTCACATAGGTGTACAGGCTTAATGTGAAGGCAAACCTGCAGCCCCGAATCTCTAACTTGTAATTCAAGTACTGAGGATAATAATGAAAACAAGGTTAGATAAAAACATTCACTATCAAAATTTAATTATGCATCCACAGGCTGAGGCTCATTATTCATCCTCCAACCTGGAAACAAATTAGTCTAATGAAGCCATGAGTTAAAATGGAGAAAGGATGTAAAGGCTGGAGAATATTTATGTCTGTGCTCGTGTGTCAAAAGCAGCACTGAGCTCTGGGTGCTACATTTGTCACTGGAATCAGGTGCTTCCCAGGCGTGGTGGTGTATCCAGGACCTGGATTTTGCCATGAGCAGGAACAGTTGCTCCTGAGTGGAGATCTGAAGCAATCAGAGACTGGTGGGATGTGGGGGCTCAGTACAGACATGGGGGCTCATCAAAACCAGAGCCCACGGGTCTAAAGAACCCCAAATACCAGTGTCAGCTGCCACTGAGTCAATCCGACTTGAGGGACACATTTTGTTCTGGCACATTTGTTCCCTGGTGACAGCCAGGGTAGCCCCATGGAGAGTTTGGCTCCAGTGACCTCTACTAAATGGAAAACCAAATCTCAGGGGCTGGAAAGAGTAGAAATCTGTAACTAAGTATAATGGGATGGCTGCTCTCTGTGGGTTTATCGTGCAAGTGTTTAAGTAGACAAAGGCTATAATTAAACTGCCCAGGAATGTATAATCACAGCAAGGGAGGCCTTTTGCACTGCTCCTTCCCTGCAGAATTTGGGGAGAAATGAAATTACATCACAGGAAAGGGAACTGATCCACACTTAACCCACACCCTCTGCTGCATCACCCAGCACCCCCCAAGGTCTGGGCTGGTTGCTTTGGCCACCTATGAAAGTCACCCACCAACTGTAACTCCTGGCACAAGAGGCTTTGAGCATAGGGACAGGCTTTCCCACTGCACACCATGGCAAGGCTGCTGATATATGGCCCAGGTCTGAGCTCTGCAGCAGAGTGCAAAAGGTTCAAGCGAGCGAGTAAAGACCGTGCCAGTACCAGAGAACAAGTCCCTGTAGGGCCCTGGCTGAGCCATTCTCACCGCTTTATTCTCTCGCTCCCATCCTAATGTGCTTAACTATAAATGACCCCTTTATTTTTTTATATCTCCATTTCATTTTTCCCCTTCTTTCAAGAAAGCAGTAAAAACAGGGAAGCCAAGAAGCAGAGCTCTTATTGTAAAGTGAGTGCTGACACAGAGCAATTCCGGGGACTTCGCAGCTCACACTGAACGTTTGTAACATCACCAGGAGCCTCTGGGCCTCTCCTCTGAGAACCAAGCCCTAATCCTGCTCCCAGGTGCCCAGAAAAAGCCTATTAGGATCACACAGGCAGAGGTGAGCTGCTTCTGGTCTGGAGCCCCTGACATTCACTGGCTGAGCTTGGCACTATTTTATTTCCAGTTTTCTGGGTGTTTTATTCCATGCTGTCCTGGGGTTCTACACAGGGATGGCAGACTGGGGGTGAAGACAACCCAGCTGAGCAGGCCCCCCCCCAAAACAACCCCCTCTTTTGTGCTCTTTGTCTCCGATGTGCAGAAGATGCTCAGCCACCCTGGGCAGAAGGACAACATCTTGCTGTTTATTAGTATAATTTTTAAAGGTGCCTCATTGTATTTATTTGCTGTGTGGTTAAACATTTATTATTTATATTTAATTTTCCCAGATTCAAAGGGGCATCACTAGTGGCTGAGTGTCTGCAGATTCAGTGCAGCTCCTTCACACACTTATTTATGTAACCTTGGCCTCCCCCGAGGGGCTCGCGTTTCACTATGTGCCATCGGCCTCTTAATTGGCCTCACAGATCACGCCTTCTCCTTCGGCTCACCCAGGTCCCTGTGACTCGTAATTTCTAAGATATTAAATGTGGTTGAAACAAAAGAGTTCAGTGAATTAAAGCCAGGAAGTTTCCTATCCCTCCTAAACCTCTGCTGCCAATTCCCTCTCCAGGGCGATGGCCAGACTGGGGTCATCACCACTGGTCTGGAGGGCTCAGGGAAGGACCAGGCTGTGTCCTGGGCAGGGGGTCGACATTCCAGGCACCTCTGTGCCTGGCTTTGCACACAGCTGTGTCTTCTTGATAAGAGCATTTGGCACTAATTAGTCTCCGAGCAGCTGATTAACCCGCGGGGATGTGTGGAAGCTGGTTTTGCTCTAAGATACTACAAGAGGCAGGATTGGGATTGCTTTGCACAGCCAGTCCAGCCCCCTTGGATGGACAGTGGGTGGTGGGATGGGAGAGACCCATCCTCAGCCTCTGAGCCACCCCAGAGCCCCCTCTCCCCACTCCCTAGCACTGTAACTCTCACCCAGCTAAAGGTTTGGGTACCAAACTTGTAGGGGCAGCCAGGCTGGACCCCTTACAATAGACAGACTCTGGGCTCTAAAAATGCCATTTCCAGACCTGTGGAGACCAGGAACTCTCATTGGCATTTCCTGAGAAGTAAAACCACATTGAGGCAACAGCTTTGGGTCTTCCTTTTGGGACACACCTTTCCTGCCAATGCACCCCAAGTATCTTAGGGGCACACCTGACCCAAAGATGCTGCATTTTACTTCCAGCCACCAGCCCTGATGCTTCATGAACAAATGAAAACACACTTAAAAATATTAAACTTTGTTTTAGACAATACAGATCCTATAGCAAGGAGTTCCACATGTCAGCAACAAGGCAAAGACATCTGGAGAACTCAGCCATGTGAGGTTTTCAGTAGGGCAACTAAACATCTGGGTGAAGGGGACTGATAACCCCAGTGCACTTTTACCCAGTTGCCAGCTGTTAGAGAAACTTCACTCCCATAGGTAAAGCTATTTCAACATTAATGGTTTTTATACCTTCTCCTTAAATATATCACAGGCTATACTTGGAGATGGAGTTTGAGAGTAAACATTGTTATGCCGGAGCTGTCATCTGTGAGTAATCACAGACCTAATTGAAGCTGGCCAGCCTATTAAATAAACATTCTGCATAAATGAGGGAGCAAAGAAATACCCTTTAGTTTGGTAATAGTTGAAATGATGGAAACCAGTACCTGAGTTAGGGACCAGAGAGATGGGGTTGGAGTAACAGGAGGGCCAGGGAGGGGGGGTTTTCCCCAAGCAGCTCACAGCAGTGTGCTGCAAGGCAGCAAGAACAAGAAAGCACCAGCAACCAGCTTTGGGAGGGAGAGCAAGGAGAGTGCTTCCCTGGGGCAGGGTGCTGCCCATGGCAGGCCTGGATTTTGGGCACTGCAGTCCAGAGGAGCCTGGTTTTGTTGCATCCAGGCAAACATGACTTCCCACCGCCTACTGTTAATAGCCAGGCTACGGCTGGCAAAACTGCCTAATAGAAATCATCTTCCCAGCATCAAATACTGCCTAATCACCCCACTGAAATGGGCAACAACGCAATCTTGCAGCGTTTCTTGTGTTCCTTGGGGAACCACCTAATCCTCCCTGTTGTCTGCCAGTTTTTCCTTGTCCTTGAGAATTTCACGTCTAGAAAAGGCTGCAGCTTTCGAGAGCTTCCAGCACTCACTGCTGGGGGTTCTCCTCTTGCTGCAGCCCCAGGGGTGTCCCTGCGGCACCCCGGGCTGTGCCTCTGGGCCCCGTGCTGCAGAACAGGCAAACCCTGACCCCAGTGAATCTCGCAGCCTCCTGCCCCTCCTCGCCCTCTGGGCAGATGTTACACGGCTCTGTGCGAGCGGGCGGCGCTGCCTCTTCGGGAGGCGATGAGAAGAGGGTGATGCCCCGAAGTGACACGCTCAATTTCCCTCAGAGATGGTGCAGCCACAGTAACATTTCTCCTGCTGATGGCGTCCATGTGTCTCTCCCTTTTCAGTGGAGCTCTGTTAGGCACTGGGATGTGGTAGGATTGTGTGTGCACCTCCTGTTCCCCGAGCCACCCCTGCCTTTCTGGGGAGGACGAGGTGCCTGGCCTTCCGTGGTTAGTTTAAGAAAAACACTCTCCCAGTGATCAGTGCCTGTATGAAGTAGATGTATGGTTTCAATTCTGTCCTTGAGCCATGGATCATTTAATGTTGTCAACACATATACATCCCTCTCAAACATCCCACTGAGAATTTCTAGGGACTGTAGACAGCTTAAAGCTAGCGTTGCAGCAGCAGCAGCTTCATATTTGCTTTCAGATCCACGTGCATTTTTTAATACTAAAGCTTGCATAATTGCTGCTGAATTTCTAAGCAACTTCTTCAAAGGGGCAGAGGCACATTAGCAGTAGAGAACTGGTGGTGGAGCAGAAACAAGGCCTGTTGTTGGCTTATGGTTTCCCAGCAGCTGCTCAGAGGTGTTTGAGGAGCCCTGAGGAGGGGCTGTGTTGGGAGCTCCCAGCTCGGTGTGTGTTTGAGCATGTTTTCTTCCTGACCATCGGGGCACTTGGCATGTGCTGCCAAGCAGCCACTGATGCTGCCTGCATCAAAAGCATTTTAGTGATGCACTTATTTTGCCAGGGAAGATTGCACTGACATCCTGCTTTGGAGAAAAAAAAAAAAAAAAAAAAGGAAGGAATGGCTCTCAGAGCTTTTTTTTTTTTTTTTTTCCCTTGTGTGTGTGGTCTGGATGTGCCTAGGAGCACAGTGAGGTGCTCCATGCAATGAACATACCCTGCCAGGTAAAGGGTCCATCACAGGGCTGATTGAAGCAGGGCTATAAAAGGAGAGACAGGGTGGCTCCACACTGTAAGAGAAAGATCTCCTGGTCTTTCCCAGCTGGTGGAAATGGAGCTGCAGCTGGGTGAGGCCCAGTACCTCCTCGTTTTGCCTGTTGCAGTCTCTCTGTGATGTCCCTCTGAGGTGTGCTGCTGTTGCATGGGAAGGCTGGCTGGGATGCCCATCACCCCAGGCTCAGCTTCCCCTGGGTAAAGGGCAGTGACCACCTCAGGGAGAGAGTCACCCTCCTCTTTTTTAGCTGCCAGCTGCTCTCTTGTGTGCTGGGGGAAGAGACCAATTTCTGCTGGCTGGAATGGGCGAACAGGAGGCTGTGGGTTTGCTGGAGAACCTGGACCAGGCTTCTCCTGAGATGTACAAATGAAGCTGGGTATCCAAAGGCTCCTTTGCCTTTGGAAATGCTGAAGGGCTGTGGGTGATGATGGCTCCCTGCACATCCAGCACCTGGGGTTGGGGATGCAGGGCTCTGCTGCAGGCATGGGGAGCAGCTCCCTCCTTCTCCCCTGAGAAAGGGCATTTCTAGGGGAGACACCAACCCGAGGCATTCCCCTGTGCAGAGGGAGTTGTCACCTCTCCTCCCCTCTGTTGCCACAGGGCCCTGCACAGTGTTACCTCCAAGGCACCTGGCCAGCCAAACTCCATGTACTGTGTCTTTATTTATTATATTGGAGCCCAGGGTAATTACTTTACAACTCTGAGCATTAAATATCATTTGTCTTGTTCCAGTAGGTCCAAATCTTTATGAATTTTATCTGACGCTTGCTCCCTTCAATTATCTGTCATCAGAAAAAGTTTACTGCTGCTGCAAAAATATCAATTTGCCAGAGGTTGCAATACATTTACTCTCCACCTCTGTAATTTACAAATTTACATTCTATGATTAGAAAGAAAAACGGCTAATAGGGGAAATATTCATGCAAAATCGATAACTGAATAAGATGCTGCCACCTTTTGGCTTAACCTAATTCTACATCTGGGGCCAAATTCATCCCTGGTGTAACTGCTTTCCTGGGAGAGCAGCTGCAGCTGCCCTGGAGCTGGCTGTAAGGGATGGAGCGGGACAGGGAGATGAAGCATGGTCTGGGGGGCTCAGCGCCTGACTGTGAATGGAAGCTGAGGTTGTGGGGTTTGCAGGGTCTGGTAGGAGGAAATTTTCCACAGCTGTGTGTCTGCAACAGAAGTTTTCTTCTTGCACACCCAGAGCCAAAGTGGAGGTTCCTGGCAGGTTTTTCTCTCCCTCCAGCCATCCAGGAGGCTGTCCTTGCAGCTGTGTCCTGGACACGGGGACCAGCCTTGGGTTTTGGGCTTGTGTCCCTGCTAGTGTTCTGGGAAAGGGGGACTGGGATGTGAAGAGGCTCAGCACATGGCTGAAGTTGCTTAACCAAGCTCTGAACTGGTTTGATGGTTCATCTAAGCTTGTAGGCAGCCTCCACCCTGCCTGACAGTGTGCAACACAGCAGGACTGGCAGCACTGTCAGTCTTGGGAGCTCCTGAATGCACTCATTCTTCAATTACATGGCACTGTGACAGGCTGTGGAGCCCAAGCACTGCCGTGCTTTCAAAAGAAAACAAACCAGCGTTTAATTTTCATAGCAGAGATATTCCAAAGTGCTGAATGCTACAGCAGAGCAATTGCAATGCTGCTCTGTCTCCTTGCCCAATGACACAGGGGTTTTTCAGCTGAATACCAGCAAGCACGTGATTAAAAGCTCTCAGGATTCTGCCCTTGTGGGATTTCCAGCAGAACTTGCTATTTCTCTCATATCTTGCCCCTTTGTTTCCCTGAGTTCAGGGCAGAGTCTGAATTCGGTAATTGCCACCTGGATTTGCTCTGCTGTCTTCCCAAGGAACTTGTTTGAATAAATTGAATTGGCAAATGTATTGTTCAGCCACAAAGCATTGTGTCAGGAATAATGTAGGTATTTCTAGGCACTCTATTACAGCTCTGAGCACACTGCCAGGGACAGGGAACCCAGGCAGGAGAGCTCCCTTTGAGCTGCTCCCTCTGCTTCCTCCTCTGAAAGAAGCACAGCTTTTTTGGCTGGTTGCTCCATGCTCTAAAGCAAGAGCAGAAGTTGCTGGATCTTCCTTGGCATGTGCAAAACCCTTCATCCATTGGGGAATTTTCATTTAATGGATCCCTATGGCTTGCCCTTGTGTTTTCTTCACTAAAGCAGACTTGGGTGCAGCTGTCACCTTGTTTTCCATGGGTCACCTGGGCAGCCAGTCCCATGGATGTCAGCATCAGGTCTGTGCCAGTGGAGCTCAGGGCAGCGTGGTGGGGACAGACAGGTCCTGGGGGTGAACCCCCCTGAGAAGGACAGGGCATTAAGCTGTAGGGCTTTGCTGAAGGACCCCAAGAACTGGGTTAGACTGAGGAAACTCAGCATTTAGGAGCTCAGGAGCCTAGTCAAGGCACTAATCAGGGGCTGGGCAAGTTCTTTCGCTTTGAGGCTGTCACCCACTGCATCTCTTTTCTGCACTTTTCTGTGTCTAAGATGGAGGTGATCTGAACACGCCAAGATATGGAGTTTAAAGTTCCTCAGGGATATAGGCTCACCTGAATGCCTTCTAGCATGTTGTAATAATACTAAATGTTTGATATTTCAAGGTAAAGATACCAGTGCACAGCTTTCCCTTTTTTCACAGACTTAGGGACATGACTTAGTTAATTACTGGGTTAATGGCTGGACCTGATGAGCTTAAAGGTGTTTGGCAGCCCAAAGAATTCTATGATTTGATGACCAAGCTCTCCTGCCTGCAGGTCCCTGGGGTGTGGGGGCACAGCCAGTGCACACCACCAGGTCAGACACACCAGCCAGGCACAACCATCATTGTGACACTGACATCTCTCCCAGTGCCAACAAACGACTGTGCCAGTAGGGACAGCCCAGGACCCACCCCGAGGAGAGCTGTAACCAGCTGGAGATGGCACCACAACCCTGTAAACCTTGTGCCTGTGCTGTCAGGTGAGCAGGTGTCCTCAGGAGATGCAGGGAGCTCTCACAGGTGAGTGGTCTCACTGCGAGGACGTCCCACGGGACAGGGTACCACCTCCTCCCTCAGCTGGGTCTTACAGAAGGGAGGGCTGCCCAGTTATTTAAAACCCCCAAAAATCTCCGTGGGAGGATTTCAGTGGCCTGCCAGGTGAGCAGGGTCCTGCAGCAGCTGCGTGGCCGCAGAGGTGACCCCGCCGTGCGGGTTAGCAGGGACAGGGTGCCACCTCGTGGCACACGGCTCCGAGTGTCACACGTCCCTGTCCTTGTGGCATGGACATCCCCCCAATGGCAGCATCACCTTGCGGCTGCTCCACCGCCTCCCAGGGCTGCTGCTGCTGCTGCTGCTGCTGCCTCCAAGGTGGTGGCTGCACCGTGGGCTGCTAAAGGCCACCAGTGAATGGCTGCTTGGGATGGATGGGTGGGGAAAAACAAAGAGAACAGCCAGAACCCTCGTCCTGTCTCCTAGTACCAGTATTGTCTGCAGAGTGGGAATGACCCAAATCAGGGTCATCACTTTTGGAGATGATTTCTTAAGGGCTGTCTGCCCACTACGGGATTCATAACCTAAGGTATCCTTCTCCCCTGTACAGCAATTCCCCCCTGGATCTCTCCTTTTTCTTCTGGCTCTTGAGATCTGCCAGGACCCCCTGCCCATCCTTCCCTGCTGACCTGTAGAAGACCCACTCATCTGCACCAGAAATGGGTTTGGTCCCCTCCTGTGGTGACAGCATAAACCAAACCCCACTTTTGAGGGCTCAGGTTTTGTTCTTAGTGCTACAAAACAGGAAGAAGGATGGCTCCATTTACCTACATAAAAATAGAAATATTAAAGACAATGACAAGGTTTGGCACTGTTACTAAATCACCATCAGCTGGAATACTTAAGAAAGAGAATCTTGGTTTTCAGTGAAATAATTTAATTCAGAACCAGCAGTGCAATGAATAAGGAGCATTTGGGGTCTAACTTCCCTTGCTAATTGATGCCATCACGGTAGTGCCTAGGAAATCTGGGGCTCAGTACTGCTGGACTGGGTCCTGTCATGCTGTTTACAGTATGGACTCAATAAAGAGACAATTGTTGTCCCAGGAAATCTGCCATGGAGACCCCAAATCTGTTTCCTGCTAGGTAAGACATTAGTGTTTGATCAGAGACCAGTAATCACCTGATAAGGGATTTATTCCCACTGCTATTAGAAAAGCTGTTGCAATGATTCCCACCATTTGAGATAGCATTTTCACAGGTACCCTCTGCACCCATCCTGCTGCCAGTTCGATTGCTCTCTGTGCCCTTTCCTTTTGAGCTGGGGCATTCCCAAACAGCAAAGCAAACGGATTAACTCTGCTGATACTTTGTTCCTCCTCTACAGATCCTTCCTGGGTGCTCTAAAAAGGGGCTGGAGACATAGTAGGCATCACAGTCAGTGGTAGATATGATGGAGTTTACCTCTAAAACACTAAATACGAGATTTTCCCCAGAGCTGGAATTAGGAGCATTTTGTCTCTGAATTTCAGCCGACAAAGCCAAGGGGTTTTTTCATATAACCCAAGGAGATGATATAACATTCATTATAGGTATATATCACCAAAAATTAGCCATCAGAGGTGGTACTTTCCAGTTTCTTTCATAATTTAGAAGATGTTTTCAAACAAGAGACTGTTCTACTGAAGAAGTGAGCTGGTACAATGGAATCTGTGTAAATCCAGCAGCAGAACGGGGGCTGCTGATGAGCCCTTAGGCACTCAGCAAGGATTTGCCAGGGAGCCTAAGGGCTGATACACACTTGAAACTCAATGGGATTTAGGTGCCTAAATGCAGTAGGCTGCTTGGAAAATCCCAGCCTTTGAAGTTAAAGTAGGGACTGACCAAAAAAAAAAAAAAAAGTCTAAAACCCCTTAAAATAATAAACATCAGACTAATGCCACCATGAAGGCAGTGGGTGCTCTGAAACAAGGCAGTGGCCACCGAAGACAACCAAGGGGCTCCACCAGCATGAAAAACTCCATCCCTGGTGTCTCCTGCTCCACCAGGAATTGCAGAAAGGCTTCTCCACATCGTTTCCCTTTCTGGTGGATGTCTCCTTGTGTGGGAATGATCCAGGACATTTGGCTGGGGACATCCAGTGTGTGAGGAAAACATTAAAAATGCTTTTTAATTTTTTTTGTTGAGAAGAATCTTAGGGCATTAAAAGTTGGAGAAGTCATCTTCATTATTTCTCTTTAAAGTTAGTTATGAATTGAGAATGGCTCTGCTCATATTTCTCTTTTATTTGTTATCTCCCCAGGCTAAATTGTTGTCTATTTATCTTACAGATTAGGTTACTTTTTATGGGGTTCCTGCTATTATATTTCACCTCTAACTTTGTTACTTTGTGTTTGCTATTAAATTATGTTGAATAAAATGGGCGGCCGAAGGACATTTTTCAGCTCCATCCTGAAATGAGGTTCTTAATCCTGTTTCTGGGCCTGCCCCTGTAGCCCAGCCCACGGGGACAGAACCAGGTGTGCAAGAAGGGCAGCAGAGGAGTGTTTGTATCAACCACGGGCTTTGCAGGGTGATGCTGCAGCAGAGTTGTGCCTGTAACGCCAGTCAGTTCATGTACAGTGATTTTGGAGGCATCTTTTTAGAAGCAAGTTCTAGTAATATTGACATCATCACAAGATAAGATCCAGGACTAGTTAAATCACAGCCTCGCAACTCAGTGCTCCTTTGAGGATTAGAAGAAGTCACTGAGCTGTCACTCTAAAGCTGATCATGGACTCGTTTAACTATGTCATCCCATAAGACAGCCCTTTCAATTATGTCAACCTGTCTGCTCTCCCCAGACTCTAATTTTAGAGCAGCAGTAGCTAATATTCTTGGAAAACTGATCCGCCTCCACAGATCTCTCCTCTCTGTCTGCTGCTGTTAACGGAGTATCCTGTGGGGAGATTGGACTGCTTTCCTTCCCCTCCTGTAATAAACCTAATAAAAATAGGTACCATTAGGTTCCTTTGTGTGTGGTCTCTTTAAGACACTTATCTGAGCTATGTAATGGAGATGTCATGTCTCCTCCACTGAGGGATCTGGCAGCACCACAGGGTCATTGCAATAAAAATAAAATTCAGTTTTAAGAGCCTGGTACGAAATTATGAGCTGAAAAGCAGGACATTGGGATTGGAGTTCAGAGACCTGGAAAAGGCAAATGAGAGCTGGAGTCACACAAATGTTAATGCCACAGCAGTGGCTCTGCAGCTGGAGCAACAAGCAGGATGCCGATGCAGGAGGGCTGCAGGCAACAAAGTGGCCATGGAGCCACCAGGGACAGGGGCTCATCTGTGTTTTCTGGATGGTGTTGAGAGGACTTTGGGGCACACAAGGCAGAGTGGAGGTGGCTGGACCTGGCTGTCTTGGCCGTGGGCATCTCTGTGCTGTGCTGTCATAACCCAGGGTGGTGGAAAGTGGACAGATCCTGCCCTGAGAGAGAGGATGGAAACACATCCTTGCTTCCCCATTCACGTTGTGTCTATGCTGGACAGTTGTTCCCCTGCTGCCCCATGAATGCCCTCTTCTGAATTGTTTTATCCCCTCTTTAGGATGCAATGTGGGTCCTAAGGCAGACCATGCTGGTGTGGTGGGGTGGACAGTGATATTTAATACCCCAACAAGAGGCAATTCCATGGACTGGAAGGAGGGGAAAGGAAGGACAAAGAGAAGAGTATGGGACATAGGGAAGAGCAATAGGCCTTCTCCCATAAAAACTAGAAGGGAAGTAGAAGGGATGGATGGGAAAGAGGAGGCAGAGAGTCCATGCAGATGCCAGGGAGGGAGGTGACCGCCATCCACCCCCCACCCAGTGTCACCATTCTGGTGGCAAAGGGGCCAGGCCTTTCCTTTGCAGATCAGGTTATATAAAACTAACACTCCACAGGCTGCCAGGGAACGGTGCTTCCCCCAGACTCCAGCAAGTTAGTTACACTTAGCTTTCCTTTCACAAATCCATGTTGGCTGCCCCTAATCAAATTCTGCTTCTCAAGCAATTTCCCTTGCTAATTCCTCCCGAATCAGCCCTAACCCACCTATCCCCTTTGTCGCTAAGCTAGCCAGCCTCTAATCACACACTGCACTGTGTGATCCTTTCCCAAGTAATACAGGGTTTGGCACTTTCCTCTGGTTCTCAGCAGCCTAACCTGTCAGGAGCAACCTTCTAAAAATACCACTAAAGACCTCAGCTAATTTCTAATCCTCGTTTCCATTAAGACGGCTGCCTGTACTATGTGGGTTTCCAGGCTTGGGATTTGCAGTCTTCCTTAAGAGCATCTAATCTGCACAGAGCCATTTCTGTTGTTATCCATGAGCAAACTCCTCCCTTCTCCACCATAAAACATGATCCCTTTGGCAGCAGCTCTCCAGTCTGCAGGGCACACTCAGCCAGCCAGGGAAGACACCAACCTCTTCCTCTCTGCTTAGCTCACCCCACTGTTTTTTGGGAAGCCTTCCTGGGGAGATCACCGGGCTCCCACTCCTCTCAGGCACTGGGTAGGTGCTTTGTATGAAACAAATCAGCCTGGGAGCTCAGCAGGACATGAGGGGTTTTTTTGCACCTCACAAGTTTCTGAGTTGTGTAAATCGTACAAGGAAGCTGATGCATAATAGAGCCAAGCTTTTGAAGTACCTTGGATAACTGGACTTTCTCTTCCTACTTGTATTTGGATATTTTTTTGCTGCTTCCTCTTCCATTTTAGAATTCACCTGTCTCAAACTACCAGAACCAACCAAGTAAGAAGAAAAGAAAGGGGGGAGAGTGCCATACTGTGGCTGTGCCCTGCCCAGGGTGTCCCAGGGTGGGTTTAGGCTGTTCCCAGCATGGATGCGGCACAGCTGTCCCAGGAGACCCCATGCAGCAGATGCCACAGTGGAGGAGGTGAAATCAGAGTTTACCTTCACAAGCAAAGACTTGTGGCAGAATCCAGTGCTCTGTCAGCACAGCTGTTCTGTGGAGTAAGGGTTTACATGAGGAGATTTGGTAATTTTACGGGTTCAGGAGAAAAAATAAATTGAAGAGTGGGAGGAGTGTCTGGGTGATGACATGGCATCATTTAATCCAGCAGGACTGTGCTGTTGGGAAGTGCTCCAAGTGGGTTGGCTGTAAGCTGGCACCCACAGCAGGAGTCCCGAGTGCCACGCTTGAGGGTGACGTGGAAGGTGGAGGGGTGACACTTGCCACTGCCAGAGTCCAACAGCACAGGGTGGCCCACGCAGGCAGTCAGCACAGGCAGTCCTAAAGCTGCCCTTCGACCTCATGGCTCCACCCTGCATCTGAGCCATGCACTACAGCAGTCAGGTGTTTTCCAGGGAGAGCAGGGGCTGAACAACACTCTGTCATTTCTCAATCCTGTAGCAAATGTCATGAAATCGATAGCCCTGCTCTGTTCCGTGTGAGGCCACTGCTGTCACACACCTCCAAAGACCAACATCTCTAAAATACACGGTGATCTCAAGGTGCCTTGTCAAAGTGAGGCAAGCATTTAAAAGCACAGACCAGCTGGGGAAGTTTTGTGTTGACTCGTGCAAACCCACAGCTGCAGCTGTGGCCTGTCCATCCAGACCAGTTAGCACAGTCCACTCAAACCAGTTGCAGCCACTGCAGCTTGCCCACCCTGAGCAGTTTAGCCCACGCTGGAGTCCTGCAGCAGGGCCTGAGCATCAGCCTGATGTGATGAGAACACCCATCCTCATCAGGCTCTGGATTTATTTTGAAGTTCGGAAGTTACACGATTCAAGCATCGCAATCCAGAGGGACGGTGCAGCAGCCGAAGCCATGAGGAAAAGCCAAAATAAGAACGGCAGTGGCAGAGGGCTGAGGCACTCCAGTGATCTCAGCCTGACACGGGCTTTACCGTGCCATTCTCCCACGGCCATGGCAGCCCTGCACTCGCACCGCTCTGGGCGCCTGCACCACAGGGAATCCAGAGCAGCGGGGACGCTTCTGCGCTGTGGATGGGATTCCCTGGGGAAGCCGGGGAGCCCTTGCCTTCATTACCAACTCCTCTCGCCTCCACCCTGAACTCATCCCCACGCCCTTGCTCCAAACCCTTACTGACCCCAATGCCTTCCTTCTATCTTCATCTTCATCCTCATCCTCATCCTCATCCTCACCCTCACCCTCACCCTCACCCTCACCCTCACCCTCATTCCCTCCCAGGCCCCGCCCCCGGCCGTGACTCAGCCGCCCCCCCGCCCTCCCATTGGCCGCTGCCCGCGCACGCGGAGCAGCTGGTGACGGCGGCCGGGGCGCGCCATTGGCTCTGGCGGCCGTGACGTCACGCGCGGCGGGAGCGTGACTCAGCACGTGGCGGCGCTGAGTCAGCAGCGGGAGCCGATAAAGGCGCGGCGGCCGCGCCCGGTCCGGGTCCGGGTCCGGGTCCCGGGGGTCTCCTTGCGCCATGGAGCTGCCGTGGCTGGGCGAGCACTGCTCCCAGCGCACCTGCAAACAGCTGGGTAAGTGCGGGCTCGGAGCGAGCCCCCCGAGCAGCGCCCGCCCCGGTGGGCTCGTCACGGAGAGGAAACGCGGGTAATGGGGGGCCGCTCCTGCCCCCCGAGACTCTGCAGGGCTGCTGCTGTAGTCTCCCCTCTAGTAGGTCTAGGGAAGGAGGGGTAGCTGTTGTTTCTGTTCGTGTTAAACTGTTAAGGGATGGGTTTTCAAAAATAAAATTGCTTTCGAAGCTGGGCTTTGGATTTGTACTTCAGCTCTTAGCTCTTGATTAGTTGCTCACTAAGGTTTCTGCATTCGAAGGGTTCCTGAGGTCTTTATGGCTTGTGTGTGTGTTTTACACTGTAGCTAAAAAGAGGAAAACTTGTCACCCTTTTAATATTTGTGAAGAATGATCTAATCTCTTCAGAGATAATGGGAGACTAGACAAAAATTGCTTTAGAATTTATTTGTAGTCTTGTGAGTACCCTTAGAGTTGTTAGCTTTGTTCCATGAAAATCTGTTTTCCTTTTCATTCTTCTCCCAGATTTCCTTCCTCTGAAATGCGATGCATGTGGGGAAGTGTTCTGTAAAGATCACATCCGTTACGATGACCACAAGTGCTGCTCTGCCTACAAGAAAGTGAGTTCTGTATGATGTCAGTCAGGGATTCACCCTGCAGATTTGCTAAGTCATTTATAAGGGCTGCTCTGAACCTTCACCTCTGGTTTCAATAAAAGTGGATGGGAGAACCACAAGATGCAAGTTAATGATACATCTGTATTTCAAATATATAGAAACATGACATTTCAGAGGTCAGAACTAGTAGATTCTAGTTTCTTTCACTCACATTACATCTTCCCAGAGAAGAGTGCTTCATCTTTTAAGTAATGTATTGTGGTCTAAAATTCTCTGAAGTCCAAGTCCTGTAAGTTGAAGGACAACAAACATGAAACTACAGAAGAAATAAATAGAACAAGTGGGTCCAAACTTTGATTACTGGCCTGTAATTGGGCTTTGAAGTATTCAGAGGCTGTAATTCCAGAAAAGCCAAAAGGATATTTAAAGTCAACTTACCAAATATGTAGCTACAAATGGATTTGGCAAAAATGTCTGTGTGGTTTTTGGATGGTGATTTGCAGTTACTCTTGTGAAGTTGTATCTTTAAAAGCAAATGAGAACGTGAAACATTTAGGAATATACGTCTGTCATCTGTGGGTAAGAGAAGGGGAAGGACAGAAAAATAATTCCTAAAGTTCTACTTCAATCTAAACAATTGATAATTCTGATTCTGATCTGTGTTGTATGTTGTTAGAATGTGCAGGTCCCAGTGTGTCCCCTCTGTAACACACCTATCCCAGTGCAGAAGGGAGAAATCCCAGATATTGTGGTTGGAGCCCACATAGATAAGGACTGCAAATACAATCCAGCACAGCAAAAGCAGAAGGTAAGAAAGCTGCTCCTGAAGTCTAAACTGCCTTCCTAATGCTGGTGAAGTTGGGCCCTCTGACAGCAGAATGTGCAGAAACTTGTTCTGTTTCATCTTAGCTCTAAGGCTGCTTGAATATTTGTGCTTCAGCTTGGTCACTGCCCACAGAAAACAAACATTGCCAACTTCCTGTCCTCTCTTACTCAGATCTTCACAAACAAATGCTTAAAGCCAGGCTGCAAAAGGAAGGAGATGATGAAGGTGGTTTGTGAAGAGTGTGGTGGCAACTTCTGCATAAAACATCGGCATCCTCTGGATCACGACTGCAAAGGGAGCAGCCAGCCCATCTCCAAAGCAGGGTGAGCTGTGCTTGGGATACTTCAGCTCCAGATGAGATCTCAGAGCTGGTATCAGGGGTTGGTGGGGAGCGTGGACAGACAGGGATTTCTGGAAACTACTGGTCGTGTCAATAAAATAGCCATGAGTTCCTCTTTGCATCTCAGGCTGAATTTCTGAAATGTCAGCCTTGATTTCTGAGCCAAGAGAAAGAGCTTGTTGAATGCTTTCCTGAATTTTCAAGCTTGCCTGTGTCAGTCTCTCCTAACTGAGAATAGGCACTGGCCAACTCAAGTACCCTCTGAGATCTGGATCCAAATACTATAGGATCCTAGAGCTCAGTCCAGCACCTTGAAGTAACCAAGAATAATCAGTACCCTGACAAGCCAAGTTGAAACTTAATTTTGATTAAACAAATCTGTCTCTTGCAGGCAGACATACCTTGACTGTCCTGTGCAGTAGGACTGTGATATTTGTGTGACAGATGCAGATGATTAAACTGGATGGAAGAGTTGAAACTACAGTGTGCACAGGTGCTGAGCCTGGTTGTGTTTGTTTGTAGATGTGCAGCTCTGATGAGAGCCTCTCATCCCACCTTCAAGTCCCCGGGAGCAATTGCAGTGCCATCTAATGGGAACCGTCAGCACAACAGGTAAGAGCTGCACGGGGAGAAAAGGCAAACATTTCCTGAGATGAGGCTGGTGTCCACACGGTGTGGCAGTGCCACTGTCACACCTCTGATTGCTCTAGAGTTGGTAAATGGTGTTGGGAGTGCAGTGGAGGGTTCTGAGAGCCCAGGTAAATCCCTGCATCTCTATACTGTACTGATTAAAGTGGCCACATAGACTCAAGCATGAGGACATCAAATTGTATCTGCAGGTTGCTCTCCCACCTGCTCGGTGAGAGGCTTGGCCAAGTTCTGCAAAAATGGTGTGTCAGGGTGCTGAGGAAAGCACAGCACTGAATTCAAATAATGCCTTTCCTGGCATGTTGCAGCTCCTTGTGACTGAGAGTTCCAGTTGTGTAACCCTTACAGTGCATTCTTCTGTCTTTCAGGTGCAGATAGTAGAGGCTCTTCACATCTGGTTCAAACCTTTATTTCAAAGTGAATATTTTCTCTCTCTCTCTCTTTAAATTACTATGCAATTAACTTATTTTTGTATCATAATTTTGTATGCATTCAATAAACTGTTACCCTTTCTAAATCAATGTTATTTGTTCCTATATTTGGAATAAGAACTTTAATATGATTAAAAATATTTAATGTAGGAAGTGAGATGATGGTGGTAGGAAGAAAGATTACAATTGGTATGAAATACAGCCAGCTTTTCTTAGGCCATGCCAAGCTTGAACTAGGAATCTCCCAAAAAGAAAATCTGAAATAGAAGCTACTGTCATATGTCTCAGTCCTTTTGGAAGTGTTGTGGCTCTGCATGACAAACAACATCAGTGTGAAGCTTCCTCTTGCTTTCTGAATGTCACTGGAAGAACTTTATTTATAAAGCCATATCATCTTTTTTCCAGGCCCTGTCTGAAGGCTGGTGCTCACAGAGGCATGTGCAGTAGAATTCTTCATCATTTATTGCCCCTTTGACAGAAATCTAGATTTGCAGGGATATATTTTGTGGTTTCAGGGAGAAAAGGAAGCCAGAGAAAAGTAGCATTAACTGTGTCTCATGTAATGAGAATAAGGTCAAAATACAGCATTGTTTAGGGAGGCTGCTCTTGCTGTCTTCCTGAAAAGCTTTAACAAGTGAAGTCATAACAGATAAAGCTCCATCTATTACCCTGATCAGCTCTCTTGGCTCTTTAAAACTGCATGAGTATCCAGCTGCTTAGCTTGAGGCCTGAAATATTATAGGTTGATGAAATGGAAATGTGCTGTTAATGAACAATGCTAATTCCCCAGATGGGATCGAAGTAGACCTCTCATCCAGCTAATTGTGAGAAAAATGCCAAGGCTTACTGATGGTGTCAGGGGGTCAAGACCTCAATTTCATGTGTCATTGGAGCCATTCCTCTGCATGCTGGGGCTGCTGGGCTGGAGAGTTGGCCTAGGACTAAATGGGGGGTGATTGCAGCTCCTTCCATCCCCTGCAAGGCTGCTGAGGTGGGAGGAGGAGCACTTTGCAGAGCACAGGAGGCCGAGTTCCCTGACCTGGGAGAAATCTTTGCTGATACTGTAAGAGATGGGAGCCTAACTGCAGCTAGTGCATGTGCTTTGTGCAGCCTTGAGGGTGCTGGAGTTGTGCAGAGACTGTTGTGTCTCTTCTCTTTGAACAGTTTAATCCTTGGCATGGGAATGCTGCCTGAGGAGAATGGATTTATGGTCTTTCACAGGAACAACATGTCACCAGTCAGTACCTTGAGTCAAAGGCCTTTCCTAGGAAAGGACAGATGTGACTCCTGGCCAGCACAGAACAAATATCTGTGCTATCCCATATTAGTGTTTTGACCCAGTGTGATTTCTCATCACAGTTACAGTGTACTCTCCATATGATCCAATTTTTTGCCATTGTGCAGCCAAGGCTGTGATTTGACAGTATCTGTAATACTGTGTTTAACCACAGGATGTCACAATAGGACATCCAATAACACAATCCTTATTTTGGGAAGTCTAAACATAGAAAACATTCTTTCCCTATCCACATTGGAGCAAAAGCTTAAATTACCACTTTAGATTTAAGTACCACCACCCCCTGATTATCCCCTCTGTGCCAACGCCCTAACTCAGCCTGAGCACGCTGCCATATTTTATATACATTTTATATTTTTGGTGTATAATTTCCCCAAACGGTGCTCTGGGGAGTCCAGGTTCTGAGCAGGGGAGAGAGGCTCTCGCAGCCCAGCAGTGATGGCAGGGGGGATAGGAGGGCACTTTGGTGTGGGGAGGAGGTAAAGAGGAAGGAAGCAGAGGTTGCCTCTTCCCATCGGTGCCTGGAATGGAACAGGGGCTTGTTTGCCAGCTGCTGCTGGGATCCAAGCAAAGGGAAAACAACAACCCTGTCTCAGGTTGTCCTGGAAAAAAAAAAAAAAAAAAAAAAGTGTCAACTACGTGTGTGTTTGTGGGAAAAATTCTGGCCCTTGAATTACCAAGGGGAAGTGGAAAACTTTGTGCATGTGGTATTTATAGAAAATGAAAACATGGAAACCAATTTGCTTCCTGGAAATTGTCCTCAGAGGTGTTTTCTCGTCCTGTCAAACCACACCCTTGGCTTCTTTCCACGCTTTCCATCAGGCCCCGTCGGGACACGGATAACGCTGTCTCATCAGACTTCAGGATCTTTTAGGATGTGGCCTTTAGGATCTGCGGGCTCAAAGGGATCACAGCCGTTCTCTGGAGAGCCACATCTCACAGTGTCCGCAGCGGCCACGCCAGCCTGCTGTGGCCTGTAGCACCCGGCTGGTGTGGGGAGCGCCGGGCTGGCTTCCCCCGGCTGTCCTCCAGTGCGGGGTGGGAGCTGCCAGGCCCCGGGGATCCCGGTCAGACCGGGGGTGGATCCCTGCCAGGCCCCGGGGATCCCGGTCAGACCGGGGGTGGATCCCTGCCAGGCCCCGGGGATGCCGGTCAGACCGGGGCTGGATCCCTGCCAGGCCCCGGGGATGCCGGTCAGACCGGGGGTGGATCCCTGCCAGGCCCCGGGGATCCCGGTCAGACCGGGGGTGGATCCCTGCCAGGCCCCGGGGATGCCGGTCAGACCGGGGCTGGATCCCTGCCAGGCCCCGGGGATCCCGGTCAGACCGGGGGTCGATCCCTGCCAGGCCATGCGGGGGTCCCCGGCAGGGTGCGGGTGGATCCCTGCCGGGCCGTGGGGGTCCCTGCTAGGACACGGGACGATCCCTGCCAGGCCATGGCGGGTTCGTGCCAGGCCCCGGGGAGCCCTGTGGGCTCAGGGGCGGATCCCGGGCAGGCCCTGGGACGGTGCCGGTTCCGGGAATTTCCCAGGCCAGGGGGCGGCGCCACAGGCGGAGCTCGGCGCCGAGAGATGACGTCACCCGCGCCGCCCGAAACCGGCGGAGCGTTCCTCGGCACACGTGTTGCAGGTGGGCCCTTTAACTCCCGGCGGGGCTACCTATTGGCCAGCGGCGTGATTGACAGGCAGGAAGCCAATCAGGTGCCGCGATTCTCTCCCCGTAGCCAATGAGGGGCAGGGGGCGGGCGGCGGCGCCAAGCGTGCGGCTCGGTTGAAAGTGCCGGGGCGGCGGCGGGAGGTGCGTGAGGGGACGGGCGGGGGGCGCAGCCCTGGGCCCCGCTCCGGGGTGGCGGCGGCGGCGGCGGCGGCTCCTCTGGGGGTCCCCCTGCCCAACCGGAGCTGCGGGAGGGGCGGGGAGGCCCGGCCCGCCGGTGGCTGAGGGGGCTGCGGCGAAGCCGGGGCGTGCGTTGGGATGTGAGCCGGGGGTTTGTGTTGGGACGCGGGCCCGGGGCCCTGTGCAGGGGAGCCGGGAGCGGGTGCTGGCTGTGGGGGTGCCCTCCTGCCCAGGGCACGGCCGTGCCTGACACGTGCCAGGCCTGGCTCCGCTGTCGCTGCCGTGCCGAGCCCCTCCTTCGGCAGCTTCTGCTGTGCCGGGAGCCTCCCGACGTGGGTTTGGGGCTTGCTTTGTGTTTCAGAGTGTGTTTCAAGGTAAATGTTTGTGATAGAGCCAACAGTTCCCCGTGTAGTGAAACTGACACTGAAAGTGACACTGAAAGTGACAATGTTGGGGCAACTGGGGGAAGCCACTTAAATCAGAATTTCTCGCAAAGAAATAGTACGGAGTTTAAAACTAGACCTGTTTTCAGAACCAGGTTTTCTGCAACTCCTGTTTGCCTTCACCCTTACATCAGTCTAAAATTAAAGCTAATGAGACAATGCTTCAATCATGGTTTTACCACGTTAACCTGTATTAAAACATGAAAACTTGCAGCTTAAACAGAACTGACGGTTTAAAACTGTTTAGTGATCAAATAGGCTTACTCTTTCCTTGTCAGTGCACACAAGCAAATAGTATGTATATTAATGAGATGACTAACAGTCACGTGAATTTGTATTTTGAGCTGAGAGAGGTCTGATTGTTGTTATCTGAGGTAGACAAGGATCAGACAGTTCAGTGGTGTGTGTCCCAGCCTGCAGAAAGCACAACCAAAGCTATGGGGAGTTCCTGCCAGGAGGGGCACTGAGGCATTTTCCACAACAGGGCCTCAGGGGACAAAAGGTGTGGAGATTCCTACAGGAGACTGGCATTTGGGTTTTACAGTACCTTAACTGCAATGTATTCCTAAAGGAAATGTGAAAATTCTCCAAAATGAATCAAATTTCAGTGCAGACATACATTCTATAGTTAAGTAGTCACAAATAATTACCATACCAGTGTGATTATAGTATAACTGTCTGTATATGGGACTGACATTTAATAATAAAAATGGTTCTAACTGCAGTTTGGTGGTTTCTGTTACAGAACAGCCTTTTAAGAATGCCGAAAATGATTGAGGAAAAAAAAGAAAAGAAGGCAGAAAAAAGAAAAAAGCTGCAGCAACATGTGGCCCAAAAGGATGAGCTGGAATTGGAAACTAAACTGAAGAAGAAGAAGCAAAAGCTGCAGGTTTGACTCTTTAATTCAATACAATATGGATTTGTTGTTGCTGTAGATCCTGTTCTGAACATGAGTTGGATTCAGTTGTAGTGATTCCTTGGATACACTATGCCTAGAGGGAAAGCTAAAAGGAAAAGATGAATTGAGCCAAATCTGGGTCCAGTCGTAGCAGGCAGAGAGGTGATCTCTGTTTGTTTGGGATGTTTCTGTGAAAGGCAGAGAATGGATGTGGGTGAGAGGTGAACCAAGTGAGGAGCTGTCATATGGCAGCCTCGGCACAGCTTCATCTTCATGTGATCCTGAGTGCCTGGGAAAACATGAAAGATGTTTTCTTGGAAATCCTCCTGGTTTTTGGACAGAGTGTCAAGTGGCCAGAAGGTGTCAGCAGTCTCTTTGTATTCCTGACTGTTTTATGAATTATTTTATGAGAATGAAATTAACAATCTCAGTATGTTACTTAAGTGGGAACTTGGAGCTAGAAGGTTTCTGGGTTTTTTTGTTTGTTTGTTTTTGTGATGGAAGTTATGCATAATTCAAGGGCAATTCAATTCTGATGTTTTTAGTGGTTATTGTGGAATGAGGATCAACGAACTGTAAAGCAATTCAAGAGAAGAGGGAAAGCAGGTTTTTTTTTCCTCAGGAATTCTTAAGGATCACCTGAAGAAGCCATGGTCTTAATTTTCTTATATTTCCTGTTCTAACATAAAATAGATGTGAAAGGTGCTTGCTACTTCCTTTATCATGAAATGTATAGCTCAATGGAGCTCTTGTAACTAAAAATTAGTACTTATTTTGTTATTAGACTTTATTTAAGTTCATTGGCAAGAACATATTTGAAGAACTTGTGCATTCATAAGTGTCTCTAAGTATTGCATTTAGAGTTTGGGAAGCTTAGTATAAAAAAAGCCAGTCTGTTGGCAGAAGCTATTCAGAGGTCTGTACATTTTTGCAGTTTTGAACTCAGCAGAAATGTTTTGCATCTTTGTCAAAGCAAAAATAGGAAATTTTGTATTTCTAGCTTAGTAAGAGGCAATGTTTCTCTTTTCCTTTGTATTACAGACAAAGGATTTGCAGTGCTATAATTAAATTCAAGTGAAAATAATTTTCCAGGATAAAACAGTGTGACATTGAAATGTCAAAATGAAAATTTTATTGCCTGTGATAATCCATAATTTCATATAAAACCGCCAAACATTTCAAGTGGGCTTCAGCTCCTGGCAAGTGGGGCCTTTTTGGACCATCTGATGTCCAGTGTTAAGTTCTCAGAACACCCAAATATGTTTTGTGGGCTATGCAGGCTGCAGGACTGTGAAAGAAAGAGCAAAGAGTAATGGAAAGAAGAATCCTTAATACTGTTAGGGAACACCACTAAATACAACAGTTCTTGGAATCATAAAAGTTGATGCCAGTGGGTGGCTTGAACATGTATATAGTGAGTTTTAGGGAATGCCATAAAAGGTCCATGACAAGCCATTTCTTGGCATCAGCTTTATAAACTGTAACTGTTGGTAGCAGGAAAGTCTAAGTTAATAGACCACTTTTTTTTGTTTGTTTGAAATGACTGTTGAGAATGAAAAACGTGAGGCAGGTCTTAAACAATTTTACTTCAGAAGTGGTTAAAGAAAGTTAACTGCTTGGCAGTTTGGTTGTTACTCAGTGTGTGTACTCCCATTTTTTGTGTGAAATGGTTGGTGAAGGCAGTTATGCTTTAAAGTGCTTTTGGCCATCAAACCTTCTCAGCATGGAAAGTGTAGTAGAGAGCAAGGTAAAACTGCTCAGTGTGAACAGGAAGATCAGGAGGAGCTCTGGGGCTGCAGTGATGTGCTCAGTCAGTGTGGATGGTTCCAAGTAAGAAATTTGGAACAAATATTAAGGCAACTGCTGAGAAGGTTTATTCTGCACCTTTACTTTCTTTAATTTGATTTCTGTTACTTTAAGTAAGCTGGAATTTTGCTAGATCTACAGGAATTCCTTACTCATGGTGACTGGATTCTGATGAGCTGTGATTGGCTTTTAATGCAGTAACTGAATTAAAGGAAATTCTTCTTGGCATTCTTAAAGTAAGGATGGGTAGGCTCCAGTTTTTCTTGAGGAGTCTCATGTGTGGTAGAAAGAAGTCAAAGTTTTTCCTGGGACAGAAGTTTCACTGGTTCATTAAGTCATGTTCCTGTGATTTACTTTCTTTTTTTCAATTCTATTGCAGCAAATTTAATCTCCAAAGTGGAAAATACAAATGTCTAATTGATTTTGTTATAGAGCTGGAGGCAAGTTAAGGTGTGTTTTCAGTGACTGGATTTAGTGTACACTGATCATTCCTGAAAGAAATTTGTTGCAAAAATTCATACGAGCCTTAGATGAAGGCATTTTTCCTTGGAACAGCTTGACCTTTCACAGTAATCTTGATGTTTTATTGATTTTCATCTACTCAATTTCTTCTGTTTACACTAAATAGCAATAAGCAATTCAAGACCAATATGAATGTTTTCGTGAGTGATCTTAGAACCACTCAGCTCTAAATGAGACTTCTTTAGTGGAGCTGAGTTTTAAAGTTTAATAAATTTTAAAACTTAATTCAACCTTGTGGTTTTTCTGACCGATTTTCCTAATGTTAATGCTCTACTTACCTACTTGAAATACTCACACATTTGAAACAGATTTTATTTTAAATCAATGGACATTAGTTTTACATGTTTTTTAAATTATTTTTATAGTTTGCTAACATACGTTGAACTATCAGAATGTTCAAGTTTTTCCTTTCAAACTGTAACATAGGTGTGAAGAAAAGAGATTTAAAGTGCCATCTAGTCTGGTGGTTTGAAGCTGAATATTGGCTTCTTAGGTAACAACTTCATGATGGATCTTTTCTGACAAGTTAATTTTGTTCCAGTTCTTTGAAAAAAAAATAATTTACAGTGTTGTTAACGTGTCGTCTTGAAATAACAGAACCCTCAGAAGTGTTTCTTTGCAATTACCCCTGTCTTTCCTTCTGATTATGGATTTCTCCAGCCTTCAAACTTTCAGCTGCCCCAATGCCACAGAGCCTATTGGAACAGCAGTCCCGACAGTTGCAGCTCTGTAGGAAGGGAACAACATGTGGTGCTTTGTCTCCCAGGGCTGTTTGAGTTCTGCCCAGAATGACCTTACTGTGTCAGAGGATTTTGTCATTTACGGGCAGATCTCGTTGCTGCAGTGCTGTTTGCAGAGCTGCTGGCTTTCTGCAGAGCAGTAGGAAATTCTTTCAGAACAGAACATCTATTAGGCAAAATTCGTAATCCATGGAAAACAATATTAATTTCCTGTTCTTTCCCAATTTAGTCTAGTGAACATCGTAACTTCAAGGAAAATTACAATGACTGAGGGAGGATCAATCTTTATAAATCAAATCCCCTTGTTCATGGCTGGAGGGTACTTTAGGTAATGCTCATACAGCCAGTGGGTGTTTCCTTCTACTTCCTTGTTATCTTCAGCATTGCAAGTGGTTGGAGGAGGAGGAATCAACATTTTCCTCAGCTAAAGGCAGGATCAGTGGGAAAGGAATTTAATTTTTGAGATTCCATACAGATACTACAAACAGTGGCAAGTAAACAAGTAGCTCATGGTGTTTCTTTCATCAAAGTGTGCAGGTGCCCAAACAGTGAGATCTGTTTACTAAATGGAAAATGGCAAAATCTGTAAAGAAAGGGTTTTTCTGTTCAGCTTTTTGGAGGTTATCATAAAGAGCAATATAGAATTCTTAAGCTGCAAAGCAAACCACAAAAAAAAAGAGATTCTTTCAAATCACTATTTGCTTGTAACCATAGAAAACCCCATAAAATTATGTGTAAGCTGTGGAGGTAAACATTTTGGGCATGAGTTTAGTGGAATAACTGGGAGTGCTGCTTTGATATGATCTCTAATGCTGCTTGTAATCAGGTAACTGGGTTAGTCATTTGGATGTTTAATGAATGCAAACCAGCCATTGGTGCAAACTGATCCAGCAGATACTGTAAAGCTATCATCAGACAGTGTATTTATTTGTTTGACAACCCACTAATTCATCCCAAAGCCTGTTCTTGAAATAATGAGTTGTGGATGATTTGCAAACAAACTCAGTAATCCTTTATTGTTCCCTTAATTTATTTTTCTAATTAATGCGAAGCTTATCTTGTAACCATCAAAATAACTTGGTTTATATTTTCCCATCCTAAAAAAATGCCATGAAGTTAACAACGTAGTGTGATGTTGCAGGATTTTCATCTGATTACCAGGCTACCAATATTAACTGTATCTTATATACACTGAAAGTATGTTTTGGAAACTGTTTGCATTGCAATTCCACTGTCCACTCTTCCTGCACTTGTTTGGTTGTTTTGCTTTACTTGCTTAATCCTCTATTGTAAGCATTAGTGTTATCTGAGCTTATTACCTTTTGTTCAAGGAATATGTAAAAAAAAAAAAAAAAATCTTNGGAAGATCCTTATAATTAAATCATCCAATATTAAAAAAAAAAAAAAAGAAAAGGAAATAAATTCCAAAAAGTTAATTTTAGTTAGCATAACCTCCTAAAAGAAGAATCTCGTCTCATGCTAGGATTTTTTTTGACCAATTTTAAAGTATCTTTAACATGCAAATAGATTTTTGTCCATGTTATGAAGAGAAGATGACATAATCTTTCATCTTCCCCCATCCCTCCATCTCCCCCTGTGCCTTGATGGAAAGATACATCAGCAGAAAGCAGTTTCTCAGTGATAAAGGGTGGGTGGGAGCTGTTTCTCAAAATGGCCAAGTTAAATGTCAGGATGGATATTACTGTGTTCTTGTTAGTCTGTAATTAAAATGTTGGGCCTATTTCTCTTTGCTTTGGGCTACCTTTCAGTTGAATGTTTATTCTTGGGTTATTTTTTTGGGGTTATTTTTACTTGCACAAAGAGACAAGTTTGCTGGCCCATTGGCTACCTAGTGCCTTTCTCTATGGTGGCCTTCTGATAGTTACAGGAAATAATTACAAAGCTCTAAATCCATGTGGAATTTATGGCTTACTGTGTAACATCTTGCTTGGTTTATCTGCTTTCTTATCTATGCAATATTTCTCAAATTAGGAAAATATAAAAAAAACCAACCAACCACAAAACAACAAACTTTGAGGGCAGCTGGTTATGGGACTGAAACATTTGTTTCCTGCTAACACTTCTTCATCAGAATATTGATAGAGTTGCTTCAAATTATTTTATTAAATTACCCGTACATTTATTTATTTTAAAAAAGGGAATAAATTTAATTGTGACACCCATGTAGTGTTTATAGAGAATAGTAGGCCTTTTGTAAACAGACATGTCTAAGAAGGTACAGAATTGTGTCTGAAATATGGATATGCATAGATTAGGCTGAATAATTTTACATTCCTTTGAAAATTATTTTTGTAATGGTACGAATAGATTTCCCAGGAAAGAGTATTCACAGCTGGGAAAACAGTTGCTACTTTGAAGATGGTTTTCCCAGGCGAAAGGCTCACGTCCCCAACTGTGTTTGGTATAAACAATATGTGGTGTATTTCTTACTCGTGTTTAAAAGAATTGTGCATTCTTCATTACATATTAGCCAACAAGAGTTTCATGCTAATTCTGGGTATTTGTCTTAATCTGTATCCATTCAAAGTTAATTCCCTACTTTTATTAATAAAGCCAGGGTATTAAATGGATGGGGAATTTGGTGATGAAATACAACAGTCCCTTCTTTGCTATTAAGAGAGGAAATTCTTCCTTCTCTTCTTGGAGCACGTACTTCTTGTTTCCTTTCAGTTCTCATTCTCTGCTTGCTGGTGAGACCTTCCTTGATGGTTCTTGTTGGATTTCCAGTAGAAATCCTTGCTTTCATGCCTTAATTGCAAATACCTTAACAAAACTGAAATTCAGGACAGGATTCCCACTTGTGGGTTGAGTTTTTTTGAGTGTTCAGTTGTTGAAGGAGCAAAGGTAAGATCTGCTTGACTGTGTCACACAGCTCCAGTCCAGTGAGAACACTGTATTCTGCCCTTTTTCAATGATAATTTTATTCTGGTTCTGTACTGATGACTTCTAACTCCTCATAGAGAGAGGCGTCATCAATGAAAATTGCTGGAAAAGTCCCAAATAGTTCAATATAGAAAACTTGGCACAAAACCTCAAAATATGTGTAACTTCAGTTAAAAAAAGTCCCGTTAACATGTTTGAATTCATAAAATGCATTCACTTGGCAAGAAATTAACTTGTAAGCTTCAAAGGATGTTTCCTGCATTCTGATATGGGATAAATAGCAGAGAAATGGGCATTCAAAGGCAATTATTCTTGACAGGGCTTGAAACTTGGAAGTGTGTATAGTATAATGTTATTAATGCAGGCCTGATTCTTGTGGATTTGTTACTTCCTCTTTATTGCTCTTAGTACTGTTTTGTTAATGCTAATTTGTTCAAAAAACCTAAAATAGCATGGATTTGGATATTTAAAATATGCTTATTCTGAAAAGCAGTCCTGTCCTTGATGAAATGCTGCTGCTTGTTTAAACAATGTTGGAGTCTGGCATAATGATTTTTATAAAGTATGACTTTTTGTGTGCTGATGAAATAGATTAAAAAATTTAAAAAAACCCCCAATGTTTTGGCACAGATAAAAGGGGGTGATGGCTGCTTCTGTAGTGTGAATGAGAAATGAGAAATTTCCTTCTTCAAAATGCCTTTTGTGTTTAGATAGAATATTGTGAACCACATGGAAGATCAGTGTATATTTATGTATGTTAATAAATTACAGCATAGATAAAATGGCTCTTGGGTATTAGATCAAAGCCACACAGATTAATAAATACTTGGAAAGTGCTTGTCTGTTACATCCAACAAGTAATTAGAACAGAAAATTAATCTTTTGACTTTTAGAACCTGCCTTGAAATATCGAGGGTACAAGCATGAAGGTATTTGACAGGGGAACCAGACTCTGTCTTTGAATGCATTTACCTGTTTCTAATTGAATCCCACAGGAGTTCTGTAGGACATCAAACGGAAGATCATCAACCAGTGTTTTATTAAATTTCTCAGCATTATCTTAATAATTTGCATCTGTAAACCAGGCTATTGCAAACAGCATATACATAAGGGCAGACAGCTCTTCCTACCATCTCAGAGTTTGATGTCAAAGCTGCTCAGAGAATGTACTGGGGGCTTAGAGCTGCATCCCTTTAAAAGGAGCAGAGTGGTTATGTAAAGAGAAGAGAAAATCTAAAGTATCCATGGAAAATACATGCTTTTAGTAACTGTCATTCCACCCTACCTTTACATTATGGACTGAATCCTAAAGGGGAGTTATTCATCCTTATCCACTCGTAAAATAACTAGGTGGTTACAGAACTGTTGTACTGAACTGTAATACAGAGGTCACTGAAATTGGTCATGGGCTTTTTGTGAACTTAGGAGCCTTCATGCACCTCACTGGCTGATTCTTTTTTCAAACTATCTTTGGAATAGACAGCTTTTTGTATTTTATTACAGAAGTCCCATCTTTCGTAGCTTTCAAGCCTGTACTCCAAAGGCATCTTGTAATCAACTTGTGAGGTTGGGGTTTTTTTAATTGTAAATTTTACCATGCTTTGCTTAAACCATGGTTGTCTTCTTTACAAAGATTTGTCTAGATTAAGTTATGATCTAGCTTGTGTGTAGAATAGGAGCAGCCAACTGTCCTGAACCGATAAGTCTTGGAATAAAACCTCTGCCAAGTTCCAAAAAGTCTCACTTAGTATCAGTGAGAGTCAAGAAGAGCACAGATCAGCAGGGCACTGGGCCATTTTTCCTTGGGTCCTCATGGACCCCTTGTTTTGGGCTGAGGCTGCTGTCAGGTTCTATGTGATCTGATACCAGCTCCAGCAGCAACTCTGCCAGCAGGGCTGGGCTACTGATCCCACAGCACTCCAACAGAGTCACCCATCATCAGGCAGCTTTAATTAGCATAAGAAAATAACATGTCGTGTTTCTCACTGTTCTAGAGAATAAGCCTGTAATACCAGAAGTAATTATTCTGACTTTATGTCTTTGGAAGCCAAGCAAGTTTATAAATTAAGTTCCCACACACATCACTGTCTGTATCTTCTTCCTACCTTGATACTCAGTTGTCAGGTGGTTATTTGGAATACTATAACATTATTTAAGTGAGCTCTTTCCTTGGTTTCTTTCTTGGTTTGCTGTGTGCACTTCACTCCGGAGCACAAGAGTGAAAAGGTTTTTTTTTTCTGTAGTCAGGTACAGGCTATTTCTCTTTTGTAGTTCTGAATGGAGAGAGAATGAAAGGAAGAAAATCTTATTTGCCATTATATTACTGTTTCTATTGAGGGAATGCCTGGGAAAGGAAATATTTCTGCTGCTGAGGCAGAAAACAAATCTATCTCCAGCACTATTAGGCAATTCTACCACTGAGCTCTTTCTGTAAAAATCGCCTTAACTCCAATTCTAAGGATAATATAACAATATCCTAATAATTTTCCTGTTTCTCTACTATGTCTTCTTTTCTCCCCACAATTTTTTAAACTCCTTCCAGAAAACACATTCAGTGCCACTTGAAAAGATCTTAAACCTTTTCAGTGATTTTGCTTGCAGGTCAAATGTACTGGGACTTGTAAGCAAAACTGCTGCTTTGGAAAGGCTTACCCTGCTGCATTAAAGATTTATTTTGAGAAGGTAGGGTTTTACTTTTTGGCAATGAACAACTCAGTGGTTTAATTTAGAACTTTGAAATGTCTGTATATACCTGTAGCAGACTGTTTGAACAATGTGAGAAAACAGGTTGGAAACTTGAATATGGTTTTTATCATGGGGGTTGAACAGTTTCAAAAGCCATTCTAAACATGCAGGTGACTTTGTGAGACTCAGACTTTTGTAGGGGCATTTAGTGGACATATGTAAAATAAATGAAGTAGCATGTAAGGAGGGGAGTTGAAAGTAGAGCTGATCCTGCACAGTCTGAGAGGATGTTGCTCCTGTGTTGGCACTTTGGGTGGCTCAATATGCAGCTGTTTATTCTTAGCTCCTGCCTGTGTCATGCTGCCATGTGATGGAATTGATGTCTAAAAGGAAACCCAAACCCAAGGGTTAAAAGTTTATTGTATTAAATGTCACTGTGGAATAAATAGTTTGGACAATACTGTTGAAGAAAGGGCACCTAAATTATAAATATGAATGGAGGGTGTTCAGATTTTCATATCTGGAGTGTCTCTCTTTAAAACACAGCACAGGACACATAGCACAACACACCTCCCTGACAGCAGAGCTTAAGGGAAAGGTGTTCTGTGTGCATGTCTTAAAAGTGACTTGTTCCCTACACATGTTGTTGCAGTTTTAACAAAAAAAGAATAAACAATGTATTTGGCCCTGTGCTCTTCTGTGCTGAAAATTTTAAATGTTTTTCTGATGTTCTGAATGGGTAAGGTTAGACTTAGAGTGAAAGGGAAGGATACTGTCCCTTAAATTCAAATCAAGCCCTTATCATCATTGTTTTCAATCAAAATCAAATTAATTCATTGGCTCACCTTCATGAGTAGCAATTAAAATTCAAACCTGCTTCTTCATACACTCACTTGTTTTTAGTTATGCAGAAACAAGTTCCAATGGAATTAATGATAATCAGGGTTGAACTTGACATGCTTTTACTTACGGTAAACCACTCTTTAACACATTTTTTATGTGACGATCCTAACCATTTAAAATTGTCCAGACAACCTTTCCCCTTTTGCAATCTTAATAAACAGCTGAAAGAATACAGCAAAATCCTTACACGGGAAAAAATTCAGTTATACTCTAACACAACTTGATGGCTGGAAAAAAGATTAGAGGCTGCAATGTACAGGCAGTGAATTTTGTTTGAAACACAGATACTTAGTCTGAAATTTTACAAGCATTTTCTTGTAAAACTTAGTACTCAATTTCTTTTCAAGCTTTTGAAGGGAGAGGTGACTTTTCTAGCATCTTGCCCGTATTATGTCAAAGCCTTGCACGCAGTCAGGGATCTCCTGACTCATTGATTCAGATTCTCTGTCACATGCCCTCCCATCCTGTAATGCTTTTCATAAATGAATCGAGCTTTATCTTTAGACTGACCGACTTTGCATTTTTGAGAGGTGGATGTTGTGTCTGCACAGTTGGGATTTAGTGTATCTCCTAAAACTGTTAAAAGAATGCAAAGTTACAGCATCTGTTTAACATGTTAAAGAGGTCTTACATCACTTTTTTTCATATCTTTTTACACAGCTAAGGGAAGCCTGTTGCTTTTGGTTGCATCAGGTCCAGATTGGTGGTAGTTTGTGCTGTTTGCATTTATTTTTATATTTAGTTATACCCTGTACATTCAAGGCATTCTTGTGCTAAGGTATTATTTTCAAAAGCAGTTAATGGTTCCAGGGATTTTTTGACTATTCCCTCTCTCCTCTTTTTCTATGAGCTTTTCCTAATACTAGACTTTTCATGTCTGGAAACTTGATATAGACTATTACAGCAAAGATTATAAGCAACTGTGATAAACAGGTTTTTAAATCTCACAGTTGTCATCAGCCCAGTGTTTTAGAAAGGCATATGGAATCTTTTCCTTAAACTCAGCAATTAAACAATTCGTGAGAGACCAGAGAAAAAAAGTGGAGGAGTTGTATCAAAATTCTTGCTCTTTTCCTCTTTTTCCTTTATGCCCTAGAGAAGATTTTATTTACTGGTGATTATGTTCTTTGAAATGAAAGAAACTGACACATCAACCTGAGATCTTTTTAGTCCATGGATAAGCCACAGTAGCGAGTTATTTCAGGATGATGGCTTGCAGAAAGCATGTTGTGTACATAAACACATGGAAGTTGTATGACATTTCTGTAAATACTACTTTGTACAGAGTTACTGTTTAAAAGAAAAAAAGCTTTGGGAATAAGTGTGCAGTTTTTTCAGCTGGGAGAGTACTTTGCATTTAAAGTAAGAAGTATGTTTAAATTTAGTAATTTCAGGCACAGTTCATAAGCCTGTACCAGCAGCAGGGAACACATCAGGTATTTTAGGTTTGTAATTTGATTTTAAACATGCAATAGCTTGTTTCGGGTTCAGTAAATATTGTTTTCTTAATGCTGTAGTAATCTGATCTTTCCTAGATTTCACTGTATATTACTGAATATGATCACTTACAAACAAACTACTTTGGAGGATGCATGAACAGGCATTTGCTATTGCTGTTTATTTTTATTATTATAAGCTTCTGCACAAAGATGTTCTTGATTTGTGTTCTGCAGGGGTAGTAGAAAGGCTTCTCCCATAGCCTTGATCAAAAACGGGATCCCTGTGTTGGAAGGAAGGAGGAGGGGAAAGCATCTTATTCCTATAGAACCAAAATAAGCAAGAACTACAATTGGGAAATTGTATTCCCGTAACCCCAAATAAGTTATTTATTCATGGCAAGTGTCAGGATTGGACAAACCTAATAAATCTGTAAGCTCAAGATGTGTCTTACTCCTCAGAATTGCATTGCCAAGACAATTATCCCGTCCTTCAGCTGGGTGTTGTCTGGAATAGCCATCTTTAATGTGTGATTAATGTCTATTGGCAGTCCATGGGACCTGAGTAATTGTGGATAATTCCAAAAGGGAAAATACTGAGGAAAAAGGCCTGCGTGTGATGCAGCACAGTGCTGGGAGATGACTTACAAACTGTTTTTTAGCAACTCATGCTATGCTTGCATCTTTCTTGAGAGGAGATCTATGTTGTGTTCTATAGGGAGGATGAGACTAAAGGACTTTTTTCTTCAGACTGTGATTAACAATCACTTGCAAATAATCTGCAGTTGCCTCAGACTCCATAGTGCAGTTCCTGTTAGAGCTGCAGGAATATCCAGCTATCTGTTTCAAATTCAGCCATCATCTTCTTGTGGCCTTTCAGTTTATAGGTCAAGTCTTTTGTGGCCAAAACTTCCACTAGGAAACTCGAGATATTTCATGAGAAATATGAGTGGAATCATAGTTTTCACTGTTTTCTTTATTGCTTTAGTAGCTTTAGTCATTATTTTAAAGTTCTGCATTTAAAAATTCTTTAAAATCTGTTATTGTGCTAATTAATTAATATATGACATTGGAACTAGGACAGGACATCTTATTCTGAGTTCTGGTGCTTCAGTCAATAAGCACAGAAGTGAAATGAGTTTGTTCACTTGAGAGATGCAGCAAGTGATGTTTTAATGATCTTGCATGCTAATCTCTAAGAACTTTATGGCTTCCTCTAAGCAAGTTCAGGAGTAACCTGTGCTAAACATCAATCAGATTTAAAACCCAATTATTTGCTAGAAGAAAAGAAACACTTTTGTGTTTTCCAGTAAGTGGTGCTATCATTTGTTTGCTTAGTATAATTAATCTTCAAATGATCAAAGCATCCAAAATACATTTTACAGTCTTGAAAAGCTGGGGGTTTTCTAGAGGTGAGATGGGTGTGCACAAAGTTCAGATCTGATAATCACTAACCACATTCTCCATTACATATGTTCTTCCTTCCTAAAAATGGAGGTTCCTCGCACTTTCATAAGCAATATCTACGCAATAACTGCAATATCTTTTGCAGAAAGTGACACTTTAAAAACCACAGCATTTTGTTGTGGCAATCAAAATAGAGTCTGAATGTGAAGAGATCTTGTGCAATGTGCACTCAAATCTGAAGGCAGGTGTGAATGTATGTATACAGTCTTGGTGCACTGGCATTTTTGACAAAAGGGCCAATTATATTTGTTCTGAGAGAGATCATCTGGGTCAATCCTTAAAAGACAGAATGAAGCTCTACATTTTGTTTTTGCAAAGATCTTTGAGATGAGCACTATAGTTACAGATGGTTTTGGTTTTGATCAAGTACTGATGTAAACAGTGGATTATATTTAGGAGACAAAAACTCATCACTGTGCTTGATTATATTAAGCCTAAAAAACTCAATCGTGGAAGACATGCTAGAATACAGTGACGATAGTACTATGTACTTCTTGTAAGCAAAGTCATTCATCTTAACATGTTTGGGTGAAAAAAATCAATATTTTCTGCATCTCCGCATCAATATCTTGTAATGATTTTTCCTCACTGTTACGGCAGCTTCGTTATTTAAGTGGAAGTACCTTATATACACCAGCAAAGTATCATCTCTGATAATCAGATTACGTCTAGAGTCTTCCTAAGTTGATAAAATTTTCTCTTATATTGTCATTCATACATGTATAATACAAAATAAAGCTTCGGTGCTCAGCTTTTAATAATCCTTTCATAATTAAATATAAATCTGACTAAAACATATTCTTCTACATTAAAGTCTTGTCATAAAAACATTTTGAATATAAACCTTCAATACTCAGTAGAGCGATACAATATATATATATACACACACACACAAATGCACTTTTTTTCTGTTAGTAGCAAGCATTTTGTTCACTATTTGCACAACTTCACAGTCATATGTTTTATACAATGACACTAAATCAGACTTCTGATTGCTCATTACTGTCAGGAATGACAGACGTTAAGGCAGCCTGACAGAAGCGATGCAATGTTGACATTTTTGTTTTCTGTTCAATGTACAGTCGCAGTTTGTCTCTGAAGGTTTCCCCCAGAAAACTGTAAATTAAGGGGTTCAGGCAGCTATTAGAAAAAGCTGCCAGGTTCACAATATGTCCTGTTAAAGGGTAATCATGCCTGAAGGATGGGCTGTTTGAAGAGATGGGCTCGCTTTTCCTCTGGAGAAGTTGGACGCTAATGAAGACGTTTTCAGGGAGCCAGCAGATAAAGAAAACCAGGACAACAACAAAAATCATGCGCAGAGCCTTCTGTCGCCGCAGACGGAGACTCCTGTGCTTGTGTGCCTTTATAAGGACTCGAACAATTAATGAGTAACAAAGACCGATGATCACAAAGGGGATAATAAACCCCAGGGTTATCTCTAGCCACTGGATTTCTTTTACATCTGCAAAACAAAAATAGACCTCTCCGGTGTGCTGTAAGTGCACGGCAGTAAATGGGACTAGAGCTGCCGAAATGGACGCCATCCATATGAGCCCACAGCTCAGTCTAGCGTGCTGCATAGTGCGAAATAGGTTGGACCTCATTACTTTGGCCAGTGCTAGGTATCTGTCAAAACTCATCCATGTCAGAAAGAAAATGCTGCTATACATGTTGATCTGAAGGAACAAAGACATAAAGGTACAAATGATGGTGATATCGTAATATTTCTCGTCAAGATTAAACACCTCAATCAGAGAATCAGCCACTAGAATGAGATCAGCCACTGCCAGGTTTATGAAGTAAAGGTCTGGGATTGTCATTTTTTCCCGAAAGCTAATGTTGACAACCAGTATCAGAATGTTTCCCACGAAACCGATAGGAAAAAGGAATATTGTGTAAAGACACGATAAGAAAAGGCCAATAACATATTGTTGGTGTTCTGATTTATCAGCTAGTCTAGCGGATATGCTTTCGTTACACAAATGGGATCCATTCAGGTTAAAAGTTGTGCTGTTACATATAACAGGAGATATTGAGGCAGAATAAGTTTCCATGGTTAAAATATCTGCAGAAGAGATATTAGTATTTATGGTCTGGTGGCAATACCAAAAAAATCAGATTTTTTGGTGGTTTCAACTGAATTCCTAGTAAGCATGTTTGGTTGGAATTGAAAAAGATACAGACTTTTGTGTAGGAAATTAAAACACTTTAAAAGGCAGATTAATTAGACTTAAAACTGACTGAAATATAATATTACAAATAGTGAATGTCTTAATTTGTTTTACAGGACACTATATACATTGCAAATGAGAGAATTTGCAGTTCCTGTATGCCTTAAGATCATAGAGGAATCTTTTTACCATGGTGATACTTGGGTCTCTGTAATAAAAGCTTTTCATCAACAGTGTTTCTTCATGCAAGTTGGGAGGCAGTGGAATTTTAGTTCCATTTGTTTTCTTTTAATAATCAATGAACATCCTTGGACCTGCAATTTGCAAATGGAAAACAATTAATCTCCTATTCCAGCACTGTTCCATGTGCCATTAGCTTCTGCTAACTTAACATCACAGCTGAGGTTGTAGAAAACATCATGTTCTAATATACATGCAAAGGTTCACTTAAAAGAATTTAAATTTGTTTTAAATGATAATACATTGCGAGGGCAGGTCTGTTAAAATTGTGTGTGCCCTTCAGGGGTTCAGTATTAGAAAATGCAGAAATACAGAGAAATCAGATGAGTGAGTTTAGCTTAATAAAGAAAAACCTGAATTTTTAAAATATATGTATATTTATTCTATCAGCTTGTAAGGCTAATAAATAGCAGAGTCTGTAGCTGAGAAGGCAGCAGAGATGAAAACCAGTTGGTTCCTGCTGCTTTCAGTGGAGGGAAAGGCAAATTTTAGAAATGAAGGTAATACAAGCAGCATATTGATTTACATCAACATTATTATACTCAATTTGTTTTCTGTCGTGATTTATTATGTTTCACTGACTTCCGGGTAGTAATGGAAAATACCAGTTATGAGATTTGTTTACTTCTAAATGTTGAATGTTATGCACTTGAAGCATTGCGAGAAGTTTATTTAAAAAAGGAAAGAGCCAGACAAATGACACCCCAAACAAATAAAATAGCAAGAAAAGTATAAACCAGGGTATTTTGTGTTAAGTTTTAAATATTCTGAATTGCTTTAACCTTACTATCAAGCACTTGATTTTTATTTACATGAAAATATATTTTAAAAATTGTTTGCTAGTAAAATTCATTACTATTTCCACATTTTAATGACTTAAATCCTGCCAGTGTGCAGTCTGGGGGAAGAAAGAGCAAACCACTAGTGGAGTAGGAGTGTTAGAATATTTTTAGTCAGAAATGCAGCTCTGGGTTTGCTTAAATGTATTCGAGTAATCAGAAATAGCTAGAGATACTTGAATAAAATACGGGTTCCAGAGCTTCTATTCCTTAATGAAACAGGCATGAGTTTCCAGTACTTGTTGCTGTGTTTTGAATCCTTTAATAGTGTAAATCTTCATGCTGAAATATCCACATGAAATTACACTTATTAGGAAAAGGTTTGGTGTTTGTTTCAAGCAGCTATGGAAGTCAGACATAAACTGTGGTCTTTATGTAACAATCTTTTATTTGTGAATAAGGCAGTAAAACAGATTTAAATACAATAAAAGATAAGTTAACAGCCTGAGCAATTCATTTTAAAAGGTCGGTCTGTGGTCAGATTTTAATTACATCTGAAAGGCCGCCAAAAGCCAAGCAATTAAAAGCATTACAGGTAACTATGTACTGTCGAACACTTTATTTTACCTTAATTCCATTTCTCCCGAGCTGACTTTCCTCCAGACGACAGCAGGCTGCTCCTTGCTGGGTGCACTCGTAATGGATGTGCCAACTTGCACTGTCCTCTCGGTAAAAACTTGCATTTAGGTGTGCAGAGCTGCAGTGGATGCCACCTGTTGATGATTCAGCAGTAAAAACAAAAAGCATATAAAAGTCTATTCTGCTTCAAAACGCACTAAATAAAGGATAGTTTACTAGAGCAAAATGCAGATCTTGCTGCATGTCCTTGGCAATAAAACAAGCTTTATAGATTCCCAGGGTTGTTCTAATTTGTGTGCAGTTGAAGTGCTGCTGAACAGCCTTATAAGGCTAGAATTAACCCTGTTTCTGCTGGTTTCGTTTTTACTAGAACTACTCAAGCATCTTTTCTCTTGTATTTGTCAGTTTTATTTTGCCTAATGTTCATTGCACCCTCCTTTCTGCCTCGTGTTTTTTTAAGTTTTATAATCCGTTCAAATCTAGAGCTCAGCTGAACAATGATTAAGAGATTTATTTGCAAATAGAAACGAAGCATATTTTACATAGATGTAAAGCAACTATTACTGTTATTTGTGCTATTTTTTAAAAGCCTCTGGGCAATCTAAAGGGAAAGGGTAATTTGCTAAATGGACAAGATAAATTTAAATTTTCCTACCTTCAAGTCGATCCCATTTTGCCTGTTTGTATTTAAATTTTCAGGTATGTGTTGTCTTACTTCTTAGAATTGCTCAGCTCAAAGTCACATGGATGAAATAAGCTTACCCTACAGAGAATGAGGAGCCTCAGTTTTGCATTAAACCACCACAGTTGCAGGTGGAGTTTTGCATTTCATTGCATTTCATCCGCAGGGGGTACTTGACATTTCCAGAAACACCACCTACTGGTGGCCAGAATTCTTAGAACGGGAAGAAAGTCAAGCCTTCCTCATAAAAGAGCAATATTTTATTTGTGGCTGTTGCTTTCTGTGATTATGTTGATCTGACACCTGAAGGTTAAGTGCAGCATTCTGCTGCTGCTGGAATAAGATGAATGGGAGCTCAGCATTTAGGACTTCAGGAAGACAATGTGACAGTTTCAGAAGTGTGGAGTAAGCAATTAACATGTCATTATAATAGATGCATGACATCAATTACAGTGGTCAAATATCTTTAGATTACAAAGGATCTGTAGGAAAGTGAAGCAGAGGTTCTTTACATGAGTGGCTTTGGGAGCAGAAACACTTTGCCTTCATTGAGGCAAATATATTATTTGCTGGCTTTTCTGTAACACACTGTGCATAAGAACAGAGGATTTTGGCAGTGTTACTAAAAAGTTTTTAAAGATGTTCTTGCATGATGGCTCTTCATAAATAGTTTTGGAATCAGTTATTATTTAGATCAAAAGGATGTTTGCGCAGATTAGTGCTGGTAAAATTTTTCTGAACAGAAGGTTTCCACTGTGTGTGGAATGGAGTGTTTTAATACAGGATGATGAGGACAGAGCCTAAAGTGTTTTGCTTTGAGAAGTGTACAAATATGATGGCATTGTAGGACTGGAATAANNNGGAATAATGTAAATGTTAGAGAAATCTTGTGATACCAGCTTTGAAGGTCCTAATTTTTTGCTGTCACAAAAGAACAGGATGAAAAAGAGTCTTTGTTGTTGTTCATTGATCATGTGGTTTTGCTGTACTTAGTTCCGTCCTTCAGAGCTTCCACTGATCTTGCAAGGGCCTGAAGGATTTTTTTTACTTTTCTTCATGTGTAACATTCACTTCTGGTTGTCAGTTGTTTGTTAGTATGGGGGCCTGGATTTGATAATCAGCTGGTCTGTCTGTCCTTGCTTGTCTAGCTATGGATATCAGCTGATTTGCTATTAAAATGTGTAATTCTGAATGATAATTTTCTTGTTTGAATTCATGGTAATAAATATGTCATTTTGCCATACTTCCAGAATTGTTAGGAAATTCTGTTTCGAAAGACCCGTAAAGTAGCTGTTCTCTGTGCTAGAAGATCTGTGAAGCATAAGAGTTCATATCTAGTATTATGGTAATTTTGTATATTGTATTATAATATTGTAATTAATGAGTTCTGTGCTTCTCTAAATAATTTTATGAGATGATCATGTGAGTCCTCTGAATCCTGTTTCCTAAAACAGATCACAGCATTTTCAGGCCCTTGTTTATGCAGTCAATTTATTGTTACTGATTAATCTATCTTAATCTCACTGTTTGTCATTTCCATATTCCATAAAATGCTTCAAAGCAATTTTAGCAGCTGCTGGACATTGTACTTTTGCTCTTTCCCTGTCAGTTGCAGGTATTCCATGGGACTTTACAGTGACTGCATTAATGGTCCGTGGTCACAGTTGTGACAGTATTGAGTCTTAAAGCTCCACCTGTTTTACCTTATTGTGACTGTTCCTGAGAACGTGTGTGAAAGCAGCTGGTGTGGTAGCATTTGTATAATGTCAGACAACAATAATCCAGCATTTAGAATTTTCCTGGTTTATTTTTATGTAGCAGCCAATGTGTAAAGCACTGTAAATATCCCAGTNCACTGTAAATATCCCAGTAAACACATCAAACACCAGGGAGACTTTCAGAAGCACTGGTGTAGTTGTGAGGTACCTTGGTGCACCAAGAAGCTGAATGTGGGCTACAGCAGAAGATACTCTGTGTAATTTAGCAGACTTCAACATATGTGGCTGTTATTGTGCTGCTAAAAGGTGGCAGCTGAGGAGGAAGAAAGTGGGAGGTGTGAGTATGGGAGAGAACAACGTTGGGATGTCTGATGCATCACAGCTCTTGTGCTAGCACTCTGTGGCAGCCTCTCCAGCTGGATAAGCCCTCCAGGGTGCAAGAGACTGTTGGATTCTGTCAGAAGTGTGGAAGTGTTTTGGGTATGAAGCTGTTGAGTTCTGGAGAAATTAGATCAGGGCAAGGGTACAGAAAGCTGAAAAAGTAAGGTACTGTATTGCATGGAAGGCAAAAAATAAATTAAAAATTGCGTTGGAATTCTTACATGGTACTATAACCCTCTGCAGAAGAAATAAGATTTGTATAAGAATCTCTACTGGAACTGTCTCTAGAGGAAATAGAGATGCTGTTTTACTGTTCACAAGGTTTTGCAAGTAGACTGATGTCCAAATTCTCTCACCTTTTTCAACCACTGAATGAAATCAGCATCCGTTACCCTGCTCTAGAGCACCCTCATCCTTAGTCCTGTCCAGCCCCAGAAGTAAATAATCTTTCTTGCAAATAATCCAACTTAGCTTGAGCTGGAATTGTTTCTGTTCCTACAGAAAAGCTTGGATGGAGTGTATTTTGTGTATTTAGGCATTCCAGTTGCCAATAATTCTGAGAATGCATTTTTCTTACTAAAAATAATTTTTAAAAGTTCAGCCTTTTCCTTTTGCAGGGACAACACCCATTCAAACTCATTCAAACTATTTTGGTAAAACCTTTTTTATTTTTCTTAAACCATATATTGCAAAACTCTTGGAGGACAATCTAAAAATTTTACTAAACTGGGCTGCAAAATGTTGTCAAGTGAAAGATCACAGAATCCTGGAATGGTTTGGGTTGAAAGGGATCTTAAAGACTATCTAGACCCAAGCCCCCTGCAGGGACACCTTCCACTAAACCAGATTGCTCAAAGTCCCATCATAGGACTTCAGGCTCTGTTTAAATGCTGTTTAAAATTTTTTTTGCTAACATCAGTCATTATTATTTTAGTGGCTGAGTCTGACAGTCCTTTGCTGGACACTTTGTACTACAGAGGTGAAATACATTCTTTCATTCTATCCATTAGTGAATTTATTTGCTTTGCAACATATATGGTGGATACTTTATATAGCATACTTAATTGGGCCGAATTGCTTGAGATTTCACCCTGCCCCAAATCTTCTGCAGCTACCTCAGAATCAAGATAAATAATACTGGTGCCCTTTCGGTGTCTGTAAGTTTAATATGAGAATGTAACTAAGGGCAGGCTTAGAAGTACATATAGGGATGTAGCAGCTTGAGTTGTGCTTTAAATGTGCACATCCAGTCTCTAGCTCAAATGTTTGCAATGGGATCAGACCAAGTTTGAGCCAGCTGATTCAGTAATGATGAGTCCTGAGTATCTCCCTGTTCTTTTCCAAAACATGTTACCAACTCAGAAATTCATGCTTTAACTTCAGCAGCCTGATCATTTTTCTTCTTCTACTGAACAAAATGGGTTTTTTTTCAAATGCAGACCAAAGTTGTGGAAAGATACAAATATTACCAGTACAGAAGTAAAATATTCTTCTTTGAACTTTCCAGTATATCCCTTCAGTTAATTTTGACAGCCTGCCTATAAAAATATATGCTGTATTTCTTCTGGAACATACTGTTCAAAACTGGGTGAAGCCTGGGAGAAGTAAGGGTTCAGCTGAGCTGCTGCTTGCAAAAGGGAAAGAAGTCTCAGAGTATGGAGATTTGTTTTTGGTCTTAAAAATACTCTTTGGATTATTATTTAAAAATTGTTACTTTTAATTTTTAGCTAAAGCTGCTCTTTTCTCCCTCATATCAGACTATATTAGAAGGATTTTGGGAGACCGTGTTCCTTCCCTGTTGCACATAGGGGTGTTTGCTCTCATATTCTAGCTGGATACAAGTAAATTTTCTCTAGGGCCACATGTTCATTGTCTTAAACTTCAATGTCAGCTCTGACTTTATCAAGAATGATTCTATGAAAACATTTCTGTATTGCTAAAATTTAAACTCATAACTGTTGGAGTTACTGTTTTGCATTTTTCAAAATGCAAAAACCTCCTCCCTCCTATTTATCTTTGTTTTCTCATATTCAGTTGTAGAATCTTTTCATTGTACAGAGAGATTTCTTTATGGCAATATAACCAACTATCCAGAAAATAGTCAGGTTTTTTCCATGTGGACAGGGAGGAAGGAGACCAGTGCATGTACTCACATCTCACAGATGGCAGCCAGGAGCTTTACCCAGGAGCGCTCCCAGACTCACACACAGTCATTCATTCTGACAAGGTGTGCTCAGTCTCAGATCCTAGATCTGACAGGAGGTCCCTACAGGTTTTATTGTCTGAGACACTTGGCTATGGCTCTGCTCTAGCTGTGTACCCTGCTCAGAGTATTGTGAAGCACCTTCCTCCCCTGCTCAACCTCGTGGCTCCTCACAGGTGTGCTACTGGCATTCACTCACCATCAGACCACTTTCCAGGTCCCAGCCAACTTCTACTGACTTGATTTTCTTTTAGGCACCTTTCAAAGTAACTCAGGACTCAGAAACAACACAACATTTATTCTTTCATCCTTAAATAAAAACTGTATGGAAGCTGTAAATAAAGTAGAATCATTCGCACATAATTCCCATACTACAAAATACCCTCCTTATCCACAGTGCAGCTGAAACTCTGACTTTCTGAGCTGAGATAAACAGCTTGCATCTTCTGACATATTCTTTCAGTCTGTCAGCATTTTCACTGATGTACAGCTCTTACAACTCATCTCTTCAGACTTCTTTCTGCAAGGCTGATCTGTGGTCTATGTTGTTTAATCTCCCTCTTCTCAGGTGCAAAACAAAACCTCTCGTGCCATCTGAGAATTCCTTTCACAAGTATGAAATTGGCTCTCGTGTTCAAAGAGATGATTCTTATCTACGTACTTCCTTTCTGACCACGTTCTATAATGATCTGTTTGTACGTGGAGTTCTTTAATTATCCATCTGTTCGTGCTGGCAGCAGAACAAAATTGAACAGGGGAACAGGCTGACACAATGTAATGCAGACATCTTACCAGTTGATTTTTACATCTTGTGGAAATGTTGGTTCTTACAGTCATAGTGGGATTACATATTGCCCTTTATTTGCATGTGATACAGTCATGGTCCATACATTGCAGGATTTGGATGACCAAGACCAGATCCATACCTCTAGATACTTGATCTATATTCTGTATGATTATTATTCTTCCATTTCTGCACTTGGCTGTTGTCTTGTGGAAGATGTTCATCTTGATCAATTCCTGCTTTTCTCTCTTAGGCAGCCCATGCTGACTTATACCAGCTCCCCAAACAAATCTGGACCTCATCAGGAAGATCTTTCAAAGGATATAACTGCAAAAAAACCCTCTCACTTCTTTAACACCTGAGTTTCATACAAAAGCACATATTTAGGCATCAAAATAGCTTTTCTCAGTACTCTTTAAGTTACTTTCTCCTCACAGCGCTGTGTTTTTATAACTTTGCAGTGTAAGCCTACGTCATTATCCAAGTTATTATCCGAGTTTTTATCCAAGTTTTAGTACAATTTTCTGCTTTTCCTGTTTCTGTTCTCACCACCTTTGTGAGAGGAAAAGACGAGGCTGAAGCCAAATACCTATGGTGGCTCCTGGCCAGATTTGGTGGCAGTAACAATGTGCTCAAAGCAAGCATTTACAGCTTTGCACCTACATCTCAGCCGGCATCAGCTACTGATCCTGCAGGGCTTCATCCAAACTCTTACACCACAGCTGTTTTCTTCTAATTCAGATTCTTTTTCCCCATTTTGCACCATTTACCCATCAACTCTCATCTAAATGTACAATGTTTCTATCTTTTCTCCATCAGAGCCTTGATTCCAGTTAGGAACTGGGGCTTAGATTTTGTTTTCCTTCTTAAAAACACATCTCAGTTCTACTGTTCTGGGCTGGCTTTTCTCTGTTTTCCAGTCAGTGTATTACTGAATGTGACTCTTCCAATGACTTCATACTTCTGAATGAACACATCAGGAATGGCTTAAATAAATGATTGCTGGAAGTCTAAATGCAAAGTGGAAACTGAGAGTACATTAGCAAAAAACTTCCATTCTTGCAAAGTTTTAATTAGCCATCCTGTTGATCTTTCCAGTTCAGTGCCTCACAAAGGACCCAAAGCTTTCCTTTATGGACCCATGTTTCCTTTAATTTGGTTTCTTCTTCTTTTTTTTTTTTTTTTTTTTTTTTTTTTTTTTTTTTTTTTTTTTTTTTTTTGGCACCGGAGTTCAGACACAAACTTCACGGCTGCTGCCACTGGAATTATATATACCAGTTATATACCAGTGTTATAGAAATAAGTAGTTTGTAAGGTAAGAAGTCAAAGGAGGAAGCACACCTGAGAAAATGCTCTAACTGCAGATTTTGACCTTTGTTCAGAGTTGCTTTTTGCCACATTTTTGTTTGCAGCTTTGCTGGGGCATTGATATTATTGCAGAAGCACAGTTCTATGGCAATAATACTCATCTTTCTACCTGACTTTGAAGCAATGCTTGCAGAAAAATAGATGATTTAAATATGTATGTATACATGAAAAAAAACCCAAACAGCTCCATACCCTGGATGTTTTCTCACACATCACTGTGAGACCTAGAACTGACCATCTTTTTTCTTCCAGTACTGCTAGCTGTAAGATAGGCCAAGTTTGGGTTCTAAAGAGGGAACAATTGCCCTTTTTTGAAGAAGTAAAAAAACCAAACCAAAACCCACAAGCAAAAAGTGAAGTGGATTGACAGTTGTTTAGAACAGCACATATTACTGAGGCCCACTTGGATGGGTTGTGGCTGTTTCTGGTATTTCGAGGTGATTGTTGGCACTGGTTTCCCTTCGGCATTTCTGTATGACTTTAAGTACTTCATCCTTGCACGGTTTATGAAAACAAAGTATAACCACCAAACTAGCACAGCTCTCACAGAACAACACTATTTCTGCAATGTTCATCACAAGCTCATTCTTTGTAGTTCCAATGCTCCTCTGTAGTTTCAGTGTTGTCCTGAAGAGAATCATGATGTTATAAAACAGGCGGCAAATAAATATTGTCACACTGATCGCGTACATGGCGGGGTAAGTGCGGATGTGCTGCTGCGAGGCTGCACCTCCAGCAGGGCCTTCTTTAGCCCACAGGACTGTAAAACAGAGGATCTGAAGTAATGATGGGATTCCAAACCCAAAGGTGAATTTAACAATCTCGTATTCAGGCCATGCAAATAATGGATCCAACTGGCAGTCTGCTTCCAGCTGATAATTGTCAGTGCCAAGCAGCAGTGCCTCTGTCAGGGACAAACAGAAGGTGTATGTGAGTACAATCCCAACACACAAGATGGGTCTTTGGGTGGCTTTGCAGAGAGCAGTCTCTGGTGGAAATCTCTCCAGTAATAGTGTGAGAAGTGTCAAAATGAAAACATACTGAGAATTGAAATAACCAAAGTTGAAAAAAAATGACAGTACACTACAGACCAGGTGGTTCGCTGTTAAATAGTCAGGTCTAGTGATGACAGTAAATGAGAAAAAAATCATTATAATATTGCTGATGGTGAAGTGTAGAAGAAGTAAGTCCAAGCTTCCTCTTTTGTTCTGCAAATGATTCTTTATGAAGATGATCAAAATACATATGCCAGCTATTAATCCTGTGGGTACAAAAAAGGCAATGTAACAGTGCATAAGTCTGGAGATGATGTTTTGAGAAGCTATGAAGGCTTCGATTTCTTCTGGGGAAGTGAAAGGCTGGCTCTTGCTTGGGTAGCTGATCCATGTCATGTTGTGAGAAGCCATCCTTTCCACACTGTGCTTATTTCCTGTTCAACTGTGTTTGAACCTGAACTGGAAAAGGAAGGTGAAACAAGTTTTAAAACACAGTTTAATGCCTGATTGTGCATTGAATATATTATGTGCAGTCAGGCATATGAACCATTTGTTCAGAATAAATGCAGTAATTTCTTGGTGGATTTTACACTCCTGTGTTATTACTCAAGTTAGCTTGAAATTATTTTTAGCCAGAGAAATCTGCCTTTTTTTTTTAATGTGGTTTCTGCTCTTACCACTCCCTCCTTTTCCTCACTTGATGCGGCTCAGCTTTGTAGACAGCCAGGATCCAGCACACTCATGCTGCCTGTGGAATATATGGAATATTGGCTGTTCAGCGGGTGAGAAGGGAGCTGGCTCTGTTTAGGTGGAGCTGCTTTTCCTCCCCGTCTCTCCAAAAAAGGCCAAGGCAGTTTGCAGGGCAATCCAGTGTGTGGGCAGCAGCTCCAGCCACAAAAAGCTTCAGTGTCCTGTCACAAGGCTGGGAATTTTGTATCATTTGAACCCAGCTGCAGTCTCACACCACATACTGAGGAAAATGCAAAGATAATCACAATATGAGGCACGAGCCACATTCCTTTCTTTGTTTTACTTTTGCTTCCTTGCTGTTCTGAAAAAAAGCCTTTCATAACTGCAGTCTGTACTGAGGAGCCCATATAAAATTAATGAGAGTGTTTAAGAACTGTTATGAACAAACTGCTTTTATACTAAAACATCTTTATACGTTAATAACGCTGTCATTTCTTAGAGGTAGCTTTGCATAAAATGGCAAAAAGTAATGCTTTTCTGCATGCTCAACTTTGAGAAAATGATTACTGGTGCATTATAAACCTGTTGATACAGTTTTAGCAAGGACCATTTTTTACAGCTGCATTATAAATTCCTGGAAATAGGGAATTTTGAGAGTAATATGGATAGGCTGTTAGCTGTAATGACTCTGTGATATGTTGATATAATGATTTTGTTACTGTATAAATGCTTGGAGGCTCCTGTTTCTTTTAAGCCAAAAAGCTTTTATGAGAACATAATATGTACTTGTGAAAAACTGTAATAGATATGGATATACACATTTTCCAGGCCACCTAAAAGCATAATTAGCTCAATTTCTAGGAGGAAATTTCTGTGCACCTTGTACTGATTGATGCAGAAAGTAACATACCTTTTTTAGTTGCAAAGAATAAATATATTTAAACATAAGATAATGAACCCACTATTCCTAATTAATTTGGAACACCTGATTAAAGATGTTCCTCAGTACTGGAAAAAGTTAAACAAATAGGCATTTTTACAGTGTAGAGTGTTTTCTGGGGAAAAAAGCCTTCTTTATTCACAAAGATTTCAATTTTGTGTTAGACTTTGGTGTTTTTACTTTGCTCTGTTTTACCTAAAGCTGGTTTGAACAAGCAGGCAAAGACAGGCCCATGGAGTTCTCCTTAGAGAAGTTTCTATAAGTCAGAGTGGCAAGAAGATGTGTACATAACGCCTTTTCCACAAAGGGATTCTAGTGATGTTAACTCTTAAAGTGAAAGTAATTTTAAATTGGTAAAAATTCGTAGAGATGCATTAATGTTTTTAAGCAGTGCTCATTATAGATAAGTCAGTGTCTTAATACTGTTTGACAGTTAATTTATGGTTGTTACCTCTGACACTACTTCACATTTCTGATATTTCTAATCTCTCTCAAAACTGGAATTCTAATACTGGTTTTAATTAGAAAAGTTGACTTATCAAAGTGGCTTTGATTGAATGTGTATATAATCTTACATAATTATAATTTCATTTATAGAAAAGTGTGGAGTTATGTTTTGATTCAGCAGTGTTCTTTGTCCTTTTTTAAAGACAGAATTTCTTCCTTTCTAGAAAAGGTTATTTTCTGAGAGATTCTGCTACAGGAAGGACTGGTGCACCCAGGGAAAATGTTTTGTGTTACAGGTGGTCTTGCAGGAGGGAAAGGTTGGCTGGTCAGTTTGTTTGTGTTCCAACCCCTGAGCTGGGGTGCATCATGTAGGAAAGAACTGATGGGCAAAACAGGCAGAAGTCTCTGGAGCAAGTTAAGAGTCAGTATAATTTTGAAGCTTAAAAATAGTTTATTGAATAAAAGCAATTCTCTTGTGTGTGAAACTTTGACTTTTACAATTAATTTCTTCTTAAATACTTGGGAGGAGTCTCAAGAATGAAGGAAACTGTAAGTCAAATTTTGATCTGTTAGGAGAGAGATTTGAAGCTTAGTCTGGTGAAGGATTGGAATCACTTGAGCATCTGAGAAAGTTTCTTGTTATTTTCCCACACTGTAGATTCAAGGTTAGAAATACTTGCATTTAAAGCTGTCCCACCAGAGCCTACAGTGTTACCTGCAAATTCCATCAGGCCTTTTGCAGGGCTTAATGTAAGAATTCAGTTCTGGCACTGTGAACATCTCCATTATCTTCTCAACAACTTTTATGGGCCAACTAACTGTGCTTACTGTCCTTGCAGGGAATCTCAGAATAATTTAACAACATTCAGCTTTTCTGGTAACATCATTACAAAGGAAACAAATGATGTAGTTTGGGGTTTCACAGGAAATCATATGGCCTTATATCAAATTACAGGGGGGAAAAAAAAAAGATGCCAAAACTTGAATATATTTGCTCAGGACCTGGCCTTGGTACTGATACTGGGTTCAATTTTAAGCATAGCAATGTGTTTTAAATTTTATTTAAATACTCTTTGGGTGTTTAAGACAAAGTAAGGCTTAATGCAGCATATTCCAGTAACTGCAGCTTACTGTGCAAGCAAGTGCATCATCTTGGTTTCTCTTCCTGTACCCACCTGCTTGCACACTGTGGTGTTATTGATAACCCAGCAGTGTTAAGCAGAGGCTAAGGATGTGTTTTGCCCTCATTTGGTGTCAAGATGGATGCCTGAAACAGTTTCAGTTGTAACCACAGACATGAACATTATTAAATAATTAACATTGATCCTTCCTCTCCATCTAAATACTATTATCCTCACCTAAGTGTATATCTTTTAGATTACCTCATCTGAGGAGGGATTTAAACTAAACAAAAGTAATCTATTCAACCTAGAATTAACATCCTCACTCTGGGGAAATAACAGTGCAACTATATGTTTATAATTATAATTAGTGTAAGTATTAAAATTCTGAGCTAAGGAAAAAAATTTAGGTGTGCTTTTTAAAGGGAATGTCCTGAAAATCACCTTAGGATTCCCACACAAACAAAATTTTACCAAAAGAGCTAGCTGTTTGCAGCTTTGCTCTGGCTAGTCAGTGTGAGTATAATTCTTGTTTGAATTCAATAAAGTGTTTATTACAGAAGAAAAAATATCTCCTAGCAGTTTGTAGCTAATTCTGAAATATTTTTAGTTTGGCAAATAAGATTAAAGTCAATGCTGTAATTATTAACTTTCCTCCTTAAATTATTGCTAGAAGCTTAAAAGAATCACAATTACAATGTCAGAGACTTTTCATATTTGGTTCTGGTGTCTCACTATTTGAAAGAGAAAATGGTAATTTGGAGCTCAGATTGTGGTAGCAAAGGCTCCTGTGCAGGAGGTGCCATCAGACCTGGCCAGTTCTTCCCACAAGCTGATACACACGTGCATTCTTCCTAAAATATAAACACCTAGCTGTATTTCTGACTTTCTGACGATCTTCTTTCTTTTTTTTTCTTTTTTTTTTTTTTTTTTTTTTTTTTTTTCCAATATTTTCTGTTTTGATAATGATTTCAATGAAATTTGAGGATATACAGAACTTTCCAGGATGCATTGTTCACCACCTCATGAAGTAGCCACTTCATGAGTAGCCACTAATGAGTAGCATTAGGGTTTTCAGGCTGGGGTTATAAATTGGGCCCTGCCAGAGCAGCCTTGCAGCCCCTGCAGCTGATGGACTGGGAATAGTCACAGATGGCACAGCCTCTCTGTGTTTGGTGGCATGGCAATGGGTAACTTTAGAGATTCCTGTGACTGTCAGGTGCTCATCTGTCATGTAAAGCAGCTCTAAGAAATTGTCTTCCTAGTTTGAAAACATTCCCAAAGCATCAAGTTCATGCTTAGAATAACAAAGGGATAAAGGAGTTCACAACTTCTGCTGTAGTAGTATTAATAGTTGCAAAATTTTATGGGCTTCTGGTAATACTAATTTAATTTCATTTAAAATAAAAATATATGTTCATGGGAGCAGCAGAGGGTGGTTTATTTCTCATATACTTTATTTCAGAATATTCATACAGCTGGCCACATTTTTTGTTAAACTACCCAGAGTTTCCATCA
>VZTR01027377.1:0-16330 GCA_013400775.1 Chaetops frenatus | reverse complement strand
ATTTAGTGTGGGGACATTTTTTTTTTTTTTTTTTTTTTTTCAAAATGCACATAATGTTTATGCTCTGCTGTGGTGTAGGTGGAGGGGGTGATGACAGCAAACAAGTCCTTTATTCTTTTAGTGGAATCTGTCAGCTTACAGTGCAAACACCTCAAGACCTGAATTACGTTTTTTCTCTCAAAACATACNCTATGGCAGAAGCCAGCTCTATTTCTGTTTGTTTTATGATCAGTTACTGAGTGAAATTTGCAATATGCTACTTGCATTATCCTTCCTTTGTTGTCATGCTCCAGTGTTTAGTTAGCCCTTTATCCCAGGTCCCCCATACTTTAATTAGCTATCAATCACGTCACCAGTCCTTCCTTAACTTCATGTGGCCTCACTTTTTTCTTGGATTTTTTTCCTCTTTCTATCCCTGTTTCCCCCCTATAATTCACCAGTTAAAGCAAATATGTTGGATTTTTGCTTTCTGAAGCAGTGAGTACATTCCCCTTCACTTCCAACACACTGAGCACAGTGTTCAGAAGGCAGTTTAAAAATAACAAGTTGTGAAAGGACTTTCAGTGCTGAGGGGACGTATTCCTTAAGATTCCATTGGGTTTGAGTTCCCTATCCCCACCTGGATGTTTAGCTTTTGCAGAAGGAGAGCTTGGTTTCAAGGAGACTTGTGTTTATTTAAAGTCTAGAAAGAAGAGCTCCTAAACCAGGGGAGTTTCTCCCTGGCAGCCAGAACTCTTCCTCTATAAAAGGTTTGGTAGGGCAGTCTTTCTGCATTCTGTCACTAGCCTTTAGAAGGAAAATATTCTTTCATCCAGTCATAAAGCAATACACATAACATTGCTGGTGAAACCCTGCTCTTGGTGGGCATGTCCTGCATTGACTTGAGATAACACATGATCTGGAGGGTGAAGATATACTTTCTGTTCACTCCACGTCTGCCAAGTTAAAAGATGGGGACAGCTTGCAGTATACGGGACTAAAATGTGGAATAACATGTTCATCTTTCTTGTAAGATCTCAATTCCTACTCTTGGGCAAGTATTTGAAGTTTGTAAAGACTTAAGAAATCCTACCCTTAACTTGTGAAAAAGTACCAGTTGCTGAGAAACCGAAAGCTTTTGTTTTTACTTTTCTAGAATACAAAGGTACTAACAGTAGCTTAAACACAATCCCCGAACTGCATCGCTGACGTGTTTCCTGTCCTATACAATTCCTGTAGAGGGGTTAAGATCATCTGACAATGTCCATCCTTTAAAAGACTGGTTTTAGGCAATGGTTGGAGTCGTTTGTCCAGACCACTGAACAGGATTTCATCATCCACTTCCCATTGGTTCAACGGGAGTGAAGTACTTACTGGAAAACAATCTTCATTTTCATTCTACTTTAATGCCCAGCTTTATCACAATTTACAGCTTTATTCTACATTTCAGCTTTCTGAGGACCTTTCCCAGATACAATATTTTACTTTGTGTAGTTCAAATGTTGTTAAAGAAGGGAAAACTGAAAACTTTTAGTCACAACCCTAGCTTCACTGTTTGAGTCTCTTGACTAAAACATCGCATATTCAAAGTAATAGAAAGCACTTACCTTTCAAGGAATTGTTCCACAGAAACAACAGGCTGAGCCTTTCACTGAGAAGTGCCAGATAAAATACAATTATTGTTTGGAGCTTATAGCCCTTTCTCTTTCTGTAGAAAGCAGAGTGTATATATTAGAATAACTTCTTTAGCTGCTGTACATCATGGTGAAAAATCCAGGCGCTTGCTGACTAAAAACCATGCAGTTCTGTAAGGGAAACAGGAACTTGTCTGAAGTCATTCAAACCATACACGTTGCATGTTTAGCAAACCTATGGTTTCATCATCATGTGACTTTAAAGTTCAGATTCTCCTCTGCAATGAGATATTTTAGAACAGGAAACTAGTGTTTGTCCCTGCCATTTCTAAGTATGTGAGGCCATCCAGTGGATTTTTTTTTCCTGTTCATGAAGTAATCCCAGGCTCACTGGCCAGCTCTGTAACTGCATTTTTTCCCAGTGCGCTGTTTGAAGTGCTAGAGGTCTAGAAAAGGAAAAGCCTGTGGAATAAATACCACACCACGCCCATTCTTAATACAACAAAAACTCAACACAAAGCAGGGCATGTCAAACCATTATGATCCTGCTTAAAAATAGGCGTATTCCTATTTTCCCAAGTATTCTGGCTCTTGAAATACTCCTGTTATTGCATACATGCAATAAATTATTTTTCCAGATACTCTGCAATGACCATGAGGTGTTAAAAGACAAGATTTTGAGTATGAAGAATGTTTTGGGTCTGGCTCAGCATCGGTCAGTGACTATGTTGAACAGTGTTCTTAAAACCTCAGATATAAATAAGCAAGAAAGGGTTGGCTCATGTCTTTTTTTTAGTGCAGCCCATCTGTCTGGGATGTTTTCTTGTACCAGCTCATGGGGAAGGGCAGTTTTGTTGTAATCTTCTAGCAACCTGCAATGGCTTTTGTGGGTTGAGAGAGTAATTTGTGACCAGTGTATCAGCACTCTGTTTTCATGGCTTCCCACTTGCTGCACTTTAACAAGGCTCACTGATAACATGTGGAAACTGCCAAAACACTTCAAAGAAGTGAAATGAGACAAATATATAGGAGTTCAGATTTCAAAAACAGAGTTGTGGGTTGGTTGGAGAAGGTATTTTAGCACTTGGTCTACATTTCTATGTGAAAGTTAGCACTACTGCTCCAAATACTTCCTTGAGACTAGAGATAGACTAGAGGGAGGGTCTTGGGTTGCAGCAGTAGCTCAGACACATTTCAGTTTTCAGGTTGAAGGTTCACATTCTTTGTGAAAGAACTGTCCTCCAAAACAGCTCTTCAGTAGGTCAGGAACTCTGCGAAATGTGATTTCTAATGAGCTGTATTCAGAATACTGTAATTCACACGGAGCCTTTGGTTTTGATCATCCTATGTAGCAGTTTGTTGGACTGGGTAGGTTGTTTATTGTTTCCCTTTTATTTACAGTAGTTCCTGCAAACTGTTACAGAAAACCTTGGGCAAAGTGGCAGTGTAGTGCAGGTGTTTTATATGTAGCATTTCCCTGTGAGCTGTACTCTAATCTGGGCTCATTTTGTTGATATTAAATTCTCATAGTTAAGAATGGTAAAGAAAAATGATGCACTGCCATTACGTGCAAATTAGGTGATTGTTTTCTTTCTCTGTTGGTTTTTCAGGGTTAGATGCAAATTTCAAGTATCACCTTATTCTTTCTAGGATTAAGGGCTATGTAGAGCACACCAAAATATGTAGTCATAGTGAAATGATTGTTTTTGAAGTTACAGAAAAATTTCATGAAGGTTTTGGTCATCAACTTAACTTTTTTAGCCTCTAGAGAGGATCACCTGTGCACTTGAGGCAATGCTGAACAGTTGCAGCATGGCTTTGTTGCTGTACTTTCCACTGAAGTGCTTTGAATAGGCCCATTATTCATAACCCTGGACCCTGCTGGGGACGGGAGGGGACTAAAATAATTTCTTTGCTGAGGGCTGGGAGCAAATTGCTGGAGGTTTATATCTTTTTGAATTTGCCTTGAGTGGGTGTACACAAGGATATCTGGCTGTGCACTTGGAGTTTATTAGTAAAAGAAAGGCATATCGATGACTGCAGCAATTTAAGGAATATTCAAATCACTCTTTAGAAAGGTTTCAGTGGCTCTGAGTTAATGGGCAGTCGGGGAGCAAGGAGTAACTCCCGTGCAGATAAGCCCTGACACAGCAGCACTGAGGCCACATTTCCTGTTATTCAGTAACCTCGGGTTTGACAATGCATGGGCTGGGTAAGCAGAGCTCCAAGGGAACTCATCTGCTAATGAGAAAACTATAAATAGAACCAGAAAAGTAAAAAGAGAGAAGCGATTTCTTACACCTCCCATCTTTAGAGAGTAATTGAAGAGAAAGCTCCCATCTTTAAAATGCATTCACATTTACAGACATTAATTCATACTTTGTCTGAAACCTGTATTAAACTTCATTATTCAGTGGTATTTAGGGAGCAAGAACATGTTTCCTACTTGGAAATCAGGTGCAAGTAGCACAACACAATTTCAGAATTGTACACAGATTGAGAAACTCACGCATCAGAAAGCATCATATTTTACAGGTGGAGAAACTTGGCTACTGAGAAATTTATTCTTCCAAGATGCTGGAATAAATTGAAAGCCAGAGGAGAAATAGAGGTTAGAAAATCCAAGTTTTCCAACTCTGTATTCTTTATTCTGTTTAGACCTTGCTGATTCCCATCTCAATACCTGCAATTCTGCCTCATCTACAGAAACAAAAAATTTTTGAGTTATGTTAAGAGCTCCCAGGTGGAGTTTTGGCAGCAGCTCACTGTGCTGTTACTTTCACAGTTAATGTGTTAGTAAAAGAAAAGCAAAATATTGCTGTTGTGTGACCAGCTGCATCTTTCCTTAGAAAAAACAATAAACCAGTTTGTTTATTTTTGCTTAAATGATCACAGGGTACAAGTCATATGAGACTAGTGACAAGCAGACTGTGCTCAGCTGTATAAAGGTTTCATAAAGCTGCAGAAAATGTTCAAGTGACTGTGTTTGGGATGATGCATAATGTCATAATTATTTTTATTAGAGATTTATGGATGTATTATTTTTCGGTGAAATTTCTTAGCATGTATTAATTTATTTGCTGTCAGTGGAAAAGGTTGATGTGTGATAATGATGTTTTGGATTTGGATGGGATGGAGGCAGGAAAGGTGAAGTTACAGAAGTGAAATAGCTGTGAGATGCTGTCCCAATATTTAGGGATTGGCTGATAACATGTCCAGCCACTGACCACCTACACTGTGCTGTGGTGGGCAAAACTCTGGATTATTTTTGAACACAACCATTCATATGGCAAAATAAGTATCTCCAGTACTGAGTGACAGATGTTGCTATAATGAAAGCAGATGTGAACCACTTTTTTTTTTACCAACACCAATAATTTCTCTTAATTGACCCATAATACTGATGTGTTTAGCAGAGCACACATCCCTGACAGTAGGTTTAATTTGAAGTGAAGGCTCTTTCTCTCATATCCCTGTGTGCCAGATGAGAGAAACTTTCCATCTTTTCTGACAAATACCATTCAATGCTTCTGACTTGCTGCAACCCTGGAGATTCAGTATTTTTATTCTCTGGCTTCAGGCAGATCCATCCTGTGAAAGTATTATGGAGATGGTGATCCTGTGTTGTCACCTTCCTCCTGAATCATCGTGCTCAGTTGTTCAGCAGAGCTGCAATGCTCAGTTGAGCATTAGAGCTCGTGTTTGCTTGGTGCTGCATCCAACAGCCCCAGGGTGATCAAGGATCCTGGAGAGCAGAGGCTGCAGCAGCCCACTGTTAGTCCAAGGTCTGGACTGGATTCTCTGGGGTGCTGATTTTTGTTAGGGAGCTAATCCTGCATGAGAAGCCTGAAGTTTATTTTCAGACCACACTGTTGTCTTCTTCTCTCAATTAACATATCTTTTCTTGCCTTTTGGATGTAATGTTATTAAGAAAACCATTCCTGTGTAAAATGATAGGATTGTTTTGGAATATTAAATGGCTGTTATTGCCTATACCCCAGTGTATTATGATGAAAAGCAGTTGCTTTGTTCCTGGAATTTTGAATCATGCAATACACTGCAATTTGGTTTCAAAGATATTTTTCATCAACTGCCGTGTATTTCCACCTTAATTTTTCTTCTATTGTTGTCGTGTAATAAAAAAATAACTTGAGTGTGGGATATAAGCCACTGTGTTAGTCAAAGATTGCTTTGACTCTATTTGGTTGAGCTTAAATATTGAAAGCTTTTCTTTGTGGCATTTTGAGACATTAAAGCCACTTTAATGCAATACCTCAAATTTCCTGAGGAAAAAAGCCTCTAATTTTTGAGAGGAGTATCTGTTCTAAGGCTTTTGTTACATTGATGCACAGTTGCCAGTCACTCTGTAAAACTGTTCTTGTGAAAGGCCTTGTTTTTAATTTTATATATGTTTAGTCTTACTTGACAGCAAGGAAATTGTGTTGATTGAAACATTGCAGAACGTTAGGCCTTTGACATTTAAAAGGACACCACTCCTCCAAAAAACCCAAACCCACCAAACCCCAGAACATGAAGGAAGTTGTACAGAGAACCAAGAATTGTTAGTTGGAAGAAAATTAAAGGAATTTAGAGGAAGTTTATAGATCCATTTTAGAATAAAAAAAAATCTCGCATAGCTTTATTGTATTATATTCCCTGCATGTTTGGTTTAGGAAGGGGTTTTTTGAGTGTGGTTTTAAAAATGGAATTCAGATGCCTATGCTTATTTATAAGGTACATGCAGCTATGTGAGATTGTAAAATTTAATAGTCTTACTCTCTCTGCTTGGATGGGGTTAAGAAAGCCCAGGCTGGTGATATTTATCCATAAGCACCGGTTATTAGTGATTACCTGCACCTCAGAGGCTGGTTGTAAATCAACATTTCTCCCTTTTTTCCTAGAACAACCATGCTCAGTGCTGTGTGATTGCTGCCTTCACATCTTAGGGTTGCTTGCCTGTGGTTCACTATTAGTGATTTTATTATTGGCTTATTGGAGCACTGTTTGTAATGTAAGTTGTTTTATAAACACTATTTTATTATCATTACTCTACAGTAATGTTTCTATCAATCACAAAATAAATTCCTCAATATGGGTAAATCATCTGTGTAACTCAGCTACAAGAGCTCAAAAATTGCCTGTATTTCAAAATAATATTCCACTAAAGGGTGGAGGAAAGCTTTTTCTAATGGCAAGTTTTAATAAGAGAGCTGGTCTTTTCATAGCACTGCAGGTGCTAGAATGGTTATTCAATTGCACATAGGCTGGACCTGAAAAATTTCAGACTTCTCTCTTAATTAGGTAAGAAATCTATTTCATTGTGAACTAGTGAAACCATACTTAATTAGAAAGAATTACAATACTCTGGAGCTGAATGGGAATGGCACTTCCTTTACTCTTTGAGCATCTTGTCAATTACAATGACTAGTAACAGATGTTTCATGAAACAATACAAGAAACAAGGGTTTTTTTATAAATATTTCTTTGTTGTGAATAGTCAGACCTAGTAGCCTGCTTAAATATCCTTCTATTAGGTTAAAAACTAAAATTAACCATTGTTGAGATTTGTTTCTTGCAACAGAATTGTCTCTTACCTGCTTCTCCCCCAGCAGCAGTTGGTTGTACAAGTTGAGGTTAATTTTGTTTCCTCTAAATACTTGCAGCAATACCCTCACTGCCTGCAGGCAGGACAAGCTTTACAAACCTGTGTTTTATCAGAAACTGGGACTGATTGCTTCTCCCCCCCCTCCTTCCCTCAAAGATTAATTTAAATCTAACTAATTTTACTAATCTAACTGCTTTTGGGAACTGGAGGACCATTCTGCCAGTGACCACCAGATGGAGTTTCTAAAACAGCTTTGGTAAACCCATACCAGAATTCATTTCAAAATGATCTTTTAAAGGTTTTGGAGATAAGGAACAGTGCAGAAATTCTAACAACTTCAAGATAAGTTTTAACTTAAATGTGCAGATTTTGGGGGACTAAAGTAGACTTTTCAATTCACTTTGTAATTAGTAATTGTACAGGGTTTGCATGGCAAGGTTTGGATAGCAGAGGCAGGGAGGGGCTACAGGGATGGCTCCTCTGAGAAGCTGCCAGGAACTTCTCCATGTCCAACAGATCCAATTCTATCTGACCCCAAGATGGACCTGCCACTGGCCAGGGCTGAGCCCATCAGTGCCTGTGGCAGCACCTCTGGGATGATGTGTTTAAGAAGAGGGGGAAAAGTGTGCCTGTACTTTTTAAACTGGATTAAATGGATTCACTTCTGGTTATAAATCTTGCTTCAAAGAACTTTTGATAGAAAGAGTTTTTAAAAATACGTTTTTATACTTAATTTATAAATACTCTGATGAGAATCCTGTGTTTTAAAATCTTTCACTGTCAGGATTTGTAAAATAATATGGAAATTCTGCCTGCTGCAGACTGTGAATATTTTTGACAATTCTTGTGGATGCAATTAAAAGTGCCAGTTCTTTAGAAGGAAGGAAGATAGGGAAATCACATGGACTTTCAAGGTAAGGGAAGGACTTGGTGGGAAGAAAATGGGATGACAAAGGAGATAATAGATCCTCCGCTCTCCTGATGGAAAAAGAACGTAGTCAGCATATATCAGTGTTTTGATATATAATGGAAAACTAAAGGAAATTCAACTGAGGAAACATTTCACACTTCAGATTTGTTGCCATGGCAGTCTGCACAGCTGGGTTTGTACCATTAGATTGCTTTCACTTGGAAAAAATATTGCATGAGTTATTCAAGAAATACACGAGTTTTTGCTTATTAAGAAACTACATAAATGAATCTAGGAGCAGCTGTTTCAGACTCATCAGTGTGTTGAGCACTTCACAGCTGCAGAAACTTAGGCAAGAATCAATTCCTCTCTGAGTCCTCAGCAAACAGTGGAACTGAGAGTGGCACTTGGGCAGGTTCTGCTTTTCTTAGGTCTTACCAGTCCTGTGCTGCTGCAGCGAAGCTCACGAGGTCTCCAGCCTAGACATTGGGCTGCTTTCATTTTTATTAAACAGTGATAAATGGGGTATTACCTACACACATACCCACAGCACAAAAACAATTTAATTGAATCTTAGTTTTAAACAAGGAAAAAAAAGGTGTTAACTCCCTTTTGAGGTTTGTGGCAGCAGTGTTGTATTTTCTTCACAACCTTGGGGTCTATTCTCCTATTATATAGTAGTTGAATGAGTATTTCTGTGACTGCTCCAAAATGTAGTTGACTTCTGTGAAGTCTCTGTATTGACAGATAATGGCAGATTCAGGTGCTGGGTCAGCCTGGTTTGTACTGGTGTAAACATCTTGACTTTGCTGTACCTGACAAACCCTTTTTCCTTGCATTAATGCAGTTGTTCACCCTTCACAAAACTGTGGGCTTGTGAACTTGATGCTTGTCAACTAACTCAGTTCTCACTGAAGATCCTCCAATCTGTGTTGTATACGAGGGGTTTTACTAATCCAGCTGAAGAAGCAGCCTTTTTGGTCATTGTATCTGAAAGCTCTGTGGAATGAAGGATCAGGAAACCCCTGCTCTGTGCTTGTTCAGAGATGTTGGCTCTCCTATTAATGCAGCAGAAAACACCATTTAAAACACTGTGTGGAAGTAAGGGCATCCTGTCAGTTACTAAACTTTGATGAAATGGTGTAATATTGCAACTTCACTTTGACGGTTGCCATTTTCATTTATTTCAACTCAGAAGTGCCTTGGACTGAGGGTTTTTTTAAAAGGATTTACCAATAATCATTTAAAATAGAGTTTACTGTTACTTGCTGTGTTTCTACACAGAACACTGAAAAGGAACAAATGAATAGTTTTGAAAGTATAGCCAAGAAAATATTTTCATATACGTGGGGTAAATGAAGTGATCCATGGGAAGTAATCTTTTGGTTATGTACAGTGGCTACTGCAATGAACGTGTTCTAAGGTACCTTAGATTCTGAAAAGCTGTGTTTTCTTTGGGATGCCAGAGGTGTGGGTTATTTTATTATGTTGTTCTGAGAACCAAGAGAATTTCTGCAGGAAGCTGATTGTGGCAGCACAAAGGAAAGGAAGTTGTCAGGATGTGGCCAATGTTTGCATTGATCTCCAGGTGCACTGTTACTCTGTCTCATTAATTGCAGGACTCTTCATGCTGAAAAAGGAGGTGAGGTATGTGCCTTTTAGCTTTCATTCCCAGCCAACTTCATGCTGGTGAAATTAATGAGATTTTAATAATGTCAAGTTATGGCCTGGAAATTTGACATCTGAGTCATGCAATTTGTTATGTCTTGATTCAGTGAAACCACACAGGTTTAACTTTGTCTACAACAGGTTTTTATCGAGAAAGAAAAAAAAAAAGAAAAAAAAAATCACACTCTTTATTGACCACATACACTTGAACACTTTTAATTGAGAATGTTTTATGAGTCAATACTTCATTTATGAAGCTTTCCAGAAAGTCCATTTCTGTAGTATTTTGACATGATCTTGGAGTCCACATCCCTTCATTGTAATAGAACCAGGAATTTTCGAGTGGCCGATCCTTTCTTGCATTAACTGAAATTACATCTTCAGAGACCAACAAAATTTGATTCTGAAATGTAAACTTTTGAAACTAGAACCTCTACTAAGCTGGTCACCACGGACCTGTCTTGAGCTAGCTGTGTTAATAACTTAGAAGCAGAGCATGACATTTTTGTTAGTTCATTGATTTGACTTAATTAACGGTTCAGCAAGAGGGCTATAAGCCATAGATCAACTCAAATATTAAGTTTAATTTTGTGAGGAAATAACACTGTTAATAATGGCACTTAACTAGTGCTTACTTTCTAGTACACATTATATACATACAGAAGCATAGAGTACACCTTCCTGTTCAGAGGTTTACAGTTAAATGATACTCTTTTTAGAAATAATTTAATAAACTCTTTGCAGATTCTTTTTACATCAGTAGGCTGATTTTTATCTTGCATATATACAGTATTTTATTCAAATCTATTTAAATGTGAAATAGATAAGCCCCTATTTACAGTCACCAGAAACCTTCAGGTATTTGAAATGGAAAGGCCCCATTCTTGATAACTTTATGTATTAAACATTTGTCCATGAAAGTTCTTCCTAATTTATGATACCTGGTATTTCCTTAGCTATTTTACTGCACTTGCTCCTCTACTGTCCTTTATATGATACTGCAAAGCTCTCTCTTTTTGGGATACTGCTTTTTAAGAGATACCAGGTGAGGGTGCTGCAACTGAGTTCAGAATTTCCTTAAGAGAACAGCAGCCAGGCAGACTCACGGCACAGTTTCTTTGAGGCAACTGATATATCAAATTAACTTTTCAAAGAGGTTGAGTGGATACTACTCTTGTTCATTAAATTATCCAAGTTGTATCTATGATTGCCATCACATTTAGTGTTTATCAAGAATACAGACAAACATCCGTAGCTCTGTTGCAGTAAAAAAGATTAGGAAAAAATCAGCTTTGATACTCCAGGGGTAAATTACATAAAAATCTGTCTTTCTACATCTCTTCAATAGCAGATTCCATTTTACTACATAAACTTGTTTGTAACGTTGAGTCACTGAGTAAGATTTGGATCATCATAAAGGAGTCGGTGTGATGAAGTAAACGTGAGTATTGAATGGTACCAGGTGTGCAAGACCAAGTAGGGGTGGGAGAGAAATGCAAGTTAAATAAATTGTGCAGAGAAGTGAAAAACGATAAGAGAAGTGATACAAGAGCCATAATCTGAAACTGGGAATTTAACACAGAGAGAAAGGAACAGAAATAAAGGCAACAGTTCTGTCAGAGTCAGAAAATAAGATGTCTTAAGAGAAGGAGGAAATGGAAGTGAGGAAGCAACATGGAAGTTGAAATTGCACTTAATGCTGCCTGCTCAGCCACACTTTCTGGCAGTGCCCCAGTTCTGAAAGCCTCTATTCACACCAGATAAGCCAGTTCCTCCCTGCTGGAACTCCTCCTGCATAATGGCACAGAATTTCCTTAACAGATTTTACATGAGAGATTTAGTGTGGTGCATTAAGAAACCCTATTTTCCTCAGATGGGAAGAAGGAATCTGTTTGCTCGACTGCTGTAAGGAAAGATTTTGTTCTTAAGCACTTCTATGTGGAAGTGAGCTTGAATGTAGAAATTCATAGAAAATCTCTCAAGGGGGGCAAAACCAAGAAAGCAGCCAGTATCATGTATGTCAGCATTGAGGCATGAGAAATGAGTGTGTGAGTTAGACACAGTGATAAGGAACAGCTTCAGTCCTTAACATGGTTTTCATTAACAGGCTAAAACTGAAAACACCACAGAAATAGCTTATTTACTCTGTAGGCTTTAAGGGTTAAAAATATTCAATAAAATGTGAAAAGCTATTAAAAAAAAGTAAAGATTAACATAAAGTCTTCCAGCAGGATGTTGGTAATTTAGAGATGCTTGTATATAAAGAAGATAAGCAAAAATGACTATGGGAAGAAATTGCTTGATGGAAAAAGATCTGAAAGGTCTGTTCCTCACCTGCTTTTCACATAGAACCTCAGTATATGCCTCTGCTGACAGACTAGGACCAGGTACCAGATAAGGTTGTGCTCTAAGCAGTGGGAAGGGTTCAGTTCTGGTCTTGCTCCGTGTTTTTTTCTATACCTGAAGCCTGAAAAGTCACATTTTTTAATGACGTCATGTGGAATTAGAGTTGTGCTGGGACAGATTAAGCAACAAAATGATGCTGTAGCGTGTATCAGGTGACAAAAATGTCTTGTGGCCCCACACCAGTGGGAGAGTATCAGCTTCACTTGCACCCCCCTCCTGTCAGTAATGCAACAGCAGCACAAGAACAGGTAGTTCTTGGGTCAGTGCTTTGTAGTTTGTTGCTGTAACTGTGCTTCCTGCAGCATGTCTGTGTTTCTTACGTATTTCATATAATCAGTAAAATTTGGTGATCTGGATTGGATTTTTTCATCTCTACTGTGAAACTAGACTTTATTGTGTTTCTAAGAATCCCAATGGAAGGCTTTTTTGAGAGGTCAGCAAAGAGCTGTTGCTGACTGGGATTCCTATATTGAGGAATTTTATATGGTTTCCAAACCTCTAGTGATGTCCTAGATTAAAGGAAGTTTAATTTATTTGTTGCAAACATATCCCTTGAAAATACAAAATGTTAATCATGAACATATTTATTTTTTAAGATAATTACTCTTGTTACATGAACATATGTGGACCATAACACTTAGCCAGAGAATCTTTACTAGTTAAATTCTGATTTACTTTGTAAACCACTGTGTCCTTCATTTTAATATGTGGAACAAACATCTCTAAGTTCCATCAGAATTAGTTAATAAATATTTCTGAATTCCTGAAATGTTTTAGGATACAAACAAAGCACTGGAAAATTAAAACACATTTTTGTTATTTGATGTAGCTAAAAGAAAAATCAGTTTACCATAAAGGTTAAAACAGGTTAGTTTGTGTGAGGAAATAATTTCTGAAAAAAGTAAATTAGGCTTCTTTCAGAGGGGATTCAGTGATGGAGAAACAAATTAAATAATTTAATTTATAATTAACATTTACTATTTGGACATGTATAATTGGGTAATATGATCTTCAGTAAAGATCATCTATATAATCTTCATTGAAAAATGCTATTTACTTCATTAAGGATAGCACTATCACTTCTTTGTACAGAAAACAAGGTAATACCTTTTTCTATACAAGATACAAGGTGCTGTGTCTTCAGACAAGACTTCAATAAGCTGCTTAGTGATTTCTTCAGACAGAAACATCCGAGCCATGAAAACAGAGTTTATCCTTTGTTACCAGTTCAGTGCATGAAGATATCCACTGTCACAGGTAATGCAGCACACAGGCCAGAGCCTCACACCACCTCAACAAACAACTACTGGAAAATTGAGACTGTTGCATTCAACTGCAATGGAAGCTCCTTCCAGCCTCTTGGCTGGGACTCTCTCATGTCTCTGAGCACCAACACAGCAGTGTCACAGTCCCAGCACTGAGCACCCAGTGCTGCAGTCAGAGAGCACCAGGGCTTGTGTCACACCTATGTCATCACCTGCTGCACAACTGTGCGCTCGTGAGAACACCCTTGATTCCCACAGTGTATCTTTTTAAGCAAACGTCGTAATTTGTTGGGGAAGTTTTTGTTAATGTATCTGTAGAGCAGAGGCATGACAAAGCTGCTGGAGAAAGCCAGGAATTTTGACAAAATTGTGGCGAAGTGTAATATTTGAATGGAATTTACATCTGGAATTCTTCCTCGGAGGTTAGTAAATGTGCTTACCAAGAGAATAACATAATAGGGGGTCCACAGGGTGAACTGTGTGCAGACTGTGGCAATCAGAAGCCTGTGCACTGATGGATCCAAGCGCCCAGTGTCCTGATCCAGCGGCGTGGCCTCCTTGCGTATCCGCAGGATCAGCGTCAGCGCGTAGAGAACAGCGATGGCGGGTACAACGTACCCAATAAACACCATGATGGCATCTGCTGCTTCCTGGTTCTGCATCTTGGAACACTCGATTATTTTGGTGGACACGTGGTTGCAGACGTAGAACAGGAGAGATGAAAAGCTTGTGAGCATGGCACCGCCCCAAATGAAGCCGCAGACGTGTTTGGTGTTGTACACACTGGACATGTAAGTCCTGGGCAGAGCACGTTCAATGTAGTAGTCCAGACTGAGCAGTGTGGTAGAGTACATGGTAACTAATGATGAGACGTTGAATAAAATAAGGAAGGTAATATAAACTTCATTGTTGGAATTCCAGATGGCCCATTTGGTATTGGCAAGACCTAAGAGGTACATTGGTGCCAGAGTGTTGATGATGAGACCAGCAATGGCAATGTTGACAAAGTAAACATCTGGCATAGTCATAGTAGCTTTGTTGTAGAGGTTAACTAGGACCAGCAGGCCATTGTAACAAAGGCCAATTGGGAAACATATAATGAGGTAGAGTAGGGAAAAGATGGAAAGCACAAGGTCGAAGTCATGGCAGAGATGCTGGTCCTCACTGTTCTCAGTACTGTTGATTAAGGCTTCACAGCTCCACATAGTGATTTTAGCTTTTGTGTCTTCTTTGCTGGTTACCAGCTTTTCTGCAGATAGAGAAACAGTGCAAGTGTTGTTAAAATACTACATTGTAAATGAAATGCAAGGTACTGTGAAGAAAGCATTTTGAACTTTAAGATTATATGCATCACATAACTGATGTTGTTAGTCTAGAAGGAAGTCAACCGTGATTCAAAATTTCATTAGACTAATACATGTTCTGCAGTTTTGATTTAAATGAAACTACTGGCAAATTAGTTGATACAGGACACTCAACAAAAGTAAGCTGTAAACTAAGTAGTGAGGTATATATGAATATTAATGCAATTTTAAAGAAATTGTCAAACAGTAGTGAAGAATGAAGGATATAAGAAACACAAATCTTCACAATATCATGGAGAATAGAGATCTCTTAAGATGTTAAATGGAAACAAGAGTTTCTTAGGAGGCCCATCCAAGGCAGTATGGTAGATGTCTACTGGATTACTGATGAAATTGGCAAAGACTAGAGGATACTGGNTTTTTTTTTTTTTTAATAGGTCAGTTTGTATTCAGACTTCCAACCTTATAACCATTTAGTTTCAAAAAAAACAACAATGGACCTCTGTAGTGCAGGGAACCTAATATCAGGGCAGCCTGACTTTCAAAAAAGGCAAGAATCAGCTATCATTTCCTCTCAAAATAGCTCGAATTCTTTAAAAAGTATGCTACTATCAGCAGTTGTAGCCCAGCCATCTTTGCTTTATCGTCAGTAAAGAGATAACATTTTAACTGAAACCAAGTGAACTTCAAAGCAATTGTGTAAAGTCACTTTCCAAAATGCAGAAACAAGAAATAATCTCTGAAGTACAGCTCAAAACAGGCTCAGCCTTAAAATCATGGCTGTTTCTCATGGCAGCCCATTTCAGGGACAGTGTAGAGGTGGTGCAGCAGGTGATTTCCCATGTCACGTACTCTGCCTGTCACATCCTCCCATGGTTTTGTGTGCTTCCCTGTCAGCACCTATAGCAAAGTATAAGTACACGTACCTGGATTCTTTCCAAAGGCAGAGCGAGATTTAATCAATCCACAATAAACATTGTGCAATGAAAATGAATGCTACTAGACAACATGCTAGACTCCATGAAGCAGATGGCTAAATTATACTGTGTGGGGTCTGTGAGCATACGGCTTCGTGACTGCATCTCCCTGCTGCTAATCCTTTGACTCTTCAGCCATAGTACAGAATTTGTCCCCAAACCGTGTCAACTTCCATGTTTTATTCCCCACTGCAGTTGTTATCTGTTCATTTTTCTTCTAAACACCATGAACTAAGCCAGAAATCAGGCTAAAAACACAGTAATTTTAGCTGGGCAAGCAAATTTTTATTCCACTGTCCTGTGCTGGATTTCCTCAGAGAAGTGGCTTCTGTGGCAGCACTAGAAGTTCTGTTGTTTTCAAAGCTTGTTTTCACCTTTGTGGGAAAACTTGACCTTTTTGGTTCACTTTCTCAAATCAGTTTTCAGCTATGTTGTTATATATGAGTGGACTGTTTCATATCTTTATGTTGTCTTGCCATCCTCATTCTATTTTTGAGCACCAAAAACAACCCTGTTTGTTTTCAGGAAGCATCTGTTGTTTTAAGTTTTTAAGAAAGAAAAAGAAAAGCTGGTTTTTTTGCA
>VZTR01027375.1:11006-34239 GCA_013400775.1 Chaetops frenatus | reverse complement strand
CTTTCAAAAACAGGGAGACAAACTAGGTGATGGATAGTTGATACAACCCACGATACTCAAAAGACAACTCGACTGGCTGGCCACTAGCTGTTAACTGCAGAGGCAATAGAGTGTAACCTAAGAACAGGCAAATAGCACCCTTATATATAATAGCACACATATTTGCATGTCTTGAACTTGAACTATATCTTGACTTTATAGCTGTAACTTTACTATCTGGAAAAGAAACATTGAACACTGTTCAAGGTGCAGGGGCAGAGAACGTGAGATTTCACCATGCAGAAGGCTAACCTTGAAAGCATAATGATTCTCTACTGTCTCAATGGAATCCCTGCTTAGAGCAGGTTCAAGGCTAAGAGTATTTTTACTTAGAACATTTAAAACTTCAGTCTTATCATCAATTGTTCATAAAAATAATCAAAACAAGAAATTGTACATAATCTGAATAATTTGTCATGTGCTCTAAATTCACAAGATTGTTTCCACTGAACTGTTAAAGTAGTCTATTGTAGCTTTTGCAATACCAGTGTGTACTTATTTTTATGGTGTTTGAAAAATCAATACATTTGCTGATATAAGTGTTTAAAGGCTTACTGGCTAAATAATAGTTTAGAGCTTTTCATAAATATATAACATACAGCATATTGAATAATGGCTTTATTTGGAATTTACTTTCTAAGTAAAACAGAATGCATTGACTTGATATTTTCAGGAAGAAGTCTAAGTCTGAAGTTTTTCTTAAAATTTTATAAGAAAGAAAATAGAGACTTTTATGCCATTGTACAGAATTGTTTTTCAATGCCATGGATTATTACTAGACATGTATTTTTAGAATATTCAAATATAATTGTATGCCTAAGTATAGGCAATCTTGAGCTGGACCTGGAATTAAACCAAGGAATCAGAATAATCCTAAATAATACTGCTAATCTAGTTTAACCACAGTCTTTAACAAAAATTTGTCCTCATTGAAGCAAACAATTATGAGGCTGCCCTTTTTGTTGTTTTCTGTGAAAAGGAGGAGATCAGAAGGTGCAACCTGCAACAATATAGTTAATATTGATCATGAATTTAGATGGACAAGTTTAGGATGGACTTGTTTAAATTACTAAAAATGTTGGGGTTTGCCCAGAGACAGAGAACTGCAGTGCATATTCTTTGAAGCTACTGCAAACACTTTTATTTCATTCCTGTAAATAGTAGTTGCTTCGTACATGGAAGAATTAAAGAAAAAAAAACCAAACAAAAAACCCACAAAAAAACCGACCAACCAACCAACCGAAAAAGCTACCAAACAAAAAACCTTAATTGAACTACAGAGTAAAATTGGAGCCAGCATAACTGGAGTGAAATTGTACAGACTAATATTAGCACTATAAAGAACATAATTAACTGAAGTGCATGACTCAAATGAAATTCTGCTTGATTTTAAAATTTAAGAAAGAGATATACTTATTTACATAATGTTTTACATCAGGATGGCCACGTATTACTACTAATGTTCCCTCGCTACTTTTATAACAGTAATTTCAATTATATATGGTCTTTAAAATTGCAAGAAAATAAATTGTAAACATTAAATGATAAACTATAATTCTACAGGGCATTCATTAATATGTAATTGAATGAGAAGCTAAGACTTAAATAATGGCTAACATTTTTGGTAACCCAAAGTACTATATTAATTTATGGTTTAAGATAAGATTTGCAAGCCATGCTATTTTAAGGGAAAGGTTTCTCTTTAATAAAATACTAAGTTCTATAATATAACACTAATTTGAAAAAGATAATATAAAGTTGGCATTTTCATAAAATAACAAATTACATCCAATTCAGAAGATTTTTGGTTTTTAAAATTCTGCTTAAAATCATATTGAAAAACAAGATTATTCTTTCTTTGCCATGGGAGAAAAGTTGGGAGAGTATATTAAGAGTACTCGTTATTTTTATGTTTATGAACAGGGGCATTTATACTAATTTCATACTGGATTTCCATTGGGGTGATTTCATTAATTCTTAATCTTCAATTGCACCAGAGAGAATGAGAGCAATACAGGAGCAGAAACATGGCATTTGTTTAAATCAGAGTGGGACATATTTAATTCCATTAATTTTCAAAATTTAAAAGGGATAAAGGTAAATAAGTAGTTAATAAATGTAAAAAAAATAGTGGTTTTAAGCACACCATACATTCAATAAATAAATAAATATGAACAGCTTATTAAACAACATAATACATTCATTATTATGTATATTTATAGCTATAGTAATAGGTATATTTTATATGTACTCTTAAAACAATGTAAGCCACAAATTATCAGTTATGGCTTTCCTTCTGTTATTCTACATCTCAGAAGATAATAATGGGAGTCTTATGTATAGGATTGCACTTATATATATAATATCATACTCAGAGCTTTTTAAAAAAAGACGATAAAAAACATTTTGCCAGACCAGTAAAAACACTACTGAAACCTGCTATCTTCCACACATCCAGAAAGCTATGGACAAAGTATGACCCAGGTCAATCAATTTTACAGCAGATATCCACTGAGACATTTCATTTGGGCTTTGCAAAGTGCACAGTGCAGGTGGAGATTCTCTGTGCAGCATGTCTCCTGTGACTATGATACAAATACACCATTTGCACCCCTACTTCACAGGGTGAAATCCTATGAAAAGTTATGCCAAGCCACCCCATATAAAGAATGTTAGAACAGAACTACTCACTTTTTATTGATTAAAATCACATTAAAGTTGACTCACCGTAACTCAGATGTTGTCAAGAAGGATCAAATCACCTCGATTTATTCAGAGGTTCTCTGTCCCAGCTTCTTCCTTTCTGTCTGTGGTGGCCAAATGGTTCTGCAGCGGTGATGGGGGTGATACCAGGGTACAGGTCTTCACTGCCATTTGCAATGACATACCTTTCCCCATATGGCACTTTTTCTGACTTTGCCACTTCTTCTTCTGGCCCCTAACTTTCAATAAACTACTTTATGACACTTTATAGTGGTTGGTTTTGAGCTTCATTTTTGTGTTTCTGCTTATACTGCAGGCTGAAGAGAAAATGCGCCACTGCTTTGTGTTACAGTGCTACAGGGTAGGACTACCCCTACTTCAGTGTAAAACCCATTCAAAACTGAGAAATCCTGTTTGAAATATTCAGGAGCTCAGTGTTTTATTTTAGACAGTGAAAAATATCTGGTGCTTACTTTCTGATCTTTGAGTAAGTGAGACTTCCCTCTTAAGAAATTTTTATTTTATATTTTTTGGGCTCTTCTTTATGCTAGTTGATAAAAATTCACTGGGGATGTGTGGAAACAGAAAATAAAATTAGTCTTTAAATCATGGTGAAAGTGTTTTAAGGAAATGTGAATCATAATTTAATGGAAATTTCAGATTTACAGATGCAGTTATTGTTTATGGTCTGGACTTTAAATTTAATTATGCCCATTTATAAACTAGGAAAATAAAAATATTAAAAAAATATTAATCTTCTATGAATTATCAATTTAGTAGAATTATTCAAGGATTTTTGGTTTTGTGTTTTTTTTAGAAAAAGTTTGTGGGGTTTTGGTTGGTTGGTTGTTTCCTTTTTTTCCTAGTTATTTATCGGTATTTTTGACAAGGTCAATAGAAACATGCAGAATTTTACACAGCACATTTCAGTACGAATGCCAAGACTTATGCAGAACTTTTAGTGACTAATTCAGAGATACAATCCAAAATTTGTTCTCATCTTTACCAAAAATAAAATTTCACAACCTCTACATTTTCAGAACATTAGGCCTGTGAGATGACACAGATTTCTAGGTATCTTAGGATCAAATCTGAGCATGATCTGGAGGTACCAACGTGAAGTGAATTTGAATTTAATAGAAATGTATTCTTTTTTTCATTCTATTTTTGCATGTAAAGTTATTGTGACTAAATAAACACAATGAAAGATTTCACACAAAAACACTGATTTAAAAGCATCAAAACAATCATTCACTTGAAAAAGTTAAAATATTTTGCATTCTCAAAATGTATTGAATTTTGCTTTTTTGTTAAACTGCCTGATTGCCACAATATTAAGCTTCACTTTCTAATGAGAGATGCTAACTTTAAGACTCCTTGTCTCTGTGTAGACAGATTTCTGCATGGTGGCTCATTTGATGTGAATCAGATAGCATCATGTTCAGAAATCAGTGATGGAGAGCCTATTCTCTAAGGTCCACCCCATGTCTTGCACTGACTTTGTTGTCAGTGGCAGAGGAAATGCTGCTTGGTGCCGAACTGACACAAAAGACAATTTCTGAATCAGTTGCACTGTGGCTGGACTTTAACAAATCAGAAGTGAAAGTTTAGGTTTTGTGGTGGATTGGTTTTAATTCTTGAGAAAAGAAATACAAAAAATATTTATTAGAAAAAGAAATCTTCTTGTGACAACTAGCCGTCCCTTCAAAAAAAAAAAAAACCACTTACACTTTATGTCCTGTACTCTCCACACAGATTCAGGTTTTTAGTGCCTCCTTAAAAGGCTTCTGAAACAGCATTTTGCCCATTTTCTCTCCATTACTTAGGTACTGGGAAGGAATCAGGCACATTGACTTTAATGGGACTTCATTCATTTTATTGGCTGTACTTCAGCCTGTCAAGCCCAGGAATGTTCTGTAGCTGCTCTTATTTTGCATTTAAGATAGTAGGTAGTTAATACAGTCTCTTTCTACACCTGACTTTTTTTTTTTTTTTTTTCCGTAAATATCAGAGAGGCTTTGAAGGAAATTAGGAAGAGAAATCAGAGGAAATGCTCTAGCATAACACTGATACCTTAATGTAGAGGTTTATATAACATTTGACAGGATTTATCGCATATAAAATTTTGCAGCTGAGCAGGTATGTATTTCCTACACTGAGCTGAGATTTTGCTGTCAGGTGCTGTGAATTTTTTACCAGGAGTGCAATAAAAGTAACATAGATCTCTGTTTACATGTGTTGCTATACAATATTTAAAGTGTAAAGAATTTGAAAGGTTGTTAATGGATGAAAATGTTTATGCTAGAGGAGATGGAGAAATGGAAAAAGGAGTAGGAGGCATATGGTAAGTCAGATGAGAAACATTTCATGCTGGGAGACATTTCTCTTCTATGGTGTGTTAAATAATCTGGTGTGGGTGTTTTTCTTTGTTTATATGATGTCCTAAGAGTGAAACTGTTCCTGCGAGTAAATGAGGATTTTAATGAAATTTAGATGGTCTTGCCTGAGAGAAGTATGTATCTAGCTATAAAATATGCAAAGATAGCCCCAAATGATGCTGGCTTCATTTTTAAAGTCGTGTGTTTATTGCATTGTTATTTTAAATAACTCAGTCAAGATGGAACTTTCTGCATACATGTGTATAGATGTATATCTTTCACTGTATTGCAGTTTCTCTAAGACATGACTTCAAATGATGAAAAAAAAGCCTTTAAAACAGGTTATAAAATGAGTTTTCCTGTCTAAAGTTGTGCATGTGAGTTTGAGAAAAAAAATTGTGGAATAACAAGACTACAATTTAAATCTTGCTCAATTGAAAGATGTTGAGTGTTGTGACATGTGGCATACAAAAGCCCCATCCTCCGAGCCTGTCTCCAGAATCAGAATTTACAAAGCTAATTTCAGTTTGGAGTAATGTGAGATTGACAGCTGCCACTACACTAAGTGCTGGGATGCCTAAACCAATCAACAAGGAAATGTGGAAGAGCAGAGTATTTCTGAAATGCTGTCTCCTGCAGGGACTGCCCTCCCCAAAACTGGAAGCTAGTTCTGGTTTTTGCACATCTGCCTGATAGAAAGAACTTGCCCATTAAGTGGTGTTCTGCTTCCTGGGATGCTGATGGAGTTTTTATTTGCTACTTGTTAGATGAAGGAATAAAAACAAACCAGGAATAATTCTGAGAGCAGCCACTCAAGACAGCATCTTTCCCATTGGACAAGATGAACTGCTAACATCTGCTCTCCTTTGGCCTGTGTGGCTTCTGCACCTCTTGCCCACAGTGCCATAGTTACCCACAAAAACAATAAAATGCAGTTACCTCCCATAGCTTTGTAATTAGCACAGTCTGTTATGATGAACCAGCTCCAATCCTAACCTTCCTCATCCTTTCTTGGGGAGGTCTCAAAATTGATCTCTTGGAGAAGATATTCTAAGAAATGAGCTATGGGAAGTAACATTTTAAGTAAACTTTTTGTATTCTGTGAACCTTGAGAGAACAGGTTCAGTAGAGATTTTCAATAGAAATTGGTGAAGGAATGCTGGTTTTATGGACATTGGAAGTGGACAGATCTTGAGGAGACAGATACTCAGTGAGCAGCTCAGGCACAATATAGTCCTTGTTTACACATTTTGAGAAACTACTATCAATACACTGGTGAGTCTCAGACATCTGTGGATATTCATTGTATTTCATTCCAGTGTCTGTCCTTTTTTATTTTTACCCCCATCCATTCTCTGAACTTCAGCATCTCCTCTTGTTTGAGTGAGACTCTTAAGTCCAGATACTCTAGTTAACCAGAAAATGGACTTGTAATGTCATTTGACACTGATGCAGACATGTGTAAATAGGTAATTTTTTTCTCAAAAATGACTGCTGGGGTTCATTTCAGGTATCTTCAGATGTACTTCTCTTAAACAGGTGATCTTGACATAAAAGGTTTCCTATTGCTTTGTCATATTAAGTGATGCTCTAAACTTCCCCATGAAAAATGTCAACAGAAGCCTTCTACTTGCTTAGAACATTCAGGGAGTCATAGTAGAAGATGCAAAATACATTCATTTCTTAATAATTCCTTCTCTTAAAACAGTTTTAAAATAAAACCCAGTGAATAAGTGACAAGTCTAGAGATAAGATCAGCCCCAGCAACAGACTAGTGATTGATTGATGTGTTATATATTAGCTAAAAATAATGATGGACCTCATATTTTTCCTCCTACAGCATAGTTGTTAATCTTAGCTGCATTCCAACGTAGCCTTTTCTCACAGAAATATTCCAGAAAGATTTAAAAATTAGGTAACAATCTTTTTTTCTCTCCTTATTACTAGCAGAATGCCAACTGTCCCCTGCTGAAATACATATTTCTGTTGTACAGACAATTTTTTTGCAAGAGGATGAAGATAAAATAAGGCAGAAGGAAAAAGATATTGCATTTATTTTGTAAGAAAACCTATGCAGTTTGCAACTTACGTACACAACAGCATACTGAAGATTTTTAAAATATTATTTTTGTATTTACTTACTTATTTGCTCCTTGTCTGACAGTATCAAAATGAAAAGTTCAGTTCCAAATTTTTTTTTAAATCTACAATGTCCAGGAAAGTAACTTTGTTTATCTGAATTTGCAGAGTGTTCATATTTATTTTCCCTGTCTCTGCTTAAAGTTTGAATCCCTGGCGAGTATCTTTCTGGCGCTGCAGTGAATATGCTGTGGCTGTACAGAATAACACCAGGACACCACTGACATTTTGTTGATAAGATTTGCTTTAAAATATATTCACAGACAACCTGTCTTGCAAGTATACATTACTGTAGAACCTTTATCAATTTCAGACACATTCGGCCTCTATCATGCATAAAGCTCACAGAAAGTTTTGCCAAGAACAGTTATCCAAGGAGATAGAAAGAAGGTAAAGCATTTTATAACATTTCAGTTCCCTGTTGTGTCAAGATGGAGAGAAAAAAAACAAAACAAAACAAAACAAACCAAAAACAAAAAAAAAAAAACCAAACCACAAAAAAAACCCCCACAGTAATAAATTCTTGTTTTACTCATCTACATTTATTTCTCTGCAAATGTCTGATGCAAAAGTAGACCATTAGCATGCTCTTTCTAGACAGGCTGGGTCGTATATCTAGGTGTTTCTCCTTATCTTATTTCTTCTGAGAAACTAACTTGAAAAATGCCTTTCTAGATTTTTCTCATGGTTTCTCTTCCCTTCAGAGTCTGTAATTTTGTTTTCTGGGTTATGCAAAGCACACCAAAGTTAAAGTTTACCATTTTTTTATTCTCAACTCTGGAATGTCACCTTGTTTTACAGAAGAGATATGTAACTGTGGAAAACATACTCATGCAAAGACAATCGCACATTAGTTTGATACTGTCTGTTTGATTACATTGAGGAAATCCTCCTCATATAATTCAATACTGAAACTGTCATTTGCTGCACTAAAATGAGATCTATGCAATCAAGAAGTATTCAGGTTGCTAATTAAATCGAAAGCCAGCCATTGGCAGTTGTTAGATCCTCCTGTAGTACACTTCAAGCCATGACATAGTTTCCATAATCCTACAAATTTGGGGATGGCATTGACTTTTAGGATTAGGTCAGCATTGGTTTGGAGATCTCTTCAGAGTATGCTGAAATAGAGTGTAGGTGTTGCAAAGTGTTACTGCTCTTGCACAGCTGCTGTGCTCAGCACTAAAACTGTCTCTGTCATAGTAGAAGGAGTATTCCTGGAAACCCTGGCTACCGCTAAGGACAGCTACAACAGAACTGTTTGCATCAGCACAAAAGGGTTCTTGCCTTACAAGACAGGGCTGCTGAAGGCAAGATTCCTGTCAAGAACTAGTCCTGACCTGTGCTAACTGCTGGCCTGAACTCACGGATTCTTGTCACTGCCAAAACGCGTGCTAGGGGCAATGCTAATAAGCTACTAATGGAAAGCTGAGCACCCATGCCCCAAAATTTTTTCTCTCCCTGGAATATGTCTACCCTTAGGCCACAGACTCCATTCTAGCATGGCCTTCTTTTACACTTAGCCTGCTACTGCTCCTCAGCTCCCTGCTGGGGGAGAAAAAGGATTTTTTTTTCTATTTCTCTTCTGTGAGTTCAAGGCAAAGAATCATATAAAGTTTTAATCAACCTTTTGAGCCTTTCTATATTTTATTTTATTTCCTCACAGGAGATATCTTCCTTTCCTGCATGCATGTACTGCAGTTTGATGTTAATAACCAAAATATCGTTGCCTATTTTCAATGTAAAAAAACTGATGGTCCTGAAGTCCTGATTTTGTATCTCTCAAATGTACTCCAGGGGTTTCTAAGCCATAAATTGCTTGGGTTTTGTGGATTTAATTCTTTTATTTGAACATAAAAGTTTTCTGCTTATTAAAAATATAAATGCTATGTCTACAATTACCAAAAGCTCTACTAATCATGGAAGTTTCTAAAAAAGCCCCAAAGTAATTATATCTTGTAATTATAAGAAAAAAAGCTTCCAACTACTTCTTAGTGAATCACAACATTTACCAGTTTGGAGCCTGCAGCTATATGGATGAGATTAGCTGCTAATTGGAGGGAGGAAAAAAAAAAGAATGAATAGAAAATTAATTTTATATTTTAAAATAGCTTGGACTTGTATCTGATTTGCAGTGAGACTCTCTTTTGTGTGGGTTGCTTTTTCTTTTCCTTCTTCTCCAGAAGCCAGTAAAGGAGCTTAAATCTGTCATTATATGTACAACAAAATGATTGCAAATTACAGATACTTTTTGAAAATGAAAAGTGGGGAAGGTTGGCTAAGGCCTGTCTGCTGCTTGCAAGGACCTTGGCATAAAAATTCCTCTTTATACATGCTGTGCCCTCGGCAGTTTCATAAAAGTGAGGCATCATGGAGACTAAGGAAGATCAGAAGGAGGAGGAGGTATAAGAAGGTTGAGTGGGGCTTCAGTATTTTACTAGTACTAAGTCCATTGAAATCTTTCTTCAACTATACAGACTATTCTCAGGCATTTCCAAAGTTCACATTTATGAGACAGACTGATAATTTCAGGAGTGGGAGCATGTCTCTCAGATGTTATGCACTTCCAGGTCTTGAACCAACTAAAATTCTCTTATGATGTGAAGTGCTAATAGAGAAAATCTGTATAGCTTGTACAGGCTGCAGTTGGAACATGAGTTATGCAGTACTCTGGGAAACTCAGCTCACATGCTGAAGGTGACTGAGACTAAAGTAGAATGACGTACTTCTCAAACAGGCTAATTAGCCACAGTACAGGCCATGAAACTGATTGCTTTTATTCTGGTATAAGTGAAATCTTCACTGAATCAGGGTGCTGGGGCACAAGGGGGATGTCTGTCCTGATTTCTATTGAACTATATTGGTGTACTACTAAAAGTGCAATTAATAACTTCCATGTTGCTTTGTATATGTAAAAATTATGGGACAAAATATTAAAGATTTCTTGGAAGGATCTGTCTCCTGTTAATTTGTTTCTTTGTAATATTTTGCAGTGTTAACTTATTTAAAAGATTTTGTGTGTTTAGTTGTTGATAGCTTGAGGTTTGATTCATCAACCCCTCTTCCTTTCAGAAAAGTAATCACTAATTAAGATTCATCTGCCATGCTGTAAAATTGATTGAGATGGTGGATGATATTTCAGCTGATTGTCATGCAGTCGAAATGACAGAAATAGCAATATCTGGGGCTAACTGGAATTAGAAAATGGGGTTTCTTCCAAGGCTGGCAAATCTTATCTAGATCATGCCTAGGGAGGAATGCAGTAACATATTTCAGAGAAGATAAGATTATGCTGCAGGAGAGGAGATATAAACAGGTGGTCTTGGCAATTGCTAGATTTTAAACCTAAGCCTGCATAGCTCTCAAAGACTGAGCTAAAATTTTCTTCACAAATAAAAGTAACTGCTTAAAAGAATTATTGCAAGTACAAGTAATTTTCTTACCAAAGCTGGTGAAGTAACAGAAATATAGGTAGGTGTTACTTTTTAAATTGGATTTGGTGACTGAGTAATATGACTAAAGTATTAAATTTCCAGCATCCACTAATACTTTCTGGCTAATTCTGTCTAAGGACCTGATACATGTAAACAATACAGAATATTTCTTGTGCGGGTCCTGATGGAAAATGAGCTGCCCATGAGCCAGCAGTGCCCTTGAGGCCAAGAAGGCCAAAGGTATCTTGGGTGCATCAGGAAGAGCATTGCCTGCAGGCCAAAGTGGTCCCACACCTCTGGTTCCCTGGTGAAGCCTCAGCTGCAGTGCTGGGTCGAGTTCTGGGCTCCCCAGTAAAAGAGAGACATGGAGGTTCTGGAGCAGGTCCAGCAAAAGGCTACAATGATTGGAGTACTGGAGCATGTTTTTCATGAGGGATGACTGAGTGAGTTGGGCCTGCTTAGCCTGGAGAAGACTGAGAAGGGTCTTTATCAATGTGTACAAGTGTCTGCAGGGAGGGAATCAAGAAGATGGATCCAGGCTCTTCTCGGTGGTGCCAAGCAATGGGATGGGTGCAATGGGCAGAAAATGGCACACAGGAAGTTCCACCTGAACATGAGGGAGAACTCACACGTGTCAGCACTGAAAGAGGTTGCTCAGAGGTGGTGGAATCTCATTCCCTAGAGATATTCAAAAGCCATTTGGACACTATCCTGAGTAATGCACTGTGGGAGACCCTGCCTGAAAAAGGAGATTGAAGCACACATCGTCCAATTGTCTTTTCCAACCCTAACCTCCTGTGATTCTGTGACTAATGAAAAACATCTAGATTGAAATTTATGTGCGTGACAAGCTATGAGATTTTAACGTATTTCCAAAATATGATTTTTTAAAAACCTACAACTTGACAACATATATGTTTTTATTATGTTATGCAGGCTGTTTGGAATTAGGCTTTTGTACTGAGCATGCCCTGTCTGATCCAGTGCTTTTAGACTACCTATGCCTCATGTTGGCCTTGATAATTGCAGTACAATTTGCAGTGGAACAGAACTGCGCAAATTATTTTTTGTTATTAAAAATTTATCCAGAAATGTAATTCCAAGTCCTCTGAACTGTTTATGCTAGCAAGTGTTCTACACACGCTTTGGTCCAAAGAACAGCAGAAGATAAGGAAAAGTCAAGATGTTTCTGCTGTTTATTTTGACATAAGACTGTCTCTTCTAAAAGTGTGTGTGTGTGCCTGTGTGTGTGTGTCTCTCTCTCTGTGTGTGTGTGTGTGTGTGTGTGTGTATGTTTATGTGTGTAGAATCATAGAATCATAGAATATTCTGAGTTAGAAGGGACCTAAATGGATCATCAAAGTCCAATTCCTGCCCCTGTAGAAGACCATCCCCAGAATCACACCAAGTACCTGAGAGCATTGTCCAAACCTTTCTTCAACTCTGACAGACTTACTGCTGTGAGTTGTTCACTGCTGTGAGACAGTTCAAATGTAAAGCAATTCTTATCAGGATAAACATTTCTGTTGCCACCAGTTTGGGTACACTGCTACTCAAATAATTTTCAGATAGCTTGAGTCTTCTGTATATTAAAATGATATTGATAGCAAATATGCTGAAATTAGAGTCTACTTTAAAAAGTAAACACAACAGAACTTGTCTGACTTAGCCATATAGAAGGAGCCTTATAAACCTGCGAACAAGGACAAACATTTTTTCCCCTCTAATATACATTCTAGTATGTCTGAAAGTTCTGCATCATTACCTTGCATCTCCTCTCTTGGCAAGGAAAAAGCACTTGTTTCAGGAAAAGACAGAAAATTTTAAGAGATGGAGAAGATAAAATTTAGTCATCTCGTTTCCATATATCCTTTGAAACTCTCAGGCCAAATATCTAAGAGATATTTGTAATATTCTTGGAATACGCTTAGTACATTTGATAGACCAGTAGTACTCTTAGAACAATGTTTGTTCATCGTAGCTACTTTCTGCAGTACTGATATTAAATTATAATTAAAGAATCAAGAAGTAGATCATCACTTTGCAGTATACATTTCAGGACATCAGTCTGTATTTCTCTTTTTTTGGGGGTAAATTTTAGATTCATCGACTGCACTGTGATCATCGTGGTGTTCCCTGTATTACTGTAGACTAGGCCTTGTTACATCATTTTAGATACAATCAGAGAGGCAGGGCATGAAGCATTATTCTGCAGCGTTCCCCATGTTACTAAGTTACTGTGTATTCTCCTTTATTGAATGCTGTAATATGTTTGTGTATTTTTATACATGCATATGCATTATGAAACACTGTGTATGGCAATTCCAAGAAATGTCACTTGTGTTAGCTTGTTAGCCACGACATGTTAACCTTCTGTCCAAAACGATACTGACAAGTCAAGAGTTTCTCTAATTCAGAATATGCCGGCTAGATGGATTTGTGCCTATTACCTCTCTCAGTAGGAAGCCTGGGGGGATGGGGGTAAAATTAATGCCAGGGCATGTGGTATTTAAAAGCAACATAGTTATTCTATCACCCCATCAACTGACAGTGAAATCTATGAATTATTTGCAGCCTTTATGAATAGCCACTTGAAATATCTCTGGAGGTTTCTACCATAAGGCTGCCTATTACTCTTATTTAGTCTCTAAAACATCAATTAAGCTTGATAAAGCAGAAAAAATGAATGTCACATTTGGTATACTTCTGGCTGACTGCATTGATTTTTGGCTTCTGAATAGATTCAATTATATGGTGTAATTCAAGCTTGTCATGATTGTAATTTTGTTGGATCTCCTCCTTCAATAACTTCTCCATTTTCTAATTTCCCATGGGAGATTAAAGGTCACTCTAAAGGCTACATTTTAAAAATAGTTGGGCACTAGATTTGTTAAAAACACTTAGTAAACTAATGAGTTTAGTAAATGCTCTTACACACAGTTGTCAAAAATCAGGAAATGTTAGAAACAGCAGGTCTCCAAGCCACCTTCACAGCTGGAGAATATTGTGGCTTTAAACAGCAATCTGTCATCATTTTATGGAAATCCAGGCTTGGAATTCACGATGTTCAAGGTTTTATTCTCCTTTCATATTCTTGATGTGCGTACATGGCTTTATGTATATTCTGCTGATATTCAAGATTTTTCCTTCATGACCATTTTCCACCTGCCTCTTACATTACAAATCATTTCAGATACTGCATATTAAAGATGAAGCAAGAAATGAAGCATAATTATTTACTTTAAGGTACTATCACTCAATTCACTTTATTACTCTAGTGGTGCTATCTTTGATACGGAAACACTGACATGATTCCAAGTTTTAATGAGTAATTTCTTGAATCTGGGGACAGCTGATACATTTCCTATATCTTATCTGACTCTACAGGCCAAGGTCTTCAAAACAGTCTTTATTGTCTGGTTGTGAGCTAAAATAGGAAAGTGCTGTTTCCTGTCAAATTAATAACATCATGCATAGGCAGTTAAATAAGAATATATTTTCTACTGAGAAGAAAAAAAGTTTGAAGTTTCATTTATAGTTAAAAACATGAATAAACATGAGGTTTGGCTTCTTTTTTATTAATGCTGGTGATTGTTGTCCAGCGAGAAAAAGTATAGACAAGGATTCAGTGGTATTTTTTTCTTTCCAGTGAGAGCAATTGACATAATAATATTGTATGCTTGACAAACAATTCCTTATTCATAATTCTGTTTCATTTTTTGCTTGTTTATTTTCACTTTGTTTAAAATTTTGGGGGAGAAAAAGTTCAAGGAGCCATCGTACTGAATATTCCATGTCTGTTTTTTGTTTTCTCTTTGTTGAAAAACACCCAAAAAAACCCAAAAAATAAAGAGAAGAAAAATCAATCTCATTCCGTTGGACTAACTTCTTTATTCCTTAAAATCCTTATGTCATGTAAACACTTATTAAGTCAGTATACAAACAAGACTTTGCTACACTACAGACCTCAGTTTGCTTTACTAAGCCACACTGAACTATTTGAAAAACTGTGTTAAAACTAAAGAGAACTCTGAAAGAACCACAAATTATTTCAGGGAAAAGAAAAAAACACACAACAAAACCCAAAGTAGAGTAATATAGTTGTCTGAACCTGGAAAATGTGTTTAATGCCAATCCAATGCAAAAATTAATATTAACTTATCACCTCACTCCACGTTCTCAGCAGTCTTTTGGCTGTAACCAAGTGGAAAGCCTTCCTCCAAGGCTCATCCATCACCTCCTCATTTTCATGTAAGGAAAGATTTCAAAGTTACCCATGACTGAAGATTTATGTTGGGCAGGAGTGAAAAGGGGAAGCACGAAGCTTTTAAGTAGCCAGCTGGCTAGAGAGTGATAAGTTTCTCCTTTGCCAGAGAATTCCCTCCTCTGTTAGAAAATGGATCTGTGAGCTTTCTCTGGAAGTTGAACAGCTTAACCTCATCATCCGGTGAAAGACCTGGATGCCAAACCTTGTCTGAGAGACAGGAATAGATACAGACAAGGTGGCAGCAGGAGGAAATGCTTCCACCAGAGAGGGGCTGTGCTGGTTAGGACTGTGCTTTCCAGAAAAGATGTATTTTAAGGAAGTGATGACAACTGTGAGTGGCATGAGAAGGGTGAATGTGGGTCAGTTTTTTAGCGTCTTTTTTAATATATTGGCGGTTAGAAGTAGTTGAAGAAGGTGATTATTTATGGAATGGAATTTGATGCTGCAGGTCACAGGAGACATAGCATTCATTGTCAGACACTGCCAAAGGAAGAAAATAATAATGGGTTCATAGAACTGTAGAATATACTGAGGTGGAAGAAACCCATCAGAATTGTTGAGTCCAGCTCCTGTTTGGAGTCTCAATATAACTCATTACAGGGGTTCTTATGATAATATGAGCAGGTATACTACCTCCAAAGTACAAGGAAACTGTTAACATCTCAGAAACAGTTTGCTGAATATGTACATATTGCTTTTGCATGGGTTGCATATGAGGACATTCATAGTAAAGACCATGAAACTGACTGGCTGATACTCATACGTTTCTTAACTACCATATTGATTTGCTTGAGTGGCAGGACATGGTTTTTGCAAGCTGTTTTTGCATTAGGAGAACCCTAGAAAACAGAAAATCCACAGGTGAAAAAGGTCTTACAAACACTGTACCTGCTCAGCTAAGTCTCCCACTTTAAATCCTATAATGTCTCACAGTAATGTTACATGATTGAATTCAGTTAATGGGGCTATTTCTTAGGAAGGTTTTTACAGCCAATTTTGAAGACTAATTGAGTTAAGACAACTTCTTCTGGGTTCATTTGTAGTATGCTTCTTGGGGTTGTCCCTTCGGCCACAGCTCTCTCACAACAGATTGTCGAGTGTAGCGGATTATGTAACAGCAAATCACCCGTGTTCTTGGGTTGGGTGGTCTGCCCTTGTTTCATTAAAATAAATCTTGATTAATAGGTCTATTTTAATGAAAAGTGTTTAGATAGCATAGAATCCATTTGCTGAAGAGACATTGATGTTGTAGGCTGAGCCTAATGAAAACCATATTACTCTTAGCAGAGCAGCACAGGCAACACTTCAGTGCAAGTATTTTGCTCCATATTGTGAGTTTGTTGGAAGAATTTTATGGGATTAACAGGCAGATAAAAAAAGGTTAATCTTTTAATTTTAAGGTGTAATAATTAATTTTTTTAAATGGAAGTCAATTTATGTTATTGAAACTAACTAGTTCCTTATCCAGGGAATTCAGTATAATCTAAGAAGTGCATGAAAAAGGGAAGTTATTTTCCCTTATACTATTTCTTGAACTAGAACTCAGGCATCTTTTTAAATTGACCTCCTGTGGGTTTTAAAGAAAAAAAAAAAAGCTTTTGCGTACAAGATAAAACTGAATAATGAAGCTCATTGCTACAATATCTTCTGACTACCAAAAATATGAATTGGAGTAAATAAGAGAAGTTTAAGAGATAAATCTTTCTCTGTTTGAGGTTGCTAAGTATTGTGATCCAGCTGCAATCACAAATTACAGAAAGTAAAACTGTGTTGCAGAGGGTAAAACTGTGTTGTTCCTTTTCCTCTTTCTTCTTACCTTTCTCCCTTAAGCACTGCTGATTGTTTCCATTACAGACAAAATAGCAGGCTAAATTAATTTTGTGGCTGACTCAATGACAATATTTTCACCTTTTTATTCAAGTATTAATCCCTTATAACACTGGAGTACTGCATGGTTCTACCATCTTTCTTCCATTGACTGACAAACGGATCTGGGAAGAAATTCAAGGAATCCTTTCAAGACTGATGGTGCTGCTACTGTAGCGTGATTTTCTCTGCTCCTCCTTTCTCTCTTACTTAACCCCTGTGATCCTGTAGGCTCTCCTGAATCAGCTCCCTGGAGTTTACATGGCCACACTCTCAGTTAGGTCACCTCACATATTTGATTAAAAAAATATTTTCCTCCTGCCCCTCAGATTAATTTTCAGAATCACTACTGAGTTGATCTGATTTGCAGTACAGTGACAAAAACTTCAGGGCTGATGAAAAGGGTAATGGGGGCAGACGGTCAATCTTTTCACAGCCTGTCAATCTTTATATCATATTTCCCTTTAAAATATATATTTACTACAATTTTTTTTATTTTCCCTATACTTCTAAGTCTCATCTAAGAAAGAAACACCTCTTATATTTGAACTCTTAGTTGTGTTTGTTCTGTCTGGAGTCTTGTCTTCAGAAGTAGATTTTACAGTTCTGTCAACAGCGTTTTTTAACACTAGACAGAGTTTTCTATTCTTGTGACTAAACTTTTATATATAATTTCTAAATCTGGACTCTGTCTGAAGTACTTCAAAGTAGTGTCTCCAAGAGAATGTCTGCAATCAGCACATCTCACATGTTAGTATTCAATTTGTGAATGTGATATGATGGTATTGTCAATAAATGATAAATTGTTACAGCTAATCATGTTTTTTCATCTGATTCTTTGAATATTTTCAATTTCAACATTCGGTGGTCTTTTCCTCTAATGGCTTGACAATACTCACAGTGTATTATAAGTTCCATTTCCAAAGTAATATTACAAAATGTATTTTTTTTCTAAAATTTTAATGCAATTCAGTTACTCTTTAGTGTAAATAAAAACAATGAAATGTGAAGTTCAGTGCATTTCTGCCTGGAAGTTTTTCTAATATTGTGTTTTCTGTCATTGCTTCATATTGTGTACTTTTGTCCATTATGAAAAAGATAACTATTGCCTTTACTTTCAGGTTGGTAGTTTACTTCTTCTCTGAAAAAATCCAGTACACTTCAGTACAATGAGTTGTTCCCTCATTTTGTCACCATTCTCCTGTATGGTGTATTTACAGACTTGATATTTTCAAACTCTGTGAAGTAATCTAAGGCACTTCTTCACCTTGGGTCCCTATCTTGACTTGCTGGGGACAGCCCAGACAGCTGCCTGTTCACCCTTAGTGACACATTGGTCAGGTTGCTCTCTGGGCTCTGGACACTATACTAGCATGTGGAGAAACTACCTGAACACATGAAAGATTTGTAGGGTAGACAGTAGACATTTCAGATGCAAAAGCATCTGAAGTCCAAGTAGGATATTCTAGATGGCCTTTAAGGACACTGTACACTTATCTGAAGTAAATTATATTTCTTTCTGTGTCGTCCTCCCTTTCCCCACACGTCGTATACTTTCAGATCTGCTTATGTCTCATTCTGTTAACTCAGTAATTCCTGAATACTTCATATGGTTGCCAGACTGAACATTTAGAGATGGAAGCAAGCAAATGAAAGCCTGGAACAAAGGAAGAAAGGAAGGGACAACAAACAGAAGTGTTTTCTTTACTTATCCTCCTTTCCCTTGGAATGTGTTCTGTCTTACCTTTGAATGGTCCTTACTGGAGGAACTGGAGTTTTAATGTTCTGATTTTCTGGCAGCTGGGTAGCTACTACCCAGGACACATGGGAAACTGAAATTATTTGTGCATCTAGCCATAAGTGATTTGCCTGAGGTTATTTGAGAACACTGTGGATGGGAGTTGAAGCATGCATGACCTAATCTACTACTCTAACCACTTGTTTGTTCTTTCTCGGCACATTTGTGCTGAAATTATGTTTATTAAAAATGTTCATTATTGTCAAAGAACTGCTCGACACTTGGATCCAAGTGACATCTTTGTGGGGTAACTTCAAGTTTAACCTCCTTCCTTTATAAATTCAGATATAAATTCATGTTGTTTAATCAACACTTTCTAAGACTACATGAATACCAAATGTACAGACTGTGTACCTTCTTGATTACAGGGATATTTTTAAAATTCATATAAATAATTATGCTAATTAAGTAATTCAGTGCCAGCCTCTTATTGGAAAGTCTGAACATAACTGAAAATTGCCTGTTAGGCATACATCAACCATCTCAGGGTGAGAACATGATTTTGATGTATATGTGATGTCCACGTATCATTCACCACCAAATGTATGGGGTACATGGTTGCAGCCTCCAGTAATGCAAAGTCTACCTGTCTATGGGGATTTAGGAATTAAGAACAATGTCTCTGAAATATTTGGTACAGAGAGAAACATTTCAGTTTTGTTGCACAGTTGGAGATTTATAAAATATTTACCATTTATAAGACAAAACCAAAAATATATTGATCAGTTTATTCTATTGTACAGTGCAATTCTGATAATGGGATACAGCTGACAAAAGACACAGAAGACTATTTTCTCCATCTGTTCATCTAGCAATCTTTTCTTGGCATGAAACATGAAGAATTTTTTCCTTATATAGCACCACAAATCCAAATATAAATCTGATTTGTATTTATATTTATCTTAAAATACTGTACCAATTTGGCCTTTGATATATGGAAACAACATTATGCATAATAGTTGTTAGTTACCCTAAGTAGATAGACAATAATTAACATTTCTGTTACTTTTACTCTGTTCTCACCTGCTTTAGAAGTATGGGCTTTATGCTGTTTCTGAGTGCAGAGAAACTGATAAGAAAGGAAAACCAGCAACTTGCTCTCCATGTCAGTAGGGGTTTGTTTGGTTGAGCCTGCTGTGCATTTTTGTGAAGGGTGAATAATTCTGGTTGAGAATCAGAGTTGAGGGAGTTGTTATTTTCCACTTGCTAGCAGGTGAAAAATGTAACAGATGATTGCATCCAAGAACATAACAAGAACTCTTGAGATAGGGGTTCAAGTCACTTACTTTCACTCACTATCAGTTCTCCATTTGTATGAAAGGAGAAACAACATTTTACTTTCTCACAGAAATATTGCCAGGGTAAATGTGATGCTATATATGAGTCACAAAAAGGCAACCATGACTACTGCAGTAGGGTAGGTATCAGTAAATGCAGAGAATCTTATAAAAAATTCTTTTCTTGTCCTGCTTTTCCTTTCTTCCCAGTATTTGAGGGTGTGTGAGTAAGAGGCACTGAATTATTGAAAATGTGAATCAAGTGCACCTATGACAGTATGAGTTGCTGGTACTTAACATCCTGATACTGCTCCCCTACCCTATCCAATGATGACAATCATGACAATCTTAAATGTGTAGTCAGGGGCTTTAGACGGGAAATAGGAAGAAACAACCTTGTTAGTACTTCCTAAACAGAGGGATCTTTGTGGGAAATGTCTCCAGGTTTTGTGATTTTGCTATGATTTCACAACTGAGACTAAATCCTATTCAGTTAGGACACAACATTTTTACAAAATAAACAGGTCTGCTTTAAAACAGATTTTTCAGCTTGTCCCAGACAAACCTCAGCAGTTTACTGTGCTGTAAGAGGAGTAAGTCAGAAATAAGTAACTAGGACGATAAAAAACCTTTTGTCAGTATATATCATACTGCCTTCATTTCAAAAGATTGCAAAGAAAAGAACAAAAAATATTTACAGTCTGAAATCTTTGTCTGTTGTTTTTGAAGAGTGTCTTGCACAAAGGAGAAAAGTATTCTGAAAGTAACTATTTTGACAAAGATTTCTGCTCTAAACATGCAGCTGGGCATAAGCTCCGAAGAAGGAGTTTTGTTTTTTCACTTCCTAATGATGTGGGGAAAGGATAAGTTAGAACAGGGTTGCTGTAGAGAACATGGTAGTAATATTTTAAATTAATTTTCCCCAAGTGGAGCCTGAGTTGCCTCTGACAATGAGGAATCTCCCCTTTTTAACTCAGCCCATGAACTTTCTATTCTTCTTTGTCCCTCTGAAGAGGGGAAGTGAGTGAGCAGCTTGTGGCATTTGACTCTTAGCAAAGCAAAGCAGAGCACACCACAAAACTATGTAAGCTTTCTTTAGCCCAGAACTGGTTATCAATTCACTAAATGGATAGTACAGTGAAACAAAGTCCCTATTATGAAGGAGGTCAGACTTAATGGTAAAATGATCCCCTTGGCTTTAAGTTTTGAAACGATGAAACNTTTTGCAGAGCCAGAAAGGAAGACAAGTTTGACCTGTGACCTCAACTATATCAAAGTTTTATAAGATTAGAGCTGTTTATGGTTTAGTAAGAAACTTATTTAAGTTGACAATTTTGTGCAGATTCACTGAAGCAGCTGCCCTTGCTATGGGTGAAAAGGGCTAAGTGGTTTAAAGGGTCAGTCTTAACGAGGAGCTATGTATGTAGAAAACCAACTTGAGAATGGACTTTCTGCTCTATATTTGTACATTGATTAGGAAAATGGGAATCTGACCCATGGCTGACGTTTTGACTGCTTTTGCAGTGCCAGCTACTAGTTCTGTAAGCATTGATTTGATGGAGTGTGATTTATTATGGATTTATATCTCTTGGTTAATTGTGTGCTTCAGTGGAAGCTATGCCTGTGATCAGAACACCAATAAGGTTTTTGTCACAGAACCTCTGGCATCCAATTTTAGTCTTTCTGTGTAGAAATCATTTTGTGACAACTACTGAGAGTCATAAGGTCTTTCCAACATCAGCTGCCTATTTTTCACTAAGACCTTATATAGTTTAAATTGTCTTTATATTTCACCTGCTCTGTCATGTCTGGCTGAAATCGGACAAGGTGTTCAGAAGTTATTAGAGAAACACTTTTTCTTTCTCATATACATGCACAGACTCAGAGACTCAGCTGAATAAGCTATAGTTTCTTTGGAAACTAGGCTAATAAATAGCAACAGTGAAAGATTGCCTCATTCAGTGTTTTTAGAATCTGTGGTGAATGCAAAGTGTGCTCTCGAAGTATACAAAAGGATATAAATAAATAAATAAAAAAGACACCTAGGCATGCATAGCACCACATTTCATTACAGATCCTTGTAGCTCTTAAGCAGGACCAGGAAATGCCTCAGAGCTTTGGGTCAGTATGAGAAGAGAAAGCAAATACTGAGTGTCGCTGATGGCTCACTCCCTCTGGCTATTGGTCAGAGCAGTGCAGATGTGGTCTTGACTGTCCTTGGTACTCCAAGAGTAAGTCTGTGAACAAGGGGAAAGTGCACGTGTGGAAGGAAGGAGTAGTGGAAATCTCACAGAACACAGAGGAGGAGAGAAAGTCTGCAAGTAAAAAATCTGACAGTTGAATATTCTGGGTGTCTATACATATGAAAATATCCTGACATTTATAGACAATGAGGCAGTTACAGACCTTAGAATATATATTACAATGTTAAAATATGACACCTGATTTCTGTTATAGGAGGAAGTAAGGGCTTTGAATGATATAATGATGTTTTCAGAGGGAGAGTTTGCTTTTTTTCCAAAATCCCCATTACTCTCTGTCCTTTGTTTTTAAATGTAAGGCTTCTAAATGAAGTATGCAGGATACTAAGTATACTTGAAAATAGAATAATCCATTGGCATTTAAAGAGAAAGAAAATATGATACACTTCCTGTTGGAAGGAATTTTCTATTGAGTAGTGCAGACATTATTTTTCCCACTTCATTACAGAATTTTAAGGTAGTCTTGATAAAAATATTATCCTTATTGAAATCTTCATTCCACTTGAAAGTTTGAAGATACACCCATCCTCACAAACTCCTGGACCATAGCTAAGATTCTAATGGGTGCCACTCTGATGATATCCACCACAGACCACTGATGTGGACAAGGCTGAGGAATAAAGGTATTGGAACAGTATGATTCTCAGCTGTTTCTATACCTGCAAATATCAGAACAACTGAAAGTTCTACTGGGTCTGAACTAACTTTCTTTCTCATCAGTATTTTCTTGCATAATTACTATTTTTATCTTTCTTTTTAAATTTAATAAAGCTGAAAAATGAAAAGTCTTTCCTAGTTCTGAACTTAATTAAGGGTGCATTTAAAGATCTAGATAAAACTGTTGCACAATTTTAGGCTCTTAATTGAAGATATTCTATCATCTATATTTAAGAATTTGAGAATTGACTTTTTTATACAATGCAAAAACAAAGGACATGACCAGTAGTAAAAGAAAATNTTCAGTGGGGAGAAAACACAGTCAGATTCACCTGACTCTGGTATAATGGAATAAACATGTGCTCAGTCTTGCTCCATAGGAAAGAAAAAGCAAAAAAAAAAAAAGAAAAAAAA
>VZTR01027373.1:67754-105359 GCA_013400775.1 Chaetops frenatus | reverse complement strand
GCAAATGTTTTGTAAAAGACAACCTGCCAAACGTTTACTTAATCTGTGAAAGCTCTTAGTTTAGGCTGGAAAAACCATCATTTCTTCCAGAGGAAAGTTGCTTTGTTTCGCATAAAAAGGAAAAAAAAACTAAAATAAAAATGCCTCATAGGTCACTGAAATTCGTATTTGCTGAGCTGAGAGTTCAGGTGTTATCTATGCTTGAAACACCTTCTGCCTTCATTGTGATTAAGGGAAATATCTTCTGATTAAACTTATTATTGCCTGGTCTTGGGGAAAGCTATTATGATAAGAAGTTCATCACTATCTAGGATGTCTTCCTACACCTTTTCTACAACCACAAGCCACCCAGACTTGTATTTCAGCAGATCAAGCCATAGAAAGCAGCAGGGCTATTTTTCTCCCCAGATAACACTAAACAGCTAATTAGTGGGGTGAAATTTAAGTATTCCATATTAATCCATAAACAGATTATGGTGTACAGGCAAGTTAACATGGCATTCTAATAGGAGAAAGAGTGCAGTGGAAGGTGTCTGCACTATTCCAATTGTGCCTTTATCTTGCAGCCTCTCTGACATAATGAAATTTTGTTGCACTATTTATAGGTAATATTAGGTCTGGATGAACACAAGTCAATTAATTAGGTTTTCCCAACAGATAAGCTGTCCTCAGTGGTTTGTGCTATGTCAACATCACAACAGTTGTTCCCAGCATAGGCTGTAGGGTCAGACATTCAACCACTACTCTTATCCAAAACAATTACTTCACACCAAAGGGTAATGAAGGAATTGTGAAGTGTTTCCCTCTTAGCTGTAACCAGCAATATCAAGAAAGATCAAAGGAAGGCTTTTCCCCACATGTCACACTCCATTTCCACTTCATTTCCCCTTGCTTGGTTTGATTGATGCTCCAAGCCAAGGAAAAGAGCCTTGTTTTTTTCTGAGTAGATTTTCTTTGTCAAGTGTAAACAAGCAGAGATGTGTAGGCTGAGTAGCACAGGAACACAACAAGCTAAATTCAAATTAAGGATATCAGAACTGAGTACACCCCGGAGTCCTGTGGGAATGAGAAAAGCATCCACATCTTTGAGGCTGACCACCCACACTGGTGGTCTGATTAAACTCCAAAGAGATGGGCTATGTGTGGCAATCCTAGAAATAGCATGTTGGAAGTGTAAACAGCATATTGTGTGCTCTGTCCTGCTCAGGATTTGGAGCACAGCAGTGCTCAATCCCAGTTCTAATCCTGTGCTGCCCTGCAAGCAGGGTGACAGGGGAGTGCCTTTCTGCAGAGCACAAAAAAGTAGGGCACTATGCTGTCACCAAGTACTGACCTTTCTCTTTGGCCTGGGAATTTCAGGTATCCAAGTCCATGTACGCCATCCATTTGCACAGGACATCATGTAAAATATAGTGACATTTGAGATTTGAGGAGACACATCCCTTCCTCCTTGATGCTCAGCTGCAACTCCCTTTACCCTTCCAATTCTCTCCCCACCCCACTGGAAGGAAGGAAGTGTCTGTGTGTGTTTAATTGTCATCTGGGGGTAAACCACAATAATCCTTCTGGTGCTCAAAGGCTTTGAGGTAACAACAGATTTGGTTGGAATGTGCTCAATCAAATCAAGAGTCTTGTGCTCATTAGTGGCTGCTTCTGGTTTTGCTGCTTGCCAAGGTCTTTTCTGCTCCTCACAGCCTCAGCAGAGGTGTTGGGGGTGCACAAGAGCTTGGAGGGGACACAGCCAGGACAGCTGACCCCAACTGACCCAAGGGATATTCCATACAATATGGCAGCAGCAGCAGCATATAAAGCTGAGAGAAGAGGAAGGAAGGGGGACATCTGGAGTGATGGTGTTTGTCTTCCCAAGTCACCATTACGTGATTTTCTGGAGATGGCTGAGCACCTGCCTGCCCATGGGAAGGGGTGAATGGATTCCTTGTTTGGCTTTGCTTGCGTGCACAGCTTTTCATCTACCTGTTAAACTGTCTCTATCTCAAACCTCGAGATTTTTCACTTTTACTCCTCTGATTTTCTCTCCCACCCAACGATAGGGGAGGGAGTGAGCAGCTGTGTGGGGCTTGGTTGCCAGCTAGGGTTTAACCACAACACTATTTTTGTCAAATAGTCTATTCTGTGCTCAAAAATTCTGGCTGGAGGAAGCAGTGAGCCTGCAGCCAGCCCAGTGATCAGTGCACACCTACAGGGACTGCAAATTCAGGTTCACAGTTCCCTCCAGCTGAGACGATTCTGCCCTATTCCGCTCACAACCCTACCCTTATTCCACAGAGCCCTCTTGCCACTCCTGCTTGGGTCCAGCTCAGGACTGGTGGCTGCTCAGAGGAGGAAGAGGCAGAGCTGAATCTGTGTCTCTTGTGGAGCCCATTGCACGAGACTCTTTTTGAGACAACAGTGCAGGACACCAATACCTCTCAAGAAAAGGAATTTTGCCTTATTGACAGCACTAAATATAGCTGTGAGAGTAACCACTATATAATGTAGAATGTAATATTAATATCAGTTAACTAGGAAAAAAACATTAACATACAGGAATTCAATTTAGCTTTTGTGTTACCTGGTGACTGAAGGACAAGAAAAGGGTAAATGTGCATTAGATCATAACAATGATGATAGTTTTTCCTAATAAAATGCACTACTGTCATCAGAACCACTTGATACATTTACAACCAAGTCTCCATCGTCCCTTTGCATCTGCTGTGACTTAATTATGAAGGTAGCACCAGCCTGTTAATATTGTTTGGAGCTGGCTTAATTTGCCTTCCATAATTTAGGCAAATTACAGGAGGTGGGAAGGGCTGAATGAGAAAACTTATTAGCAGAGAAATCTCCAGGATGCAGGTCGGATGAAGGTTAAAGGAAAAAGATTACAACAAAACCAAAAGAAAGCTAAATATTTCAGGCTGAAGCTTTCCCTTTTACATGGCTTCTCTCGCAACAAAAAGTTAATTTACTTGATCCCATGTTATAATCAATATTTTTTGTTACTTTTTTTTCCTATTTCTGTTTTTGATCTTCAGGTCAGTACTTTATTGACAGCATAATATATGAACCTTGCACAATGGCCGTTATTTGTATTTATGGTATAGTAGATCATTCTTCCACAAAGGAAAAGAATAAAAGAATCACATTTCTGAAAATTACAATGGCCACATTATAGCTTTTCCCCCTCCTAAAAAAAAAAAAAGGTATTTGTGGAAGCTTTTAAGTTTTTCTTCTGACACTCTCACAGGTGTAAATACAAAGTTATTTTATTAAAATGTATTAATTTACCCTGGCATAAAATTAACAAGGTCGGAGGTTTAGTCCCATGCTTTTTTGCATGGACTCTGAAGTATCAAACTGCCTCTGTTATGTAAGGAGCTGCATTCATGTAATTCAGGAAAGGATAGGGTCTAACACACTCTGATTATCCCTGTATCAATTTTCACTGGCAGTACTAGTCTATACTATTGAATAAGTTATTATGCTTTGATTGAGTCTTCTTTCTTCAAGCATGAATTTTATATTTGAGCCAATTCCTATGAAAGAAAAAAGTCTGATACCACAAAACAGGAACCCCAGATTTTTAACACAAAAAGTTTTTGGGTAATTCCCTTGGAAGATGAATTGGTAGTAATGTGTTTTTCTATATTTGACACCTAATAAATACATGAGGATTTTTCTCCTGCAGTGTTGGAATTTTGTTCCAATTGCTTTTTTTTTTTCTTCTCTGTCCTCCTGGGGTGGATTATGGCTGCTCTCAGGAGAACTGACTCAAAACATACTGAAGACTGCGACACTGACCTCCACAAGTTTTGGATTAGACCAAGCTGAAGTTTGCTTGGCTTTTAAGACTGTTCATTTCTGTTTTTCCTAGACTGCAGCATGAGGTAGACAAATGTGCCTGCCTCTCTTGGATGTATATTTAATTTGAGGCAGGCAGCAGAATATGAGCATTCTAAATGACAACCAATGCCAAAACCTTGTAAAACTGCATGTTTCAGTTAGTGTTTGATAGTCCTCCAAAGCTGTCCCAGAATTCCTCAGACTGTTCAGAACTTTCTCTCTACCTATTTTACCTCTGATTTTGCTAGATGTGGGCAATCTTTAACCCTACCACCTGTATGGAAACTTGATTTATTAGCTTAGCAAAATGAAAGCTTGGAAGATACAAGGCAGCTCACAGACAAGGAGGAAATTGTTATGGAGGAAATGGAGATGGAGAGCAATCTTGTCATGAGAATGAATGAGTCAAAAGAGAAAAATGATGGTCATGGCTGTTCTGAACTTGGCCCTGATGACAGCTGCTCTTTCTGTTGCTGCCACTATGGAGGAATTCACACTACAGAGGCTGTTAGCTGTGGGGGACCTTGCTGCAAGCACATGGTACTAGGAAAAAAACAGCATAAAAATGTAACCAAAATATCTGTGATCATCTAGAAGGGAATGAAGCAGCAGATACAGACTTGTATTTGGCATGTCACATCAGAGCAACCTAATGCTGTTTGTGACTGGCCAAGGTGCCTGGGCTAGGGAAGAAGCAGCAGGTACCATTTATCCAGCCTTTACAAGGGGTTTTTTGAGTTTTTCTTTTGGATGCCACCTTGCACAACATCATCAAAAGCAGAAGAGAGATCTTGAATGAGCCCTTCCAGTGTGAGCCTTGGAAGAGGCACCCAGCCAGCACTAAACAGCAGCTCAATGTTAAACTGGGAGAAAATATCTTGCTCCCACCATCCCATGCCTTTCACTGGAACCCCTGATCTCCCTCTGTAGTGGTTTCACATTCACCTGCTCGCCTGCTCACACCAGGCGAGAGTGCAGTGTAGTGGTTTCATGAGAATAAGGATTAAGAGAAATGCAAAACAGGCCTAAACTTCAAAGATAAAAATAGTTTATTAACAAAAAACAACAGAATCAAAATCAACCCCTAAGTGGTTTCTTCTTCCTCCCCCCAGCCCCTCACCCATGATGGTTCTTTTCTCCCACCTCATTTATCTTCCTTTACTACCATCCTTCTCACCAACAACACAGAGAAACAAACTTAGAAAATCCCTGGTCAATTTACCACTCTTAAAATAGGCTTTCATCAGTCCAATTGGAAGAAGAGTCTCTCTTGTCTCACTATGGAGATTTTTCCACAAGAAACACAAGTCTCTCGTGGAGTTCATGTCACCGTGAGCTCCCGCCCAGAAAGGATATTAGTNGTTAGTGTTTGATAGTCCTCCAAAGCTGTCCCAGAATTCCTCAGACTGTTCAGAACTTTCTCTCTACCTATTTTACCTCTGATTTTGCTAGATGTGGGCAATCTTTAACCCTACCACCTGTATGGAAACTTGATTTATTAGCTTAGCAAAATGAAAGCTTGGAAGATACAAGGCAGCTCACAGACAAGGAGGAAATTGTTATGGAGGAAATGGAGATGGAGAGCAATCTTGTCATGAGAATGAATGAGTCAAAAGAGAAAAATGATGGTCATGGCTGTTCTGAACTTGGCCCTGATGACAGCTGCTCTTTCTGTTGCTGCCACTATGGAGGAATTCACACTACAGAGGCTGTTAGCTGTGGGGGACCTTGCTGCAAGCACATGGTACTAGGAAAAAAACAGCATAAAAATGTAACCAAAATATCTGTAATCATCTAGAAGGGAATGAAGCAGCAGATACAGACTTGTATTTGGCATGTCACATCAGAGCAACCTAATGCTGTTTGTGACTGGCCAAGGTGCCTGGGCTAGGGAAGAAGCAGCAGGTACCATTTATCCAGCCTTTACAAGGGGTTTTTTGAGTTTTTCTTTTGGATGCCACCTTGCACAACATCATCAAAAGCAGAAGAGAGATCTTGAATGAGCCCTTCCAGTGTGAGCCTTGGAAGAGGCACCCAGCCAGCACTAAACAGCAGCTCAATGTTAAACTGGGAGAAAATATCTTGCTCCCACCATCCCATGCCTTTCACTGGAACCCCTGATCTCCCTCCCACATTCCTGTGTTACAGGATATTCCTGGTTAGCAGAAGAGAGTATTTCACTGAATCAGAGAATGGTTCAGGTTGGAAGGAACCATAAAAATCACCTAGTTCTGCCTTCCCTTCACCAATTTAAAGCCAAGAAAGATCAGTCTTCTGTCATCCTTCCCCACTCCACCCACACCATGTGCAGCACCAGGAGGTAACATGCTTTCTCAGAGAAAACAGGCAACCCAGTCAGATCCTACAAAACTCCTGATCACTGGAGTGCAGAGACAACCTCATTCATTCCTACACGTAAGCAAGAAGAAATTTAAGGCAGTTGCAGTTGACAACTTGTTTATAAATTCTGGGAGAAATAAAAAATACAGTTTCATGTCTATCAAAACCACAGTGTTATGAGGAAGTTAATGATTACTTATAAAGATGTTAATAGATGGGTAAGGATAAACCATAATGGTGCCCTTCATGCAACCAGCATGAAAGTCCTTGACACTGTAAGACTAGAATAGAATACATAGGATTATTTTGTTACTTCTGACCTTGTGTCATGGTATTTTATCAATTTTAGGTTGTGTAAATAAGAAAATAAGTTCCCTTTAGTTTCATTTTTCAAGTCCTTATTCTATTTCAGAGACGTATTTCACCATAAGACTTTAAAGTCTCTACTTTGGGAGGGTTGCATATACTCATAATGGACACATGTAATTTACTTGATACTAGAGACACAAAGAAAGATATGTTGTGTTTATTCAAAATAAGACCTTTTTTTAATGATTCATTGCCTGTCCTGAATAAATAATCCTGCATGTATAATTTGTTTCAAGATGGATGAGCTGTTGCACCAATATTAAAGACAGTTAAGAATACCCTCCACAATATAAATCACCCAGTTGCTGTGAGGGATGTCACCTTGTATGACAAAATGGGAGTTTAGGAAATTAGAAAGAAGATTAATGTCATGTTCTGATGCTCTTGCATAGAAGTTATATATAGTTTGAATCTCTACTGATTGATCTTTCCATAGCTGAGGAAAATTGGTTTATGGAACATGCAGATGCACTTAAGGAAAGATTAGATGCAATAAACACTTAAATTAATCTATCTACTAAGTGTGTCCAGAATCAATCCCAGAATGTAGATTTTTAGAGTTTTGAGATTAATTCCTCACTAATGAGCAGTCATTTTTCACTTAATGGAGTTCTTCTGGAAGGCAAGTGTCTGCCATCTCATCTGATCCCAGCAAATGGCCTTCCTCTTTGAAGCCTGGGTTTATTTGACTTAAATTCAAAATTATCTCCTAACAAGGATTGCTGACAAGCACTGAAATCCTCTGGCAAGGGAGACCCCAGTGTGGCAGTCAGTAACTCCATTCAATGTATGGCTGCACTGGATGCTCTGTGAGGATGTGAACATGCTCTGCTTTGACCTGGCCAGAACCCCTTGACAGCTTTTGCTGTCACCTGAGCTGGATCTGGAGGCTCAGAGCAGGAGTTCATTGCCCTGGGGTAGTTCCCACCATGTAAGCATGGTCACTCTCTGGCTGCATTGTAAAACTACTGGGAAGGCATCTATGCCTCTTTATCTGGAGTTCTAAAGCCAAGGAGGACCAAGAAATCTGACTGATGTTAAAGGCTAAAAGTTAAAATTCTGTGTCAAAAGATATCCTCTAAGCTTTGTTTCATAATCACAATTTGCTATTTGAATACATCTGAGCAGCTTTCCAGCACAGCATACTGTATTATCTGCCAGATGCTGCCCTTGGGAGACAGAACAATCTCTAACATAAGGGAAAGAGTTCATTTTCCATAACAGTTTTGAATTTCAGTCTTTAGATAGATTTAAATTAAAATAAATTCATCAAATTCCCATAAAGAACATATGGGGTTGAAAGTTAGCAAATTTTCCTCCTGAATTTCTTCCTGATAAACTGTACTGGTCTGCTGAGTAAGTCCAATTGTAATGGGACGTGGTTCAATGTGGCAGCCAAAGCCTAGAAGGCTGCTTTAAATTAGGGATTGTTTTAGAATTAGGAAACTGCAGCCTTTTCAGATCTGCTTGAACCTGTAGTTTGAAATAAATTGGGTCATTAGAATGTGTAGTGTGGTTAATGTTAATGAGCTGGTTGGTTTAATTACATAAGAAAGACAGCTCTAATCATTGTAGGGTAGGCACTTTTGTTGTTTTGGGTTTTTTGTTTTGTTTTTTATTTGCTTTTTAACTACTATCAGTGATGATGCTAATGTTCTCTGTGCTAAATTTCTTCTCATGGTAGATTTACTAGTATCACGTCTGGTGATACAACCTTGAAAATGTTAAGGAGAAAAAAACCTAAAGCCACACAGAAAAGCTGTGACTGATGCTGGATTTCTGATACATGTTCTCTCACCTCTCTTCCTTGTCAGATGGAAAGTAATACACCAAGACTTTCCAAGCTCAGAAAAGCAAGAAAAGCCATAGAGATATGAATTAACACCCTGGTCTATTTTTAAATTGAGAGAGGGTTGAATGTCTTCTGGAAGGGTCAAATGTATTTACAACAGCAAGCCTAAGCTCTTCTTATTCTTATTCTCTTCTTATTGTATACCCTGTGTAGTGAAGGTCCTTTGGGTTATAATTTACTGTCATATGATAATTGAAAAAATGAATTAGTAGAAATTATGAACATATCTAAAAACTTTAATAATAGGCTACCTGATGCCCAGAAGATATCTTTGCCAGCCACCTGGTATCTCTCTAATGAGGTTCATCAATAAGTGCATTTTTACTAGACCCTGATAAAGGTTGTAAAACAAACATGGGCTGTTGCATATCACATATTGCTAAACTGGATCAGTCACATAGAGTCACCTGATCCACTTAATAAATCAAGCCCAAATGAGAAAGTAAACAGAAGCACCTAGGATAAACCATACTTTGAGAATGGATTGGGAAAAGATAACTCACCATTAACCCTTCTGAATCAAAATCATCCAGTGAGCCATTTGAAGATGACTAGTGAATGTGAGCAGAGAGGTGACCTTGTCTGGAAATGGTAACCAGCACTTGAGAGTTTCATCTGTTCACTGCAGAAGTTAAACTATTTAACCTAATTGATACTTTAATTTTACTCTAAAAAGTGTATGAATCTATTAAGATATATTAACAAAAGAAATCATCTACAATATCTCAGCAAAACCTGCTTTGGTTTGCAGTCAGTCCACCTGCTTCTCTTCCTGTGAGGATGAGCTGTGTCTTACAGTTCCTGCCCCAAGAGATGTGGGCCAGTGCATGGCACTGAATCCACAGAGCCCTGGCTGTGGTCACAGTCAGTTTTGATACAGACAGTGATACCTGAGATTCCCAGAAAAACCCAAAATTTGCAAAACTTGTGACAAGCTCAGCCTCAGCCACCTCTATATCCATAGAATCATGGAATCATAGAATCACAGAATGGTTTGGGTTGGAAGGGACCTTAAAGATCACAACATTCCAAGCCTCCTACCATGTGCAGGAACACCTTCCCCTAGACCAGGTTGTTCAAAGCCCCATCCAACCTGGCCCTTACACTTCCAGGTATAGGACAGCCATAAATTCTCTGGGCAACCTGTTCCAGTGCCTCACCACCCCTCACAAGAATTTCCTCCTAATATTTAATCTAAACCCTATCCTCTTTCAGCCTGAAGCTTTCCCCCTTGTCCTGTCACTCCAGGCTCTTGCAAAAAGTCCCTCTCCCTCTTTCCCATAGGCTTCTTCAGGTACTGGAAGCCTGTAATTATTTGACCCCAGGGACTTCTCTTCTTCAGGCTGAACCACCCCAATTCTCTCAGCCTTTTCTTATAGGAGAGTTCTCTAATTTTCTAATCATCTTCATGGCCTCCTCTTGACTTGCTCCAACAGGTTGAGGTCCTTCCTGTGCTGGGAGCCCAGAGCTGGATGCAGCACTGCAGGTGGGATCTCCCCAGAGCAGGGCAGAGGGGCAGAATCTCCTCCCTCACCTGCTGCCCGTAGGGCTTTGGATGCAGCCCAGGACACCTTTGGCTTTTTGGGCTGCAAGTGAACATTGCTGGGTCGTGTTCAGTACCTCATCCATTATTGCTGGTCTCATCTCTAAATATAGCATCATAAAGCTGTTAAAATCTGCAGACTTCACACACTAAAAATATGAAGTATAACAGCATGTGCCAAGTAGAATATGAATGGTTATATTTATATATATGCTGGCCACATGTCACTTAGGGCTTTCTGTCAGAAGGGCATGAGGTGAATACAAAATATCCCAAGAGCACAGAGTTAAGTGTTGACCCTGTTCATATTTATTGGACCATATGCTTTGCTGCCGGGGGGGTGTGAACCATTTGTGCTCCAGAGCTGAGAGCAGCAGTCCCATCTGTTAATGCAGCTCCACAGCTACTGTTGTATAGACAGACAAATACTGTCTATGTTTGATATGGACCCACTCCTGAATGCCAACAAAATCTCTAGGACCTTATCCATTTAACAACTGAACCATCAGTGAGAGTCTCATGGTATTCTAGATAAGAGGATTTGATTCAGAATAGCTTTTACATTTATATGAAATGTATTTAAAGTGTTCCAATTGTTTAGTAGATCACAATACATAACAGAATAGATGCTGCATTTTTTGTAGTGTTTTGGTTTTAATACTTTGGACTAAAGAGTGAGGGTTAGGAACTGATCACCAGAGGAACCATGTGTTTTGAAGAATATTTTCTATACATCACATTTGCTACAGGCAGGATAGATGTATGCATATTTTCACTGAAATAGAATGTGCAGTGATATATTTCTTCATTTCAGTCAAATTTAGATGTCTAGCCTGCCATTATAGATGATTAGATAGCTATATTTACTGCTCTGAAATTATTCTTAATAACACCATTACTCCCAACCTGCTTCTTAAGCTCCAGAAGGGAAATTGATATTGTGGGTAATTATTTTCAGCAGTTCTGAATACAATAAAACTGCACACACTGGAATCATATGTATGTCTGTTCATAAAAACACACTTCCCTCCCCCCCCCCCACTGTTACAGAACAATAGGCATTTTTTAAAATGTAAATCCCTCCTGGTTTATCATATATCATAGATGATATGTATGTCTGCAATGAATGATATACGGAATAACATCTTATTTTTCTCATCAATTGCTTCACTCAGTTATCTTTAGAACCCAGCTCCTGCTAACACCAAAGGAGGGGACTCTACTTCCTCCCATGGCCATTTAAAAGTAAGAGCCTGACACTATCTGCCACCTTCACTGCAGTACGGTTGATAAAGGAACAGACACTGAAGGCTTATTTCTGGCTTGGAAATTGATCATGAAACTCTGAGACTGCAGGTGTAACGTTTGAAGTCTACAGCAGAATACACCTCATATGCTCCCTCTGCAAAGGGGCCTGGACTGCTCTGCCCAGGGGGCTACTCCCAAGGAGGGATGAGTTTCCAGCAGTCAGACTTCATGAGCTCGTTCATTGTTTGGGTCTTGATTGGGAAATCTCCAGTTTAGATTCTACTGAGCTTGTTGAAGAGGTTCCAGAGTTGAGGTGCAAACCCAGCTTGTAAAAGGAGGACACAGCACTTTTCTTTCCTTAACACCACACATGAGAGCCACCCACACTGACCACTCATCCTGTCAGAGAGCTGCCTAAAGGAACATGTTAAAGCATAACCCAGACTCCTCTATTTACTCTGCTCTGTTGTCAGCCAAGAGGATGATGACAAGGAGTGCCAAAGCCCCATTTGTTACTATAAAAAGGAAAAACATAAACTAGGAAATACAGCCTGAAAAACAGAGCAAAATGAAACGACAGAAAAAAAATCCAACTACCATAAATAACATTATTTTATCAGAATTTTACATTCTTCTGTTAATCAAGTAAAGCTTATTAACAAATTGGTTCAAAAAAAAAAAAGACGTTTTTGTCCTAAAGTCATCCTTTCTGACTTTAGTGCATCAAATTTAGCTCATCTGCCTCAATGTGGCTTGGTAGCTTTTTTGATATTTAAAGTACTTCTTCTCCTAAGCCAGACTTCCCTGAAGGGCATTTTGTCCCCCTAATTATTTTACACTTAATGTAGATGACAGTTTTTCAGAGAAAAAGATGAAGTGAATGTCATCTTTGGGTCCCTGGACCACTGCAAAGGAATCAACAATGGAAAAATCATTGCTATTAAAATAATTTGAATTTCCAGTTTTAAGAACTCTTGAAGGTGATAAAGACGAGTTGCACAAACTTAGAACATTTCTACCTGAAAAGATGAGGGTGGATAAATGACATATATCATGTTGGGCACCTGTTCTCATGGAGTGGTTTCCTTTACTTTCCTAAAAAAAATATTTCAAGCTCCTACCTCTCCTCAGTGCTAAATCAAAGTTTGACAGTAGATATATTGTTATTTTGCATGAGTAGATGATGCATGAATTATAAATCTTTAGAAAAATCCTGTTTAGCAACTTGGTATAAGATGAAAGGATATGGCCATTACTTACCCCTAGCAAACAAACACCAGGTATAAAATTTACACCAAAAATTTTACAAAAGTATCTGGCACGACCCTTGTTGCTGGGAATAGAAGGAGTTGCACGAAGTATCCCCATTATCCTATCAGCCTAATTTGGCTAAGCTGGTTTTAATGGAGCACAGAAATGTGTCTGCCTGCTCAGCCTCTCATCCCGGGAACATACTGTAATTAACTGCCTGAGCAGCTGCACAGCAGCAGGAGAAGGCTCTAAATGATGTGACTGTTGATATTACCTGTGCTAAAATGATTTTGGAGATTGGAAGGGAAGAGCTGATTGCCTTTTATGGCAGTGTCTAAAGCCTAAATGAGTTCTGACACCTGAAGGAAGGAGAAATAACCTGCAGGTTTCAGATCAGCACTCTGTAAAATGTATTTGGAAGCTTGATCACAATGACCTCACCTTTGCAATTGTTTCAGCCCCTCCAGTTATTGTCACATATTTGATCCTCAATTTTGGTTTAATTGATACTGTGAATGTTAACATAAACTTGATAGCAAAGGAACAGCTCTTCACTGTGTAAGCCAATTTCTTCATTACTGCAAGGAATCAAGATACCACCAACGACCCTGCTCGTGAGTAAACAGCAGTAATACATTGAAAATCTGACAAAAAAGGGTGCTCAGGGAAACTTTTGCAACACTATTAAATGGAAGAAAATGGAGTTAGTCTGGCAGACAGCTATAGTTTGTAGGGCAAAGATGGGGCAAGCCCTGAATAATAATATGTAATAACAGTAGTGGTTAAAATACTGTCTTCTGTAGGATGACATAATAGTAATGTGAAGTTGATTGCTACTTTTGCTTCTAATCTGTGAGCTCAGGACAAATGATAGTCAGCTTGGTGAATTATCATGAAATGCAACTCTGAGCCAAAAGGCTACTTAAAAACTTCTGCATCTTCTCCAGGCTGAACAACCCCACTGTCTCAGCCTGTTTCCATAACTCTGTGTCCTGTTCAAGTCACTTATGCCACCAAATCAATCAGCAGTCTGGTCTAGTGGAAGGAATCCCTGTCCATTGTGGGGGACTGCAACTAAATGAACTTCAGGGTCCTTTCCAACCCAACCCATTCTGTAATTGTTACCAGAGGTATGTGCTTCACTTGCCCTTTTGGCTGCTAGAAGCAAGGAGAGTCAGCTGAGGGTGTCAAAGGTGTGCTCCCAAATGCATAATCAAGAAAAAGATGTGGGAGCTCCAAGAAAGAGTATGGGAGTGAGTGACTTGGTTAAACATCTCATCCATCTTTTAGAACCTCTGCAGATGTCACCCTGCAGCTGTTTGGGGAGATAATCCAGCACAGAGGCTGTCAACAGGACATGGAGTTCTGAGTGATCCTGGAGCAGCAGCACAGAGGCTGCTGCTTACTAGGGCTTGTGACCTCATGAACATTTTCTGGCTTCCTTCTGTGTGTAAAAACGAGATGTGTTTGCAACTCACATTTATAAACAGACTTCACAGCCACGTCTCAGTTAACTACAGCTTCCCACTGCTTGTTTGCAAAAATCACATGATGAGTCTTGTTTAAAAGCATAATGTCCCCTGTGAAGAAAACATTTCTCATGAGCAAGTTGTGCATTGTTCAATACAGAAGCTTCTGGGCCTTATTAGAGTTGTTATTTGTATTTCAGAGAGCACCACAGAGATTTGAGAGAAGTTGTTTTCTTGGCTGGAAGAAGGAGTTTCCCCATGAAGAGTTGCTTCAGGGACATTAAAATCACAAGTGAAAATGGCACAACACAAAGAACAGAGTGGCATTCTGACATGATTATGGGGAAGTATAAATTACAGCCACAGCAGTACTAAGTACTAAATATCAGCATAAATATTTGTCTGTTCCATCTGTGTATTCTAACAGAGATTTAGACACAGAAGTGCCTAATATTACCGAAGAATTTTTTCTAATATTATGGATTTTTATATTTCTAGTGTTATAAGAAGTATTAATTCTTCATTTCAAGTACATTTGTCTTCATCATTCATAGTATCCCTTTAATTTGCACTCAAAACTCCATCAGAAATATACTGTATACATTCCATTGATTCTGATCTAAACTACCATCTTGGGTGAGAAATGCAAAATACATTTATTCTGCTTTAATTAGACCTCTAGCAAATCCTTGGGAAAGGGCAATTTTGAGCAGAAGATGAGAAACCTATTTCCTTTAGATTCTCCCCACCACGACAGCAGGATGACAGAAGGAGCTAGGAGTTAATAGGAAACATTAACCAAAATTTGCCCTTGCAGCAGCCAGCAGTTCAGCTGCCATTTCATATTTCTTCCATGACATCACACACACTTCCAGACCTTAACATTTGTCCATGGCCTTCAGGGAGAGCAGAGCTCAGTAATAAGATGAACAGCTTTTAAAAGATTGTTCTAATACCATCAGGGCTGACACAGCACTGATGTCAGTGGAGGTAAGGGAGAGTGCTGAACTCCTCACCTCTGTTCCTATCACAGGGAGGGTGAAAAACGAACACCCTGATGCTGCCAGCATTGCAAAGTGTCTGCAGCTGCCCACAGCCAGCAGCCAGGATCAAAGGGTGAGGGGTGCCAGGGTCCCACCGTGCCTAGGTTTGAGTGGTGTGATGGGGGAATAGCAAAGGGTCTACTGAGGTGGGGAGAAGAACAGGCACAGAAATTTCAGTTTTACTTTTTTTGCCAGGAAACCTGGATCTGATCATCAGCTTAAAAATGTTCTCCAGGGGTACAGGTACACTGAGACATTATTAAGTTGCACTGGATCACCTCAGTGGTCCTTTATGTACTGGCTGGCCTTTGACAGGTTAGAGAAACACCCAGTTTCTCTGTCACAACATTCTTTTCCCTAAAAAAAGGACACTAGTGCCTAGGAAAACCAGTGACTAAGGTATCACTGAGATAAAAATTCCTTCATGGGCATGCCCTTTGACTGCTCACTGGCTTGGGGTGAATCCCTGTGGTTTATCTTCTTTCTCTTAGAAGCTTCATCTATTCAGTGCAAACCTTTTAGGGCAGGAGCACCTTCTGAAATGAGTTTGTCTAATATCAAAGGTGACTGATGTCCCCAAGTTCAGCTGCAGTGTATAAATAGTAAAAAGGAGGCCAGTGGATTGCAGGGAGAAAAGGCTTTGAGCTTTGCATTTTTTGACGTTTCCAAACTGTAAACTTAGAAATATTAAAAGGGAAGGATCCAAATGTGCAAAGAAGGAGGAGGAGACAGTGAGGGAAACCATGTACTAATGGCTTATGAAAATTCACTTGGCAAGTCATCATCTGCCTTCTTTGAGATAAAAAGTCAATATAAAGGAATTAAGAGCAATTATGTCCCAGCCTATGAAGTGTCTTACGTTATGCTCAAGCCTTCATTTTTCAGATTATGAAATGTCTTGGTCTCTACTCAAGCCTTCAGCTTTGATTCTATATTTTGCACTTTTTGTGTGTTTTGTCTCTTTTGTGAATAATGGATTCTATCACCATTATTAGGTATTACTTTCATTGGTGTGGTACTTACAAGTGGTACTTATACTCTTGAAGGTTCAGGATATGGTTGAAAAGTGACCTCACTATTTGTAGAATATACTGGTGTTAACCAGTTCTGTCTTGTGCCTAATGAAGACGTAATAAGGATAAGAGGGACAAAAGTTGAAACTTTAAAAATTCAGCCTGGAAANGTTTTGGCTTTTGGGGGTTTTTTTCTGGAGCCAAGAGAAATAGTGGATAACTCTCTCTCTGTCTCTCTTTCTGGGTTTTTCAAACCAATCTGAGTGTTTTTCCCAACAGCCCAGTGGCCTTGATGTCATTCAGCATAGCAGGGTAGAATATTGCTATCTTGTCAAGCAACATGGAGAAACCATGGAAGAAGATGGATCCTGCCTTAATAAAAAGACCAAACAGCTGCAAAAGTAGGGTGTTTAGTTGGACAGTAGCTCTGTCTGATCCTCTTCCTGGCGTTAAACACTCTGTGAACATGGCATAGGGGAGCTGTCTCCCTTGCAGAGCTCACAGGCTAAATGTAAGATAGAATGTAGCAGAACAGGCAAGGAAAGCACAAGGAAACCAGCACACAGCATTGGTGAAATTGATAAATCCAGTGGTCCCAGAGGAGGAAGGACTGGAGCCCTGACCACAGAGCAAACAGGTGTTTGAGGGAGGGGTTTCAAGGAGAATTGTAACAGTCATTTCAGACTGGTCTGGGTTTTTTTGCTGACTAATGCCAATCAAAATCAGAGAAGGCACAGAGGAGCTCACTTGAAGGCACAAAGCAAGCAACCAAGCTGATACCAAGGCCTAACTGAGGATGAGGAAGATGAGGAAGGCAAGGAGACAAAAAGATAGGCTATGAAATATTTTCAACAAGTTTCTACAGGCTGTACTCTAGGCCAGTGAACAGCAAAAGCAGTCGGAAGAGAAGGTGGATGACATGAACAGCAGTGTTTTGAAAGGGCAGGAAAGGAGAAGGGAAGATGCCACATTGTGATAAAGCAGCAAGTTAATGGTGTCACCACAGTGACAAAGCCAAGAGATGGGGCAGGAAAGAGGGGAGAATCAGGGCCAGATTCAGCATCTGGTGAGACTACACATGCCCAAAAGAGATAGAGAATACAGGCTAAGGTGTTGGGTAGGAGACTGATTGTGGTTTAGTCTTCATGTACTGCTCAGAACAAGATTTATTCTCAAAATGCCTGACAAAACAGATTTGCTATTTTGGATGATTTTGTAATACATTCTTCATAATTCTTCCAGCCAGCCAGCTGATCCAGCCTCTGCCAGCCATGGGTGGGCTGTGGGCTCATCACAGCAAGCAAATGCAACTCTATTGATTTAAAGATGTACTAGTCCCCTGCTAGAAAATCATTCTATTCAATGGTTTCTTCATTGCATTTAATCATGGAAGTAGGTGTTCCATTATACTCAAAAGAAATTTTTTCCTTTTTTAGGAGACTTATGGAATAGCATATAACAAATGCATGGAGGACCTTTAAGCAAGTCTGCACGATGGAATCAGACTTTAATAACAAGAAAGGTCAGGCTGGTAGATCCTCTTCATGCACAAGGGCACAGTGCACTTTCCAAATACTAAACTGTTGCTATAGTAGTGCTCAGGACCAAACAAAAATTACCTTTCCTCTCTCTTTCAACACGGTTTGTTAGCCCAGTCAGAATCCTCACCCGCTTTTCTCAGAGTAGACTCAGGTTGTTGGTTTTCTGTTCTTCTCCTGGTCTCCAAAGTCTTGAGCTCTGCATTGTGTTCTGGAGGGATGGAGTACATGTTCTTGGAGCACAATGGCTGGGGACAGGAGTGACAGAAGCTCAAAACTGCCCACATCAGAGAAGATTAAATTCCTGCTTTTTAGGTCCTGACTTCTTCCGTTTCATGGGATTGAACATCTGTGGTCTGACAACCCCATAGATCTGTGCATGGCAGTGTGCTCCTGCAAATACAGCACCACATGCCAAGTTCTTCAGGCTTTTGGGTGGAATTAGACATTGGTGCCCAAATCTGAATGTCAAGAGGTCTTCAGAGTGTCATGGGCACCAACCTGATCCGAATGGGTGAGCGCAGAGATGTGCGATGTTTGTGTTTGTGTGGAACTCTGGGGCTGACCAAAGGCACACACAGACAATGGACAATAAGGAGAACATCAAGAGAATGGCTGCTTTGAAGCAGTGGTATGAGCTGTTGGCACCCAAATTTTGCAGAGTATTGTTTTAAATTCAGACTTAATTTAGGTGTGTTCCAGGTTACCTTCACTGAAATTACATGGAATTGAATTTTGTCCTGCACTTATCTCTGTAGTAAGCTCTTCAGGGACACCTCAGTAGTAGGTTGGTATCAAAACATGTTTATCACCCTCCTATATTTTCATTAGTTTTGTGGCACACTTTCTAACCTGATATACTGCTTCCATTACTCCAGACACAGAAACAGCTGATCTGACAGAAGAGCCTTTGCCTTCTTATTTATCTTTTCAATACTTTTTAAAAATAATTTTTAGATCATGTACTTAAAATAAGCCTGAAAGATGAAAATTTTAATCAGTTCTTTCTTCACCTGTTGTTATTTTTCAGTTAGGTCTCAGTGTAATTGTGGCAAAGAACTTCAGTCTTCACCAAATCTGTTTGTTCTTCTCCCTCTGTTTCTCCAAAACTGTAATTGAATTGTTGTACAGGCCTAGTGAAAATAGCATTTTCCATTTTCAAGCATCAAAGGTCTTCACAAGTGTTTATTGATTGCTGTCTCTTGTGAATCCTCTTTGAAGCAGGTACGGTCTGTTACAGCTGTTTAACCCGTGGATAAACAAGTCGTGGTGTTCTTCATAGAGCTTGAATGACATACCAGCGTAGATATTTTTATTAAATCCTTTCTTTCACACCAAACTCTGATAGGAAACTTCATCTTTCCCTCACATGCCTGGGTATGGGCTCAACAGCTCAAGAGTTTTAGTTCTGCTCACTGGAGCTGAGTGCAGAGCACTGGGCTCTTCCTCTGACCTGCCCATGCTGCCAGAGGGTTGTCAGAAATTGCTGCTGGGAATGGGTGCTGGGTGCTGCTGGCACTCAGCCTGTTCCTGGGACCATCTGCAGAACATGGCACAGCCCTGAGGATGTACAAGAAACCTTCCAGCCAAAGTAAGTGATGGCAGACACATCCTCTGCATTCCCATGCAGTGAGAGGCCAAGGCTGAGCTCCCACTTTCCATTTCATTTCCCTCTCCTCCTCCAGTGGAAGAATTTCCATATGCCACGTGCTTGTTCAGGAGATTTCAAAGGGCAAAGAAGCATTTTGGCCTTTACACAACTGATTTTTTATTTTTTTTCAGAATTACTTGCAATACTTTCTTTTGAACCTTTTTGGCAACAAACTGGATCTCCCAACCTGGCATGCACCCCTGAAGGGGATCTGCCAGTCTTTTCCACTTGGATGGAGGCACATACCTGTCATGGATGCATTCTTGTATCATTTTTTGGTGTGAAATAAATTAGATTATTTTTGTTTCCTCCAGTAAAATGGATTTCTGGCTTATCCTTTTCTCTGCCTGCTTCATTTTGTATTTCTCTTTCTCAGGCATGGAAAACCAGAATTCCCATGCTATTCCAGATAAAGTCTCATGACAGTCTTGTATTTCCTTATCTCTGGTTATCTCAGAGCTGTACTGATATCCAGTTTAGTTACCTTAGTAATAAGAAATAATAATTTCTTACATGTCAAGAGAAAAATGTTTTGATTAATTTAGAAAATCTCATATCTTATCAAAGAAGACTTCAGATTATTCTGAGGAGTCTTTTTTCAACAAAGACTTGTAACATATTAATTCATTTATCTGTATTTCTATATTTTCCTTAATAATTTCTTCTAAAGTCTTAGGTATAACTGTCATCAAACTAATTGAGTATTAATTATCCATGGATTTTTTTTACCTGCTTGGTAAGCCTTGTCCAGTGAATTCTTTTGACTAGACTTCTGATGAGATCAAGAGATATATGCAAAGAAACTGTGCCAAGGAAAAATACTTTTCACAATACCACAGGTTGGCTATTTTTCTTTAGTCCACTGAAATCCAAAGGGCTGATGAATGTGAGCTTATGAAGTCAGAGTCAGATGTAAGAGTCCTGTTCCTAAAACAACCCTTTTTACAAGGTTTGGCACCTCAGGACAGAATGGTTTAAAAGCCTGACAACCCAAAATGTCCCTGCCTGATTAGGTGATGTGTTGATTTTGTTATTGCCAGTCAATGTAAACCACTATCAATCTCACTTTACATTAAAACACCAGGTTGCAAACTGTGCAGGCTGATGAGTCAGATTCAAAATCAGCTCTGATTTAGCTGCAACAGCTGAAGAGTTTATCATCCAGGCAGGTAACATCTTCAGCCAGCACAGGTAAATCCAGCATGAATCAGTCTGAATTGCCCCTGTTTTCTCAATTACCCAGCTATCAATGTACAAAGAATCATGAGAGACATGCTGCAGAGCTCTGCCTTCTGCTTCAGAGGTCTAGGTCTTACCAGAAAGGATATGATTCAAAATACCATGCATACATTTCAGCTATTCCACTCATCTCATCAAGCAGTGGCTATTTATTATTATTAATATTAATAAGAATTTTATCAGAATTTTGTATTCCAAAGCCTAGGAAATAAATGCAGCAGGAAATAGATTCCTACTTTTCTTATTGTGGGGGAAATGCTGCCTGTTTGTTGCTGCAGTTCCTGTCTTTGGCTGGCAGCTACACCAGTGACAGGCACGGAGAGGTGAGAGCTGCTGTCCCACAATTAGGCTGAGCCTGGTGGAATGAGCCTCTCAGAGCAGAGCTCTGTGCCTGCCACTGAGTGATGGGGTTAGCTCACACCTCAGCACAGACAGGATCCTGTCCTGCAGGAGGCTTTTGAAAATGGCTCTGGCTGAGAGGAAATAAGGGTCACTGCAGCAGCTGACATTTGAAATGGCAGGCACCACCAGGGAGGTGACAGGCTCAGAGGAAGGGACATGGTGAGATATGTTGCCTGTGTGGAAATAAATGTTCCTGGACCTTGAAGTGAGGTGGTACACATCAGCCTGCACCCACACTAGTAAATCATGATAGCCCCCAGAACATGGTGGCTGAACAAAAAAACTTTGTGGAATGATCTGTGGCCTGGGTAACTTGTTGAGGTATGTCCAGGGACTGCTGGGGAGTTCACAGCTTGGAAGAGGACAAATTCTTGACAGAGAACAATCTAGAGATTTACTGCCACATGAAACCATGTTCCTGTGCCCAGGATTATGCTGGGAATTACAGAGGCAGCCTTGGTCTGCCAAGGGATGCAGAACTGGCAGCTCACTGGTAGGGAGAGCCTGTCAGCATCCAGCTGTTGTGGTAGGTTAAGGAAGTCACCAGCAGGGATGGCTGCTCTACACACACAGATTAGAGCACCTGGTGCTACACCATCCTGTAACAGAGGAGTCAGGGCACAGAGAAGACAGGAAAGCAAGGGCTGGTGAGGTGTTTCACTCCCTCCTCAGTGCCAGCACACTGAGGCTGGATAAGCACACCCCCAGGCCCAGTGCTGGCTGCAGGGCACGAGTTGGGGCTTGGGGCTGCAGAGGACAAGGCAAATCCACTGCCCTCAGAGCCTGAGGTTTGCCAAGGGCACCCTGTGTGGGTCTGGGAATCCACACCCACCCCATCTGCTCAGCTGGAGCAAAACCTTTAGGGTGCTGCTCCCATATTCACCTGTATGGGAAAATACCTGCTGTTTTGACTAAAATTCTCTCCAGCTGTGCCGCTTACCCACTAAGTTCCCTCACTTTGGTATTACTTTGGTCAGTTTAATAAATTTCTCCTGAGAAAAATGAAAGGCAATCTTTCATAGTTCGTGTGTCATATGTGACTTTGAAAAACAACCTTGTAGGCAGGGATTTTTAATTTCACCTGGTTAAAGAGGCCTTTAAATAGGAGTCAGCAGGACCTCTGCCAGGCGCTGTCCTTGTGTACCCAGGACAAACATCTATGAAAGGTAATGGAAGAAAAGTAGAATCACTGACATTGTTCCCCAGTGCAGTGAATTTTTACAAAATACCAAAATAAGTACATTTACAGATACAAGGAACATATGCATCCAGATATATGGTTTATTAGGGTTTTTTCTGGCTGACAGTGAAAATAAACAATTTCATCTTTCTAGTGACAAATGAGTTCTTTTTTGCCAAGGTGATTATATTTGTTTTGCGGATATTAAAAAAAAAAAAAAANAAAAAAAAAAAAAGTGCTCCAGTTCACTGATACAGAAACAATTACAATAGATTGTTTTACCTGATGCAACTCCAGACATGAAATAATTACCCTTTTATGAAATCACATCTGTAAAAGGATAATTGATTTGAATGAGTACAATATTTCACAGAGAAAGGAGTACAGCATCTATTTATCTACACAGCAAATTCTTATAGTCTTTAAAAATTTGATTTTTAATAGTGGCTGGTTTAATATTTTCTTGATTTTACCTCATTCATACATTTTCATTAATGTATATGCTTCCCTCTTGGATATATATTTAAACATCAAAATATTTGGCTTCAAGAAAAGAACTAATTAGCTTGGAGCACTGCAGATGAGTCACAATTCACTTAAATGACACAATGGTTTCTAAATCTGTTAAGTCTCAATGAGTTCATATAATATGATGTAGCTCTTTTTGTTGTTTTTGTTATTTGGATATTAAGTAAAATATTAGAAATTTCTCCTGTTGGAGAATTTTTTTTTGTTTTTCTGAATGGATGTTCTGCCTTGGGAATAGGATTCTGTACAGCAGCACATTTCCTGCTGGCCCTTGCAAATGCTTTGACATGCAGAAATAGGATCTACACTGGCATCCAAAATTCTGAGATACATTGGAATAATGCCAGAGAAGGGCTGAAAGTCCAACAGAACAATTTGAAGGTGTGACACAGGAAGAACACCTAAAGGGATTTACAGCATATGGTGTAAAGGACAATTACCTTAGGGACAGAGTGATAAACAATATTTAGAGAATGTGTAAAATAATGTCAGGAAGAGTGGAAATTTAAGCATGCTATTTGGAAATGATCAGTGACATTTAGCTGTCAGGTCAATTAGCTGGTGGAATAATATATACAGAGCAATAATAACTTGGAACAACTGAGAAGGAAAACTGCTTTGAAGTTGCCCAAGACGGGCTACTGAAAGTCACCACTGCTTCATCTGTGAGAAAAGTAAAGGGGTTTCTAGGACAGATGAGACCTTTTCAGAATATATAATGAAATACTAATGTCACTGAATCTCACAGCACCTCCATGTCCTTATTCCTGGGGAATCCTCTCCTGCAGTATTTTGAGACACTGAGGTCCTACATTCAAGACTCCAAACTGGTCAGGGTGAAGAAATCAACACTAAAGTGGCTGGGCTGCTGTGCAAAATGAATCTGGGCACACCAAGCTTGCTCAAGCCATAATGACAAAGGGAGGAAAAAGTTTTATTAAAAAGCACTTCATTTTCTCCATTTTTCCAATTTCAAAGAGGGGTGAACCAGCTTAATGCAGGACAAATAAACTGGGCATGAATACATTTAGATAGAAATCAGGAGGAGGATTCCAACTCTCTGGATCACAACCAGTAAACATCAATAATAAGATGAAAGTTTTGAGATAGATCCTGATCAGCAGATCATGTGGATAAGAAACTGTGTACCTGTAATAGCAGGAAGCAGAATCTGATGACCCTTCTGATCTAACATTCCTGGTAAACTAAAATAGAGCAAACTATTGACTGACTTAGATTAGCAATCTAATCTCTTGACTCAGGAAATCGTCTTTTTTATGACTGACTTAAAAAACACATGGGTATTTAGCATCTATTTAATTATTGGACTGAAATAGAGCTTTACCATGAACTGCAAGCTAATGTATTTTGATAACATGAACTAAATTTCTTGGTTCAATATTGTGTTGTTAATAGAAAAAAATGCATCATAAAGCAAAGAGAAAACACAGCATAAAACAAACAAAATTTAAGATTAAAATAATAGTATAAACACTGCAGCACTCATTTTATTTTTTCATAGCAGGGAGTTGGTGATGGTTTTTCATAAGCAACAGAAAACCAGGTTTTCTGTCATCCAAATATGAAAATTAAAAATGGGCAGAGTACATCATATTCCATGTGTTTATTCTGGTTGAACATTGCATTGATTTTGTGCTATCCTCTGCTTTTAAGTGCATGCTATTAAAGCTGTGTGCCATTTCCATACTGCTGAAATGCTGTGTTATTAACACAGAGAAAGGAGTCTTTTTAAAGGTCCATGAATACTTGACAAGGATTTTGGTGGAACTGGAATCATCATTACCTTCTATCAAAAGAGACCAAAACAGCACTAAAAAGAAAAGCGAAAAGTGCAGATGTAAATAAAGAGGAAGGTCATTGATTCCATTCTAAAAGCAGATTCCAGTAATCTAAAGAGTTATTAATGGAGACAGCATGATGATGATCAAAGGAGTAGCTTGCAAGAAATAAAGATTTTCAATACTGTGCTGTTTTCATGGCTGCAGGCCTAGAGCCAGTACAGTTATGAGTAACTGCAAAGCCAGGCTAAAGTAATAAATTTTTTATGGAGAATGTGCTTTCAATTTTGGAAATATAACAAGAACCTCTTTGGATTTGGCATTACTTAGCAAGTGGAAGCAGAGAACGTGGTTCAGTTAAACTGTTGGAACTACTAAGGTATTCTTTTATGATGAAGTCATTTAAGTAAACAGCTGCATGCCAATAATCTTCAACATTCCATTTCCATGATTTACTTAAAAAATTTATAACTGCTACACAGCACTGTACTGTCTATTGGGTGTACTGGATTGAATTTGCAAATTATCTTAATGCTGCCATTTTTCATCAGAGAAACCCTAGAAGAGGTAGTGGTGGAAAGAATTGGCAGAAACTCTGTGTTTTGACAGCAAACGAGGCAAATTAAAGGAGAAAAATGAAAGAAGCAAATGAAAACTCAGTCGCCAAGGCAAGCAGCTCCAGTGCCAGTTTGATTGGCAGCAGAGCACTCCAGAGAATTCCTCAGCTGAAGGAATCCCAGGGAAACACAGAGGCCTGGCAGAAAACCATATCACATGTCACAGCAACTGAGAGTACTTGGGCAGGAGCAGGACAACGGTGGCCAAGCCCTGCCATGGATCAAAGAAACTCGAGGAACTCCCAAACAGTACCAGAGAACAGGTGCAGCAGTTTCTGTGGGAGTTTGCATGGAACGGTGTGCAGGGTGAGACTGGAACTCAGCCAGCTTGAGCAGGGTGCAATGGCATTGACTGTTGAGTTACCAGGGCTCATGGAAAGAGCTTCAAACTAGGTTTGAAAGGGGAAACAGATAAAACCAGGTTCACTAGAGGTAAGCCTGGACGTGGCACACCAACATTTGAGGGAATGTGCTAGTGAAGCCCCTCAGGCTGCTCCAGGCTGTGCTGAGCACACTGGAGCACATCTGAAATGTCTCTGTCAGAATGTGTGGCACCCCTCAGCCATCTCCATGCAGCAGGGGGTGGAGATCCACATGGCAGCAAATACATAAAAGCTGTTGATATGTTGGAAACCACAGCAGAACCTGAGGACAGTCCCATAGGAATCATGGCTTCCTCTTCCCCAGCAAAGGTGTCAGGAACAGCAGCCCAACTGAAGTGCATCTTCAGCAGGGCATGCAGCATGGTTGTTATATATATATATCATAAGAATAATTCGTGCCACTGCTTTATAGTGAATGTAATGTACTCTGACCTTGTAAAGTAACCTGAACTGAAACATGTAACTAAAGGCTATTTTGGGGAGGATTTCTGTAAGGGAAAAAACTTCATATACATCTAAAAGGCTAAAAGGAGAACAGCCCATTCCAGCTAATGGCCCTGGCCAACGACTCCTCCTCACACCTGATCCACGCTCTGGATAAAGCTAAGACTATCACCGGGATATTCTTCTGCGGTGATGGCTTCTCGGAAGGTGGATCAAGATATTCATCTCTTCTGGGAAAGCTCCTCAATGAGACCGGAGACCAATATTTGTCTACTTTGGATACATCTACACAATAAAAAGACATTATTTTCTTCTACTAGGCCTGAGGCTATCTACAAGGTGTAAAAACTGGAATGCCTGTAAGCAAATCGTGAATAGAGGAGGGATTGGAGGCGAGAGAGAGATACACTCTGTTCACCAGATGTCGACCCCGGGCTCGACATCTTATTTGTTTGTGGCTTTTTCCTAAATTGCTTTGTTTTCAATAAATTTCTGTTTTTAAAAAATTTAATTTGGCTGATTCGTCTATAACAATGGGCAAAGAGCAGGAGGAGCTGAAAACCATATTGCAGCTGGAAAACAACAATATAGTTGCAACCACAGAAGTACGGTTGGATGAGTCACACAGCTGCAGTGGATGGCTGTAAGGTTTTCAGAAGGGACAGGCAAGGAAGGAGAGACAGGTGGGGTAGCCCTGTGTGTTTGGGAGTGTTTTGACTACCTGAAACTTGATGATGGTGATGAAAGCATGGAGTGTTTCTAGGTAAGAATTGTGGGAAGTTTAAGAAGACAGATATCCTGGTGGGAGTCTGTTATGGACTGTCCAGCCAGGACAGAGAGGCACATGAAATGTTCTATAAGCATCAGGGAGAAATCTCACAACTGTTAGCCAGCTCCTGCCCTTGTGTCCCAACAAGGCCCTGCAGTGCTGCAGGCTGGGGGCAGAGTGGCAGGAAAGCTCCCAGCGGGAAAGGCCCTGGGGGTGCTGGCTGACAGCGGCCGAATGGGAGCTGGGGTGTGCCCAGGTGTGCAAGGAGGCCGTGGCACCCTGACCTGCTGTGTCAGCAACAGTGTGGCCAGCAGGAGCAGGGCACTGACTGTCCCCCTGTGCTGGGCAATGGGGTGACCTCCCCTCAAATCCTGAGCTCAGTTTTGGGCCCCTTGTGGCAAGAAAAATTGAGGTGCTGGGGTAAATTCAGAGAAGGGCAATGGAGCTGGGGAAGAGTCTGGAGCACGAGTCTGACAAGAAGTGGCTGAAGGAGCTGGAGGTGTTGAGCTTGGAGAAAAGGAGGCCCATGGGGTCTTCATTGCTCTCTACAACTCCCTGGAAGGAGGGTGTGGTCATGTGGGTGTTGGTCTCTTTTCCTGAGGAATAAGTGATGGCACAAGAGGAAATGTCCTCAAGTTGCACCCGAGGAGGTTTAGATCAGATATTAGGAAAAGTTTCTTCATGAAAAGCGTTGTGGAGCACTGGAACAGGCTGCCCAAGGAGGTGGCTGAGTCACCATCCCTGGAGGTATTTAAAGGACATGTGATGTGGTACTTAGGGACATGGTTTAGTGGTGGACTTGGCTTACAGTTGGATTCAATGATCTTAAGGATATTTCCAACCTAAATGATTCTGTGATTGTGTGTGAGGTGGGACTCCTTTAACTTCCAATACCTGTTTTCCAAAGAATAGCTCCTGAAAAAATTCAGTGCATTCCAGATCTAGAAATGTCACTCACTCCATAGACACCTTTTACATTTGGTCCTGAACAAATCTCAGGGACAGAGGCAGTAGTATGTCACAGGAGGTGAGTCTGAAGGAGAGAACAAAAGATGGTTTGCAGTTCCTCAGAGAAAATACTCTTACAGCAAAAGTGTAAACTGTCTCAGTGGAAAAGGAAAGTAGAAAGAGGTCTCCACACAGAAGAATAGGAAGAGGAAACCACATTTTCATTATCAGTAGAGGAAGACCATGGAAATTGTTGGTCAGCCTCTCAGTGGAGAGGTGACACTGCTGACAATTGACAGTGAGAAACTCAAAGGACTTGCTTTTTTTAGTGAAGAGAGGAAGCATTTTATGCCAATGACAAAAAAAAGAAATAAGATGGGTATATTCAGCTGGCTATTGGCTGCACTGCTTAGTCATAGTTTTGGATTTGATGATCCTTGTGCATCACTTCCAACTTAGGATATTCAATGACCCAAGTTTTACTTGAGATGTTCACTCCAACTGCAGCTGCTGGTAGAGAAAGGTGCAGGACACTCCACAGACAATGGAGATGCTCAGATATTCTCTGGCTCCCCAAATGTCATTCCATGCTCAAAAAAATCATTTGAGCCTTTAATATTCACAGTACATTTGGCCTGTGAGGTTGACCTTGGAGTCTGTTGGTTATAGGCTGAGAGAATTTTTTGTAAAGAGTGGATGAACTACCAACAGACTGTGAGGGTCAAAAGCATTTTCAGACCTGGTAAAGGCAAACAGAGAGGACCTGGGGAAAACACAGACCTTTCAGTTTGGCTTAAATGCACAGTAGATTTCTGGATCAAACAATCAGAACAGCCATGTGTAAGAATCTGGAAAATAAGGAGTCAGATAACAAAAAATACCCATGTGCCAAGAATTAAATCATGACAGAACCTGCCTAGTTTCCTTCCAAAACTCGAGAGAAGTTCACATCAGCAAAGAAGTTTTGGATTTCATATGGTTTAATTGGCACAACTATATTATAAATAAGAACAAGTGCAGTCTAACCAAAATCATATATAGCAGGTGCAGAAACAGTGGGACACCTGCACTTCACCCTAGTAGTGTTCATAGGTCAGGACTTTTGTCAGTAGTTCTTTACCAATTTGAGAAAAATGCATTGGGTGTGGTCCCATCCTTCTGCTCAGTGTTAAACAGTGAGATTTAATGAATTTTCAGGTGGTGTGAAGGCACTGCTGAGCTTCTTTGAGAGCAGTTATGATCCTATTATTGAGAGGTGCCTCTACCAGAATTAAGGTGCAAATGAGACCATACGTCGAAGACAATAGTACAGATTTTATTTAACAGTAAATTTTAGAGATGGTAGAGAAAGATCAAAAGAAATTGAAAAGGAGTGGAGAGAGAGAGAGTGAGAAAGAGACAGGTTAAGTAGATAGGTATCACAGGTCTACCAGAGAAACTTGAGGGTTGGCTCCATCCGATTGGTGATGCGCCACTTAAACCTCTTCAGAAAGCTGATATACTTAGGACCTATACCATCCAGACACTAGCAAATCTGACTGACCACACCAAGGTCAAGGCTGGGCTCCTCAAATCCCTTGACTTGATGATTAGAAACTCAGTCAAGGAGTGGCTGCACCTTCCACCAAGTACGTGTGATGCTATCTTGTATTCAAGTTCTAAAGATGGGATTAGGTATCATCAAATTGGAGGTGCTTATTCCAAATGCACAGGCGAGAAGATTGCACAGATTAGCACAACCTTCAAATGGGGCCTTGGTGACTTTCTTGAGGAGAACATTTGGAATTGGTATTTAAGAAGTTATGGGTATGAGCTGGTGGTGAGAAAGAGTCCATCCCGACAATTTGGGAACCTATCCCAGTGATTGAAAGTTCTGCTGGTGGAGGGGAGGGTCTATCAGAATGGGAGGCTCTCGCTCCTAAAGTCTGCTATCCAAGACCTTGTAATTGGCGGAAAGTTGAGTTTAATAGGTGGAAACAACTGGTTGCCCAGGGTCATGGTATTGAGAATTTTGAGAATGATAACATCAGTAACGGATGGTTGTTACATTATAGAGGCTTACCTCACCGAAAGTTGATTATCGTGTTGCAATTGAGAGGTGATGTCTACACCACAAGAGAATTCTTGGCCAGGGGTAGGCACGATGACTGCTTTCGATCTTGCAGACACTGAGGCTCTGAGTATGAGACAGCAGCCCAAATAATCAGGAGCTGCCCAATCACTCAGGATGCCAGGATTAAGAGGCAAAATTCCATCTGTGAGACTCTTAGCTGTGAAGCTAAGAGGGAAAATTGGACTCTGTTCCAGGAGCCACAAATAAGGGATGATGCAAATGAGTTGTATAAGCCAGATTTGATCTTTGCGAGGAGGGCTAAGGCATTTGTGGTTGATGTGACAGTGAGATATGAGTACAGCAACCCTTCATTGAAGGATGCTGCCACGGAGAAGGCTAAGAAATATCAATGTCTTCTTCCACAGATTAAAGACCTTACTAATGCGACAGATACTGTATTTGTGGGCTTTCCCACTGGAGTGTGGGGGAAGTGGCATGAGAAGAATTCTGAGTTGCTGTTGGCCCTTGGTCTCTCTAAGATGAGGCTGGGGAAGATCACCCAGGCCCTAGCATCCAGTGCATTTCTCTCTTCCGTTGACATTGTGCAAACATTTGCTAGTAAAGCTCGTTCTGTTGCACCTGTTTAATAAAGTAGATCCTCTCCTGGTGGTGGTATAGCTGGACAGTGGAATTAGATTGTGGGAGGGAGGGGTTCATCTGTCATACCATGTCATTATTTCCCATATTTGGGCTCCAAATTCTGATTTGGATTAGGTGGATGGGCCACCTTTACTTAACCTGGAAAAGAAACTTATGATTCTATATGTTTATTAAGCAGACAGGTATCACAGTCCATGGATTCAGCAGCATCCCATTGGTCCTTATTCACACTGGGCTTCTCGATAGTGGGGATCTCACAGTTGTTCAAACCTTTTCACAACTCATACATTTTAGCAAACAAAGGAATTCATGGTTATGGGCTACACAGCTCTATTGGTTAAATGATTCCCTCATTTCTAATGCTGATTAGGCCGATGCTCAGTCTTTCTCTTCTCTTGAGTGAGTTTCTTTGAATCAGTGTGTTGTGGGAAATCCCCTCCTAGCTGGAATTACCTTTTACCTCCTCAGGGCTGATTTCAGTAGAGTTGCTGAGTTGCCTTCCCTTGTGGGCTCATTGTGCCCACTATCAGTGCTCCCCAGGCCTGAGGAAACACTGGGGCAATAGCACCGCCTTTATCTCATTCCCATCAGGTGGCTTAATTTACTAAGTTCCAGGAGTCCATGGAGGCATATTTGAGGGGCAGGGGCAGGAGGAGGGAGGGCTTCCATGGTAGCAGATGCCATCTGTCCCTAGTTGGGGTGATACCAGCATGTGTGTACACACAGCTTTCCACAGTGGGAACCCTTGCCTGGATGCATCACCCAGGATGTGCCTGCCAGACCTTGCCGGGCCCAGAGCCAGCACCACCCTCCTGCTCCATTCTGCAAACTCCTTCTGTGGCCTTAACAGTGTTTGAAACAGGCAACTGTGATTTTTTTAAGTCTTTAAAGAGCAAGGTCAAATTTGGAGATGATCTTGCCATTTGAAATATGCAGGGTATAATTCAATATGAATACATGCAGGACAGGAAGACTTGACTGTACAAACACACCATACAGACCAAGGCCCCAGGGAGCAGCTATTCAGAAAAGGAGATGGGGATGTGGTGAGTCACAAGCTGGAGATGAGTCAACAATGTCCTGGTGTGTGAAAATGCAAAAATGATCCTGGGTTTTGTGAAAAGCAGCATGCAGCCTACAGAGTATGTGAGGCTGCAGACCCTGCTGAAGATAATGATTAGTACTTGTAACTGAGAAAGTGTTGGCTGACAGGTAGTAAGAGCAGAACCTGCAGAGGATGTGATCACAGTGAACTGTTTGCCTAAGATCATGCCATGGAGGTCAGGAGAATATCACAGGGTGAACAGTCCTGCAAAACCTGGGTGAGGGAGACAAATTTATTAAACTCGGGGTGTGCAGCACCCTTTGCCAGGAATGGAACATGTACTTTTCTAAATTATGCAAAATAATACAGGATTGTTTTGACTGGTGTACAACATTAGGTTATATGATAGAAGGCTTTTCTGCACATGCAGAGGAGCCCATGTGCACAAGGGCAAGAGAAGAGCCCCAGTACATGTCTTGGTCAGACACAGGAGCTGCACAACATGTGATGAACTGACCACAGCCCCCATTCCCTGTCCCCCTGTACAGGGCAGGGGAGGAGGTAGAGAATTTGGGAGTGAAGCTGAGCCTGTGGGGAAAGGAAGGGTTGGGGGACAAGGTGTTTTAAAATTTAGCTTTTGTTTCTCATTATCCTACTCTGAATGGATTGGTAATAAATTAATTTCCCCAAGACAAATCTGTTTTGTGCATTGTGGTATTTGGAGAGTGTTCTTCACTCCCTGCCCTTACCCCAGCCCTTGAGCCTGTTGTTGCATTTCCTCCCCCATCCAGCTGAGGAGGGCAGTGACAGAGAACCCTTGGTGGGCACCTGGAGTCCAGCCAGAGTCAACCCACCAGACCCATAACCCATGAATTTTTTGCACCAAACCAAGCCTGTAGCCATGCTGGGAAAAGTGAGACTGGGGGTCAATGGACACAGAACACTGACAGTAGATGACAACAGCCACAAGAGGACATCTTTCCCCATGCAGCCCTTGCAGGACCTCAGCTGGTGACTGCTTTGGGTAATTTAGGAAAGAAATTACCTAGGTCAAAAGAAGGAAAGGAGAAGAATGCTGGACTTTTAATTTCAGCACAAGCTGTTCTGGCAAGAACACTGCCTGTGAGAATTGTCAAGTCCATATTGCTCAGAGATGTCTACAAGCAGGTTAGATCATCAACTACCAGGATAGCTTAGCTAAAGCTGATCTTGTCTTTGGTGAGTCAAAACATGCTAAAAAGTTGATAAGATTCCCAGTCACTGACGGACTGCAGTGAAGACAGACACAAATTCTCTGCAATAGCTTTCACAGAGAATGATGATACAAAAACAGCCATATAAAGAGCCAGGGCAGACTCATCCTGATGGGAAAAATTCCTAATTACTTCTGGTTTCAGACCTCCATGAGGCAGGCTGCCTTCTTTGCCAAAAGCATTTGAGAGCTGCAGTAAATTACAGCAGAAGTCTCCAAAGCTCAAACCACACAATCTAGAAAATCATATTTCATGTACATGAAGCACTTTTCAAAATGAATGACAAACATGTAAAGTTCCAAAACTAACAACTGCAATGGATTTACTGGCTCAAAACTACACTGACATGGAAATAATGTTTCATGTCACATAATATATTCTATCAATTTCATTTCTGAAGAAATATATTATTTATTTCAAATTCCTAAATACAGTGGAACAAAATATGTGATAACAGATCTGGGAGAGCAAAATATGTTTATAAGTAAATTTGGCTTTTTGCCTAGGACTGGAGAGGACTGTCAGAAGATGCAGTAATGCTAGAGCAGCAGATGCTAAACCCAACAAAGAGAGCAGAATATTCCCTGCAGGGTGTTTTACACATTAAAAAAATAGAGGCTCTCTCTGTCTCTTTCTTGTTCAGTACCAGCCTCACGTGAAGATGGAGTTGCAGCTTGAGAAACAGACGTAGCAAAATACCAACAGTGGGGCAGGCAACACACAGACTGCTTTGTACATCCTGAGTTCATCATGATTTCCTTACAAGGTGCTCAGGCTCCAATTTGTGGAAAGGACACTCTATCCTGTATAAAAACCAAAAGGTTGTAAAAGGTCAGACAGACCATTAAATGTTGTCAAGGAGTGCCTGTGAAATTGTCTGAAGTATCCTGTCTGATATCAGATTCTGCAAAGGTCTCTGCAGCAGGGCCCAGGGCCCAGGGATCTGCAAGGTCTCACACTGTTTGCTCTCCCATGTGACTTTTACAGAAAATGCCACATCCCAGGGTTGGGGATGCAGGTTTGAGTCCTCTGGTCCTGGGGGAGGAATGGACTGGAATGGAGCTCTCCCAGACCCTGCACATGCTATGGAAGAGGCAGACAATGTCCAGCATTGACTCAGCAGAGTTAACATAGGTGTTGTCTCTGCAACAAGAGCAAGAAAAGCAAGTGCTTTGGCCAAGGCTAAGATTGCACCAGCACTTGTACTTCCTTTGATGGCATCCAGGCTGCCCCCAGTCAGCATGAAAAACATTTTTCATCTCCTACCAGAACTACTTCACCCCACAAAGAGAGAGGCTGCTTCCAGAGATGATACTTTGTGGAGGCACCAGAGCTATCTCTGTCCCCTGACCATACAGATCTTAATGGATCTCAAACAAACAATTGTAAGAGAGGTTAATCACTGCAGATGGGGAAAGAACTTGTAGGAAATAAACTTATTTAGCAATGCCTGGCAGCAAGTTAGGATAAATCAAAGTTCCTTGTCTCTGCTCACTTTCCCAGCAGAGATGAACAGTGGAAATACCAAACAAGACACATAAACGGTAAAAAGTGAGATTTTTGAAGCATCAGTACACTTTTAGTAATCCCAGGTGTTATTAATAGCATCACTACAGACATTCATTTTCCCCACACTGAAAGAAGAACTTTAATCCCCTATTGATTGAAGCTAAAGTGCAGGATACACTGCCATTTACATGATTGATTCACATACCTTGAGGGAATCAAGTCATCTGTAAACCAAATTTTTTCTTCCTTTACAGGTCCCTGTTAGATAAATGTCTCTGTAAGCAAAATATCTTTAAATTAAGGGCAAGAGGTGAAATTCATTGCTAGCAAAAGCAGGCAGGTCTTCATTGAAGTCCAAGTGGAAAATCTGACCTGATAAACACATTTTCTTAAGTTGTGAGAAGGTAATTCAGACTCAAGAAAAATAATCTCAAGGGTGAGTGAGAAATCACTATTCCATACAGAAGATACACTTGTGTAGCAACAGGACACGAAAGAGGGACACGGTTTCACCACAATCGAGAGAACAGCAGAAGCTCTTAAAAAGAGAGCCCTGTTTATTATGGACACACAATTTATAGGGTTTGCAAAGTGAGAGAGGATTGGAAGATGAAATCCCACCTCTCAACCAGACTGGTTAAGTGACCAGGCCATCAGATTCCCTTCTCCAAGAAGGAATGTAAACAAAGCCAGTGTTTTTAGTACAATGTGTGAGAAAATCTGACTCGAGAATATAAACTTTGCAGAAGGCTTTCAAAAACAGGGCAACACACTTGGAAGAAAGAGATAGTCACCTATTTATATATATTAAAAATGTATTTTCCCCAAAAGAACAGTTTATTGCAAAAGCCCAATCTAGTGTCTAATTCAAACAGCTGGGATGCACTGAGGTTTTCAGAAGGTGACAAACATTTCCCCTACTAAAACAACTGTCTTCACTCAGGCCTGAAATGAGAAGCTTGAATATCCCAGTCACTTCTTGAAAGCAAGACTGGAAACCTGTTCAGAAAGTGCAGATAAATCACCTAGGGAATGAAGCCAGGAGGAGGAGAAAGCCCCAGGGGCCTCTGGTGTGCAGGCTCGTGATCGACGTCTCCTTAAGTGTTCTCTTGGAAACCTTCATGTCAAAGTTTCTCCAGTCTCTTGACAAACAGCTTTTTTACTACATTCAGCTCAGCAGGGAAAGTGTCATAACTTATAAGGATAAAATTCAAAAGCATTTCTGGTTCATTTGGAATAGCAGCAGCCATGAGTAAGTAATAGAAAACAAAGTTCTTTTCATTGCTGTGAATCCCAATGATGCCATCTCAGGCAGGAGCAATAATATTTGATTTTTCTCCTATGCTTGTCGTGCAGGGACTGAGTGCCTTGAGGGAGGGAATAAACCAACAGCTCCCAGCATTCAGACAGGTATATATTTATTTATATGCTGAACAACAAAGCTAAGGAGGATGTAATGCTGGTGGGCTTTCAACCTACAGCACTCAAAGGTGAGAGCAAAGTAATTCAATAATGTAAAAGTGTGGTCTGGTTTGTCTAAATTGTCTAATTTATATTTTGTCATCAAAGTGCAAATGGGTGACCATTGCCCACCCCAAGGGTGGACAGCAGCCTATCCAGTTCCAAGGCTGGCCTGTGTCTGTCCTACCACCAGTGCATCACCTCAACACGGTGAAGAATGGTGTCATAATTATAGAGACACCTTTTTGCCAGCTGCACATGCAAGCTGGTGTGAGCAAATGATTTTTTTATTATAGAATTTCCCCCCCACTATTTTTTATATATTGTTGATGGCAGAGGTAAAGTGATTGAGGACTGCCCTGTACACAGAATCTTCCCAAGAGGGTAAGTTGCAAGGAAATTATGATTGGAAGACACTTGTACAAAACAAAGTAAACAAATCACTTCTTCATCTTCCTAGAGAGAACAACTTTCACTTATTATACCACTACAAAGCACTCTTGTTAAATTTAGCTACAGAGGAGATGATTTCTCTTCCTAGTCACACCAATGTCCTGGCCACTGGGCCAGGGAGTAGAAGTGGGTGAGGCAGCTTTTAGGAAACTACCCATGTTTCCAAAGCTGTGCTGGAATGAGCCTGGTTATTTAGTTCAATTCCCTTCTTCTTAAGCAAGTTTTCATTTTCATGCATTCCTGTGCAGCAGTGTCTCAGCTGGGTATTACAGTGCCAACATTTTGAAAGGAAAATTGTTTTCTGTTTCTCATAGTATTTCATGCATAAAGCATCCCTTGCAGTCCAAAAATGCAACTCAGATCTTCTCTGCTTTTCCAGATTTGTGGTGCTTATTGTCATGTCCAAGGGATCAGGAATTACACTGGCATAGGGCAGGACTTAGAAAAGAAGGATGGCATTTCTGTCTACCTTCTGCATTCTGAGGAGGACTCATTTAATTTTAAAATTATTTGGAAAAAAGCAATGTGTATCTGAAAATTTAGTGCAATGAAACTAAACTGAAAAAATGAAAAAATGTCAGTTTTTTCCCATAGCTAACTGCAGTGTATGTTCATTGCTTGTTTGTCACTCAGAATAATGCAAAGAAAGGTTTGTTATCTACTACCAAGAATAGTTTATCATGTCTGTTTAAATGGCTATAAGAGAGCTTTTGGAGAAGTCTGAAGCTCTAGTTATGTTACAGGCAGCATTGCAGTAGAAAAAGGCACATTTCTGCTTTGTAGGAGGTGAGGATTTCATTTTTCCTTTAAAAACACATCTGTACTTAACATTGTCAGAAGGCACCAGACAATGCCATGACATAAATCCTATGTTCAGCTGTCCATAAAACAGCCCCCGTGCCTGGGCACTGCTGGTCCTTGTCTCTGGTGGGGAGGCTGCAGGCACCATCTCCTCCTCACAGAGAGCCTGTGCTGCTGCAGGACCTTGGGTACCTCCCCCTGTGAGACACAGCCACTGCCAGCTGCTCTTTGGTTAGCACAGGTACCTGCAGCACATTTAACCTCACTCTGATTTATCACAGCTGTTCCTTACACTTCTGTGAAGATTATCCTTGCTGCTCCTAAGGGAGATGATCCAGAGGCCAGCAGAACAAGTCCTCAGAATGAGTGTTGAATATGAACTTGATAACAAACCATCCCATCCAGGGATCCTCTGCAACCTCCAGCAGTGCTGCTGATGCCATTTTCTGCTTTCTCACACCTGCTTACACCACAGATGTGCATGCACACATGAACTGGGAGGCAGACACACAGAACATCTCCCTTAAGGCATGCAAGCACAAAATGCTCACACCCCAAAAGGGTCCCCACAGTGACCCAATGTTGTGGTTTAAAGGACAACAACTTTTTTTTCTCCTTCCTGGGGGGGGTTCTTTGTTTTTCTACTTCCGCCGGGGCACAGTTTCCAGCAGAGGTGAGGAGCCCACGGATTGGCTAATTTTAAGATGGGCACTTCATGTAGCCACTTGAATATTAGGGGCGTCTTTGCGAAGCTTGCATTTTTAGGAGCGGGAAGTTTGAAGCCCTCTTTGACTTCCGTCCGCGGGGAAGGTAACATCGGCGTGGCCCTGGCCGGCCGCTCCGGACCCCAGGGCCTGGGGGCCGTGCCGGGGCTGCGGCCGGGACCCTGCCGGGTTTCTGC
>VZTR01027373.1:1118-67216 GCA_013400775.1 Chaetops frenatus | reverse complement strand
TGCTTCTTGTGGGAAAAATCTCCATGGTGAGACAAGAGAGACTCTTCTTCCAATTGGACTGATGAAAGCCTATTTCAAGAGTGGTAAATTGACCAGGGGTTTTCTAAGTTTGTTTCTCTGTGTTGTTGGTGAGAAGGATGGTGGTAAAGGAAGATAAATGAGGTGGGAGAAAGGAACCATCATGGGTGGGGGGCTGGGGGGGAAGAAGAAACCACCTGGGGGTTGATTTTGATTTTGTTGTCTTTTGTTAATAAACTATTTTTATCTTTGAAGTTTAGGCCTGTTTTGCATTTCTCTTAATCCTTATTCTCATGAAACCACTACACTACACTCTCGCCTGGTGTGAGCAGGCGAGCAGGTGAATGTGAAACCGCTACATTAAATGGTGTTTCTGCCCGGTTATGAACAAACCCATGACACCCAAAAATGGCACTTTTGGGAATGATGAATCAGAACTTCCATGTCCCCCATGTTTCACTGGAAGAAGTTACAAATCATCTCCAACATTACAAGTGCACCTCAGACAAAGAGGAGGTGGAAAAGGGGCTAATTTTAACCCATTAAGAATTTTCAGGCTGCCAGGCTCAAGTTGTGTGTCTTTGTGAGGATGAAAGAGAAGTAAGGCACCTAAGAGTACTTGAGAAAAATTAAAGGCTAGCACAAGCACATCCCTAATTCAAAGAAATCCTGCAGCTGGAATTTAGAAGAGCACTGGTACAAAGTAACAGCTTATAAATCCTTTATACCCTGAAAAATACTAATGCCAGACCTCTCAAGCTTTTTACTTATTGCCTGCCTACACCACTGCCTTTCAGTCTGAGCATTTGAGGAGAAACTTCTCTGGACAAGAGACTGTGATTAAACTTTAAAATCCAATTCATGACACAATCTTCTACACTTTTTGAAGAGAACAAATGGTATTCCAATTAAAACTTAGCAACAGAGCAGACCCTATCTTGCCAGTTTGCACACATGACAAACTTTTTTGGGAGAAAAAAAAAAAGAGAGCACTTACATAATTGGAAGGGGCTGGCAGGGCAGGGAGAGAAAAAATTTTGCTGGTTGTGTTTAGGGTTTTATACAGAGGATTTTATAAAGGGAGAAAGATCCAAGACATATTTTGAGGAAAAACTGTGCAGAATCTGCTCAGAACCCAGGCTGTGCCACTTCAACTGTGCTCGCTTATTAAACAGAGGTAGAAGCCACCATCTTCTGAATGCTCCATCTTCTGATTAAAAAAAGAAAAGAGTGGAAGGAGTTGTTATCACTGTATTTGCAGCACAGCAGGCTGACTTTTTTCTTTTCTTTTTCTCCTAACTTACTTGTACAAGTGCTGCATTAATAATTCATGCTGCTTCTAAACGGCAGGGCAGCTGCTGCTGCTTTGTCACATCTCACAATGGCTGAGTGACAACGTGGCTCTGACTCCTGGCCACTATCTTTGACTATCTGCCGGGAGAGGCACATCACTGCCCTTCCTTTGTCATTCAGTCCCTGACACGCTGGTGACAAGTGCTGGCCTGGCCTGTCATTCCCTTCCCCCTCCGATAACAGAACCTGCCACTTTTCCATGCAGGGTCTGCAGCCCTGTGCCCCAAGGAAGGAGATGTATGTTAATGCTGCTGCTGCTGCTGACGTGCTGCTCTGCTTCTGCTGGTTGTTTTTCCTCTGGATACAAATTTGGATTGACCATGCTTCACAAAGCACAGGGTTTAAATGCTGCTCTGGGACCAGCACCCAGCTAAAGCCCATAGGATAATGGTGTCCCTAGGGTGGTGAGAGGGGAAAAAAAGGCTCTTTTTTTTAGCAAAAGCCTCAGGTGACAATGTCAGATTTTAAGGCAGACAATAAGAGATCACACATAGAAAGAGTTACAGGTTTTCTATCTGTGCCAAAGGATCTTTTGGGCTTGAGCTGGCAGGGCACAGTGTTACCCTTCCAGAGCCCTCCCAAAACGTGTGCAGGGTGGTGCAGGCAGGACACACCACGACCCTTCTCACCTGCTGAAGCAGCTGCTTTGCAGAAGTTCCTAAAGCAAACAACTCTGCTTTCTGTTCCAGATGCTTGGAAGCAGTGGGGTTGTTTTTAACAGGCACCAGAAAACGTCTTGGGGCTCTCTCTGACTCTGCCAGCAACTTGCAGCTTCCCCCTCCCTGCCAGCAGCAGGGCAGCACTCGCTGATGTGTTCAGCCAAAAGTGCTCTATTCACCTAATGTGCAGCATCCCTCACAGAGCAGCCAGGCACCTGTGCAGGTGGCCAATTCCAGGAAAGGGCTGCAAGCCTTAAAGAGGTTCCCAATTTCCAGCCCTTGGATCTTCCCAGATGCAGGGGGGCAGGCGAGTGCAAAACCAGGACTAAGTCACAGGCAGAGATGCCAATGCCAGACCTTTGTCTCCACCTCTGTGCCCTCGGAGGAGGCTGCAGTGGGGCATTTCCAGCATCCAGCCAACACCCTCTGTAAAAGCTCACTACACACTGCTGTTACAAACACAGGGGACAAGATATTATCCAAACATCCTTTTTCCCCACGGAGACACTGAATGCTGCCTCCTTTATCCTTCCCTGCTGCAGCACTGTTACCAATTACAGCCATTAAAGAAGAACAGCTGGCACTTGTTCAAGCAGAGAGCTCTCTCCAAAGCCCACAGAAGCCAGTGAAAAAGAGATCTCTTTTCTTTCACTGGATTTTGGATCAGATTCAGAGAGACCTGATGGTTTACAAAGCAGGGGGTTGTTATTTTTTTTCCACCATCACTTTGTTATTTCTCCATCTCATGTTTGTGACTAGGGACCATTTCTTTTTTCAATCTATACAGCCAGTGACAGGAGGTTGGGGCTGCTTGACCCCCTCCCCTCCATTTTTAGAGATGTTAATTAAAAAACTCCACAGCAGGGCTGAAACTACTGGAAACTAAAGAGGGAGAAAGAATGAGGCAGAACAGCAAACAGCAGCAGACTTTCAAGGTCCTTTGCTCTTGATGCTTTTTCCCATTTAAGTACTTTCATGGCTGTTCCATGCATTGCTCAAAGCTCAATTTGTCTTGCACATAGATCTTTCTGAAAGGTAATAAGCAAGTCCTAGCTAGAGAGTCAATTAACATGTAATCTTTGACATTTTGTATCAGCAGCAGCTGCCAAATGAGGTTTTTATTTATAAAGAACGAAATCTATTGCTTGAGTGCTTGAAAATTTGTTTGTATGTTACATTTTTTCCATATTCATCTAGGATGCTCTCTTCCAGTCCCATGGTGGGGAAGTGCACTGAGTTTTGCCTCCAAAATTATCAACAGAACTCTTCTTGAGCTCAGGGAATAACAAACTAATCCAACAATTACTCTGTTGGGAGATCGAAATTTGTTTTCTTTTGATGTTGTCTTTTTGGGGCCAAATTTTCTTTTTCACACCTGTAAGGCTCTGACCAGTGAAGAGGTGGTGTGTTTGGATGGCCACAGCAGCTGCTGGCACTGCCTTCCAATAAAGTGTTCCCTCTCCTACTGTGCAAACAGCTCAGCTGCTCCTGAAACAAGCCCTGAACCCGACCCACAACAGCAACTTGATCTGAGATTACCTGGTGTGATCAGAATTCAAATCAGGGGAATTTCAGCTGCTGTTGCTTCACAAGGCAAAAAAAAAAAACCACCAGGGGAGAGTGAAATGCTGGGCAGTTGAGGCCTGTCCTCACTATCCTTCCCAAATTGCCAAGACACCAGTTCCTTTATTTGCAGTGCATTAACACCTTGAACAGCTCTGGCAGAAAATATGACAGGTGAGGCACTTTATTGGACAATGCAGATACCTCAGAATTCAACTTGCAGACTGGTTGGACAGGGTCTGTAATTTCTCAGATAACTGTGAAAGATTCCAGCTGAGGTTTCAGTTGGTACAGCTACAGAAATATTTAATAATTGTAATTAAATTATTATCACTGCTCTGTAATTTCATAATGTATAATAAAATGGTGCCTGTTAGTTTAAAATATGCATGTAACTAAATATAGCAGTTGCAATAAGCTCCATCTTGCTCACCTGTCTGTATCACTGTTGAAACCCCACCAGTCACAACATGTCTGAGATTCCACATCAGTTCAAAAAGCTGTAATTATCTCTCTTTGAAAGACTAACAAGTAAGCAGGATTATATAAAAGGATTAAGCAATCACATAAAAATAACGTGCTAAAAACTGTAGGTGGACTAATCTCTGAATTGCCCGAGGCTAAATTTCCCTGTTTTATAGAGCTGCATGTTTTCTAAATCTTGTTTAGCTCTGTAGAATAATTGAAATAAACTGCCTCCCAGCAGAAAGGCTACAAGGATGTTGTCATGAGAGCTCCAGTTCTGGGCCACTTGCCTGAAACAGTCACAGCTCTGCAAGTGGCTCAGTCCATCTGAAGGTCATGCAAACATGGGTAAGTTTCATATCAAGTGATACCTTTGCTGTTCTCTTAACACTTGTGAAAACCAGACAAGATAATAGCAACACTCAGAAAGAGTGATCACCATCATTGTGTTAATGACAGTCGTGGAAGAAAGGCTCCAGCTCAACGAGCTCTGATGTGCAAACAAATTTTGCAAGAAAAAAAAGAAGGAATAAATGGGAGAATTGGAAACCCAAATCCACGAGGAAGTGATTTACTGCAATGCTGTGTGGACTGTGTAATCCTAAAGCAGAGGGGAGTTGAAGCCTGTAAAGAGAGATCTCTGCCACATGAGTGTGTTTGGTGCATTCCCCAGCACAAAGGGGCTGTGCCCACTGTACCCGCTGCCCTCCCGTCAGCAGAGTGGCTCCACCTCAGATTCACTTCACAAGATGGTCAATTAAATGAAGCTGATGAAGCAGACAAATCCAGCCAAAGGACAAATTAGGCTGCACAGAATGTCTCGTTGCCAAGGCAGAAATGTAACTCAGGGAACAGATGCAGAGGGGCTGCTGGACTCCCAGCGCCAGGAAACGCTACCGGGAGCTAATGGCAACGTGGTCTCCAAGCTGCCATGCACGATCCAAACACTGGGGCTGATAAAAGCAAAAATTACACAGAGAGAGAGATTATTCAAAGAATGGTCCAGCAGGAAAGAGTTTACCATCTTTTATGAAGAGTGAATCAATACAGGAATGTTCCCAAGGAGAGAAGAAATCATTGCAGTTGGTGTTGCTGGTGTATGAGCAGAAAGGTCACCAAGGGTCTCAAGCAGGAGCTGAACAGATTGCAGTTTGTATTACACAGTGTTAGACAGAAATGCAGAATAATTGCTTTTGCAGCTTGCAAAGGATTAAACCAATTTAAATGGGATGAATCTAGCTGCAGCCCACTGCATCAGCTGTGTGACAGTAATTAATATGCAGATTAGAAAAAAAGCCCAAAATCCAGACATTTACTTGGCACTAAGGCAACATCCGTCTTTCAAAACTTCAGTGAGATCTCAGGCTTTACCACAATAGTGGGCAGATTCTTCCAATGCACAAAGATACTGTACCGATACACTGATAATGTACAGATGAATTAATTTTCCAGGCTCTATTTAATGCCAAACAATGGAATTTGGGACTATAAACTGAAGTTCTAGTTTCACACTACAAAATTAAAAACTATTTAGGAAAACAAAGTTCAGTTTACTTACAAACATATATAATGAAGTTCATAGAGTCATAGATTGGTTTTGGTTTGGAAGTCACCTTAAAAATTCCAATGCCCCTGCCATGGACAGGGACACCTTCCAGTAGACCCAGGTTGCTCAAAGCCCCATCCAGCCTGGCCTTGAACACATCCAGGGATGGGGCAGCCATAGCTTCTCTGGGAAGCCTGTGCCAGGGCCTTACCACCCTCACAAGGCAGAATTTTTCCCTAACATCCAATATAAACCCCTCACCCTTCAGCTCAAGGTCACTCTCCCTTGTCCTATCACGCCATGCCCCTGTAAAAAGTCCCTCTCGAGCTATCTTGTAGCACCTTTAGGAACCTGAACATGCTATAAAGTCTCCACGGAGCCTTCTCTTTTCCAGGCTGGACAATCCCAATTCTCTGAGCCTGTCTTCATAGAAAAGGTGCTCCAGCTCATTGATCATCTCTGTGGACTTGCTCCAAAAGGTCCATGAATGACAAAGGATGGCAAGGATAACTCAGCAGGTTTGTGACTCCATTTGCACTCAGCACACAACTTTATCAAAGACAGCCTAACAAGTTTTGTGTAGCCAGACGTAAGAAAGAGTTTCAGCTAGGGAGAAGTGCTTTATTAGCAGCTGTGCATTTCTGCTAGGACGAGCTGCGTGTTACTGGTGAAAGTTTTAATTTGGTAAAAGTTTGACGACACCTGGATGTGCCTCTCTCTGGACTGACTTCTTCAATGCTCCTCTCCTGCCTGCAGCACCACAACCCCAGGGGCTCTTGGCTTGGACACACCACAGCAGGCTGGGACCTTTGTGGGCCATCACCTGCCCGTAGAGTTGTTGCAATGCTCTGGTTTATGCAGATCAGACATGAACTTTGGATGCTCAGGATTGGTGGTGCAGCTCTTCAGCAGGTCCTGAGCAACTCTTGTGCGTCTGTTTTCACAGCAGCTTCATCTCCTGTTCCAGACATTGCAAGAGTTCTCCAGCCACCTGTGTGTCAGGAGTGCTCCCCACCCAGCTCCCACTGCCACCAACATGCAGCTGGATGCTCATTTAGTGCCAATGAACTCCCAGCCATTGGCAGGAGAATTAGTTCTGTTGTCTGTCTGCTATTTTTAATCTCTATATGTGCACAGCTAATTTTGTTTTTAACCATACTTCTTGTTCCTCTCAATCTCTAAAGCCTCCTGAGAAGTAGTATAATCCCATTGGTTCCCATTTCCATGACACATTCTCCTAAGCACATTCAATTACTGCATGCATAATTGCCAGCTCACATGGGCTCAATTATTAGTTTGTAAATCGAGTATTTAACTAACCCTTCTAAATCACTGGGAGGGTGATTTAAACACAATTTTATATACTCTTGTGGTGTCAGGCTCAGTGAAATGGTTTGGGTTTGCAGTACATCACACAGTATCCAAGTCTTAGTGCCTTCTGTTTTATAGGCAGGATCTAGAACAGGCAAAACCCTCTAATACACAGAATCCTGTTACATTTCTGAGTATGGGGATAAGGAAAACTGCCTTGAACAGCAGTAGAAAAATGACCAACCAAAGCATTCAACAGAACAAAGGAGCACCAGGGGATCTGAAAGCAGAGTGAGAGAGGCAAGGCATTATTCTGAATATAGAGCTCAAGGGAATAAGCATGAATGTCCAATTCAGATGGATCTGGGCTCCACTGGGAAATGTGCAATTAAATGACAATCTGGCTTCATGCTGAGCTGGGATGTGGGACATCCTGACATCCAGCCTAGAAACTTTATTGATGCCTCACAGTACTCGGTGCACTCAGTCCTTCTGAACTAACTTAAGCATAAAGTACAGCCTCCAACAGCTGGTGAACAAGGGTGTGGAAAGAGAGAAGAAAATCAAAACCACAGTTTGTAGCCTAAGAAAAAACACTTTCTCTGCTTTTAGGCATGGCCAGGAGGAAAGAAGTCCCAGTGGCTTTGTTATAGAAAATTATAAATACAGAATTCTGCTGATAAACACATTAATATTGTTAATTCAAGAAAGACAGACTTCTGGTTTGCAATACTACCAAATCAGACTTTTCAAGAATATCCCTTGTGTGTGGTTTTGCAAGCTATGTTCATGCTTGCCCTGGTGTCACACTGGTCCCTGCTAAAGCATCTACAAAGTCTCCCATTTGGGGCTGGACAGTAGTTATATGACAAGATACCTAAAATAAGTGTATCTACAGTTCAAAGCTGGTCCCATGCAGATTCCAATTCTGAAAATACCAACCAAAACTGCTTGACAAACAGCACAACTGAACTCATGCTGCCATCACTCAGTCAACATCTGTCCTTTTGTGCTTCTACTCACCTGCCAAGGAAATATCAGTTTCTAGAATTTCTGAAACTTCTTTTTGTTTTTCAGGAAGAAAGATAACACGAAGCTACCCAGCTTCTCTTGGCTGTGTCACAAATTTACAGCTACCCCCTACTCTAATTCTGCATTTACACACATGAGAAAACCCTGTATTTTAAGATATCAATTCCACTTACTTGGAGGTGAGAGAGATTAAGACCTTTGGGGCAAGGATTTTTGTGGAGATTTTACAGCACCTACTACAACCACTGACAAAATTCTGAATTCTATTACAAACAAATAGTAAAATAAAAAGGCCAGAATGTGACACAGTAAAATATTTCTTTTTTATAAGTGATTGTCAGAACTTCTGTTACACTTGCCTTTCTTCAGTAACAGTTTTTCAGGTGATGGTTAAAAAAAAACATACCAACCAACCAACCAATTAACAAACCACAACAAAGCAATGAAAAGCCCCACAAAACCTCAACCCATTAATAAGCTTTACTCATAGTGCATCCTCCATCTTTCTTAGTATAAATTACCATGGAATGGATTTATCCTGACTCCCTGTTTTAAATAAGATTCAAAAAATACAGGCTCACTCAAAAGTAACAGCAACTTTACACAAAAGTATAAAGTTTACTTGCTTCCCTTGTTTTCCTTCAGATGAGGATATGGAGAGGCTCTGTAGTTAAGAACATCACATGGAAAGCTGGAAGTTCTGGTGCAGCTTCAGGTAAAGTAAAATAAAAATAAAATATGCATAAGGCATAGAGATTTTCTGATTTGGACCTTTTTTATTATATCTTGGATTTGAACTCCCTCACTCATTCAGTCACCATTAAATGAAAAGAATATTTGACTAATATTATCTGTACATGGATTTGAACAAGCTATCCATCCCTAAAAGCTTCTTTTAATACCTGAGGCTCATTCAGCTCTCAGCTCCCAGAAGGTATTTTCACTCCTAATGGCAGTAGCAAAATAAATGCTATAAAGGCTAATCAAAAAGGGGAACCATTTCCAGAACAAAGTGTAAAAACATTGACTGGCCCTGTAATCCACTGTGGTATTTTGTCCCTTATTTCTCTGCTTGCCCATAAAGAATATTACCAATGCAGAGCTCCTATGGTCTCATTCTCATATATCTTTATATGTTCCTGTAAAACACACTTCCAGTTTGTTTCATTTGGGTGCACAACAGAAAATAATTACTTATTTTCCAGAAGATAACATTCATTGAACAAAAGAAAAACCCATAGCAAGGCTTGCTCTATAAATTCCCACTGTTTCGTTTCATTCCAAGAGAGTGAAGACTCTTGATCCCTTTTAATTTACCTAAGCTGATAGTTATTGACACTTTTCAGGAAAATTTGCTTCAAAACACTTCAAAAACCAGGAAGAGCTCTGTGCAACATATTGACTGTGATTTCTCTCTTTATCCCCCTTTAGCAAACAAGCCTGTAAAAAATACTTTTATAGGCAATAAAAAGGTCATTTATAGTGTTGTCAGACACATTTATTTTGTTTTCCTACTTTACTGGCAGCCACTACTCCAAGCCTTACACTGAACTTTTAATGAAGAATATGTGACATAAGGATAAGGAAATGTAAGTGATGATTTTGCTCTTACTTAACATCCCATCAATGCCCATCCCATCAATTCCTTCAGAGTGAGCTCTGACAAGCATCCTTGTTAGGTGTGGTTCTGAATACAAAAAAGGCCTTTTGTCACTTTGTTCTCTTTTGCTGTCATTAAATGCCCAGAAATCTGAGGTGTCAGAGAAACCTTTCAGGTCAGCTGCCCTGTTCTTCCCACCGGGCTCATTCCTAATGTCTGGCTGTATTTTACTCACTGCAAAAACAGAGCAGCTCAAGATGAGCTTTAGGTACTACCTTCTGAGCTAACAGATCTCCCCAACAGGATCTTAATTCTGTTATTTGACCTAATATTTATTTTCCTTGATGATTTTATGATTCCATGGTTTTATTTCACACCGAGCTCTGCTCCTTCCCCTCTGCTGAAATCCTTAAAGATTCCTGATCAGGGTACACAGGGACCCTTCGCAGAATCCCAGAATGGGTCAGGCTGGAAAGGACCTCGCTGGGTCACGTGGTCCAACCTCCCTGCTCCAGCAGGGTCATCCCAGACCACATGGTGCAGGATTGTGTCCAGAGAGTGTCCAGAATTGGTATCAATCACAAATACAGCATTTCTGTCCATCAGTATTTGTCAAGACAGAAACATGCTGGTTTCCTCTCTCTGCTTCAAGCACCTTGAAGGTTGATGGGGTGGGGAACACAATGGACTTGAACAGAGTATTTTGCTAGGCAGATATGAGAGATCTGTAATTTGTACTGTCCTTTGAAATGTGTGGCACTGTTTTTAATCATTTAAAGCCCAATAGAGGCAAGTTGAGAACAGGAGCACACGAAAGATCACCTTAATCAATTACCTGGTGGAACTATAGCAGGGATGGATATGATACTGCATATTTATGTCCTAATAGCAAGTCTGATCCTCTCAGGATGAGCCAAAATACATCTCTGTGACTGAATGAACATGAAAGTCTTCCCAGATTAAAGGTTGCCCTCATTTCAAGGAAGAAAAAAGACAAATGGAGTAGTGCTGCTATTGATGGAAATGATCTCTGCTGTGATGGGAAAGCTGGAGATGCAAACTGAGAAGCTGTCAAGCCACTTGCAGCACTGCTCAGCAACCTCACTGTCATTGCATCACAAAAGGGAATGGAACATCTGCAGTTCACCACGTTATAAGCAAAGACTGAAGGATTAGCATTACCTAAACAAGCCACTTTTAACCATTAACTTTTGTTAATGATGCCATCTGCAAATGAGTTCATGTCACTCCCTGTTCAAACTTTCAGATAGAGCTCAAACATACCTACAAATAGCAAAAATTGTAATCTGGTGTAAAGAAATCCAACCACAAACCACAAATCCAAGTATAACCATCCATAAACTATGAATTTGTGCACACCATCTGTTTCACTCAGCTCTGCTCTGTCAACACTGATAGCAGTCATCCTTATTAACAGATCAAAAGAATTAAAAAAAAAAATCTTATTTCTATTCAATACTACAGAGTCTTCAATTGAATCTCACTCCTCTTACATAAATACAACTCTATGTGTAAGCAAGGCAAGACAGGTTTGCAGTCTTTCAGGGCATAAATTGGGTTGATAATTCTACCTCCATAAAAGATTAGGTGGGACTTAGCAAAGAAGTTCCTCTGAGCTGCCAGTCTCAAACATTCAGTATACTTTTATCCCAGAGTTAGGTTTTCACAAGGGCCAGAAAGGTAAAATTCCCTCCCTGGGTCAGTTTTCACATCTCCATTGACACTTCACTGAACCTTCTGTGATCAGACTTCCACAGGCAGGCATGAAGAGTTCAAGCCAAAAATCATGTCCTGATCATGCAAACTGAACACAGCTCCAGAAGATTCCCTTATATGTCAGCTTTTCTGCCCACTTGGATCTTAAATCATTTGAACAGTAGAATATCTTGCAATATGATTTTTGCTACTTTCTTCTTTTCTCTACTAACAGTGCTAGCAGGACTGCTCATTCTTGAGATGGAAATGGTTTTCTCATGTGTTTTGGGTTTGGCTTGGTTGTTTTTAAGTTTGTAAAGCACATGTTCACGTTGTGAGCAAAGTTACTGGAATGAGAAACCATTTTCCTTAATTAACATTGAATGGATGTAGTTCATATTCTATACAGCAGTACTAAGATGCTGAACTAAGATGTGTGGAATAAGAAATTTACAATTTTAGAACATTTAAAAATCTTAAAATGTCTTGAAAATCTGAATTGCATCAGTGTCACTTCTGTAACCTTGTAGGAAAACATGCCATTAAAAGCAACAACAATTTGTGCTGTTTAGGTCATGGCAGACCTGGGGGAAAAAGGACCTGAACTGAAAAGTATTTTTAAAATAGTAATAAAAAAAGGAAGCAGAAAATTCACATAAGTGTTTATGATTTAGTATAGGAAAATGTGATACAACTCATCAATTATAGATCAAGCCTTAAATTACATGGGTATGTATGGCTGTGATATACTGTAATTAAAGAAAAACAGCCATACTTCTTCCAGACTGAAGTACTCAGTCTATCTAAAACAATATACTTAAGAATTCTTGAGTGATACATAGAAAAATATTTTTCTGTCCCCTTTCCAGAGATGTTTTACGTAAGTTCACCACTGTTACCACATGTAATCATGAGGCTCTTCCAAATGGTTTTAACAGCAAATGGGCTGTTTCAATAAATTTTAAGATTTTGAGACTGCTTTCTTCTCTTCTAGATAACAGAAAACATTGTTCTTGTAAATCAACACTGAATTTCAACCAGTAATTACAAAAACACAGTTTCTTATGCAAATTAATCATACTGATACATGTAACACACCAGTTTCTATCACATTACAAATGTTACTGAACATTTCATGGCTCATTCTAGTCAGGTTTACTGAACATACACAGAATCAACAGTGACACTTGTGACCAGCTCCAGTCAGTGAGACAAAATGGCAACAAGGGCTCCACCCTACAAACTGAACATCCCTCAGGTTTCTGGTGCACTGTCAAGATGAAACCAGAGGAAACAAAGCTGTCACCAAAGTCAAGCAATTCCCAGATCTCTTCCATTAACAAATTTAAATTCCCCATTGCCACAGCTAAGGGAGAAACTGCCACTAAAGGTCTGCACTCTGACTTTGTCCAGCATCAAGAGAACCCAGCAGACTCAGAAAATGCTGATAACCAACTCTCTACATTACATCCACTTAGTCAAAAGCTTTTTTCCACTTTTTTACCCAGGACACCCACAAATAAGTTCAGTCACACAGAAAGCTCTGCCTGGATTTCATGGTGGCACTTTCTTGATTAGAGACTACTAACTGGAGGAATAATTCATCAGAGTCAATGAACACCAGCATTTTTTTATTTAGCTATGAAAGGGAAACCAACACTTAAGAAATTAAAGCATTAGAAGAAAACATGACAATTTAGTTATTTATTAATATTTTTTATAGCTGAAATTTAAAAATATTAAACCAGAAACAATTCAAGATTCATTAAGTAAAACTTGGAACTATATACAAGCATAATTAAGAATATCATGATTCTCATCAATATTTACTTAAGCTTTTTGTACAAAATTTTTCACACAGTCATATTTACAAGCATGTCTCTTTAAAACATATGAACACACATCTCTTATAGCATTTACAAATCTTTTGAATATATTTTTTTTCTTAAAAACAAAAGACTATTTTCTTGATTTGACAGTTTTGGTTTTACCTTTATGATACTGGACAGGTATTTATTCAGAGGGATGGAAACAGTTATCATTATTCAAATAGCTAAATAACAGTCATCCTACTGATACCCAGAATTATCACATATGGCTTTAAATACCTCCCAAACTCAAAGGATCATCTCACAGGTATAAACTACAGTCCATCTGTGGTGTGTTTCTAATTAAATCTCAAGCCTTTGTTTGGGTTAGATCTACAACTAGGCAGACACCTTCTAAGCATGTACTCAGAGCTAATAGGCCCTTTTAATTATAGAAAAAACAACTTTGCCTCCAGCCAAGTCAAGAATTTATGGAGTATGAAAAAAAATGGGATGTACAGGCTTTTCCGGACACTCTAGCTATCTTTATAGATATTTTTTATCATGGGATACCACAGTTTTGAACAGGCAATATTTGTGCGGATTTACAGGACTCAAGTGAGAGATCTTCTAAGAATGGGAAGAATACTTTTTTCTCAAAAGCATTTTTTTTTAGAAAAAAAAAAGTCTGAAAAGGTTTTGCACATAATATGTCTAAGTTACTGATACAATCAAACCAGTTAGATCACTTCACAAATTAACTGAAAATCCATGAACTTGCTCTCTTTTGGTTGGGACAAAAACACCCCCCAAACCTCTGGCTTTGGCAAATCAAGAAGTCACCTCCTTTGAACATTGTTCTCTAGAGCTCCTGCACTGATTCTTCCACAGTTTGCTCCTCCACAGGCTGCACAGCTTCCTGAACATAAACAATGAACTCTGAAGCCTCTCCACCCTGGGTATAGACAGTGACTGTCTCGATGCCCTCCACCTCGTCTGAGGAGACCACCAGGTGATGCTGCTCCGACAGCTCCACCGAGCCCTGCTGCAGCGTCTCCTGGATCATCAGCGTGTGGTTGGCTGACTGCTCCTCTTCCTTCACCTGAGGAGACATTGGAGAGCTTACAGAAATTTCACCTTCCCAAAGAAGTGCCTGGCATTGTCATGATTAATGGAAATACAGCACACAAATTAGCAATCACACGGTTTTGAAAGAAAGAGTCAGTTTTAGAGAAAATGCGAGCACTTTTGATTAATGAATGTGTAGGTAGGCAGAATACTGAAAGCACCAACACAGCATCTCTGTTCTGTGCACAAAGAGCTGCAAAGTTTCAGGAACACTGGTCTTCAGAGACAGCTCTAATCTCTCAACAGTCACTCATTCAAAACTGCTCTTATTTAAATAAATCTGAACTCAAGCAATTCCTCTGGTAGCACTGAGATGAGAACCCATCCAAAACCATGTGAGAAAACATCTACTGTACCCACCTTTCTTTTTCTCACTAGTCAATGGCTGCTCATAGAAGTGCAAATTTCATTGTAAACCTTAAGGGATTTTATTAGAAAAATGTGAAATATAAATATTACTGAAACAAGTTCCTAAGGCCTACTGTTTGTGAGGCAGCAATGTTTACATTATTGAAAGAAGAGTGACAGAAACAAGTGAAAGTAAAAGATTTTTTACTGAACATTTTGCTTCTTGTCAAAATTTTTAAAAGCAACACAATTTGGTGCCTGTCAATTATTGAAATACAATATGTACTAGAATTCAAAAACCAATCTTAATTCTCTACCAGACCCACATAAAACTATACAAAGTAGTCCAGACAAGAATAAATAAATCAGAAAACTGTAAGTCATGTGGAAGAAATGCATTCCTTCTAGTGTTAGTGATAAAATAACCTACTTTTAAGGAGAGAACGGAACAGCAATTTTTCAATATGCAAAAGCATTTGTTAGGGGAAGGTGTCCCTACCCATGGCAGGAAGGTTGGAATGAGATGATCTTTAAGGTCCTTTCCAATCCAAACCATTCTGGGTATCTGTGGTTCTGTTTGCTGCAGCTCAGTGTGCTCTTGCAGCACTGAACTCTTAAGTGATCTTGAAAAGAACAGGTCAGACATGGTAGATTCTATAAAGTGTGGAATCTAAGTTACAGAAGTTAGAAAGGGCTGGCTTAAAAGTAAACAGCAGTAGCACAATCAAATTCAAGTAAATACAATTAGGATCATCAATGTTGTGGGAGTGGAACAGAAGGGAAGAACTACAGTGAAGACTCCAAGGATCTGTTTGGTCTCTAAGAGACCAGCAAGGAGAGAAAGAAGCCCTATAAATTTATTTTCCTGATGCTCTTTTCTAATTTTTTTTTCCCTAAGTAACCATTCTCTTTGTTATACAGTGACTTTGCTTTTGACTTTTCTATTTCATGTTTAAAATACCTGTCAGAAGAAGATTGCAGAGATTCACAAGCCCCTTGGGACTTCACAGCACTTTGAACTTTCCCTCAATTAATCAGGTTATAGAAAGCAAATATGTCCAGGTGTTAAACTATTCAGAGGGCCCCAAATCAGTATGGCTGTGATATATTAATGAAATATATGTGGATTTTACCTGGTGAAAGATTTAACATCTAAAGGGAATCAGGCCACTGTTACTAACATAAATGCAACAACACAGTCATACCCACTGATGCTCAGTCTGGCTTCCTTGCACAGGATTCAGGTTATAGGGATAACAAATACAGGAATGGAATGAGGTCCTTTTCATATTCTGTTTCTTTTACCAAACATATCTGAGTGTTTTATTTGAAATATATCTTTAACCAGCTCCTGCTGAAGTTCATGCTCAACACCCTACGTAAGTAGGTGATGCTGGATGTTTTTCTTGACACAGTAAAATTTGCAATCAGCCTCAGAAAGAACAATTGATGTTGTCTCAAATTGCAGGTATCATAGAATCAAAGAGTCATAGACTCATAGAATGGTTAGGATGGACAGGGAACTTGGAGATGATTTAGTTCATGTGCCATGAGCAGGGCATGGGAGGATGGGGCATCCACAGCTTCTCTGGGCAATATCAGTGCCTCACTACCCTCTGAGTAAAGGATTTCATCCTTACATCTAATCTATGTCTCTCCTCTTTGAGTTTACAAACAATGCCCCTTGTCCTTTCCCTATCTGTCAAAAATCACTCTTTTTATAAGCCCTTTTCACCAACATACCCTTCACTAATAGAAGCTTGAGCCTCTCTTCAAAAAGCAAGGAGCTAAATCATGAAGAAAACCATAGCACTGTAAACTTGTGTCTCTTGCTGCTCCAAATACACTCTTTTTTATTTTTTAAATTATTAAAGAAACCCTAAATCCTACTGAGAGCAACAGAGCTTTAGTGAATTCATGCACCAAACTCCCTTTTCATAACTGTCCTCTCCTCTTTCCTGAGGGTACCCACTCCACTGCCAGCTCCTGTGTGGAAGTTAAGGACATACACAAGATCTACTAATGAATATTACAAAAGGCCATGGAAAGTCTAATCACCATTGAATTCAGATAAGAAGCTGCAGTTAAAAATGTTAGATAATTAGAATTTCACAGCTTGTTATGAATCAGCTCACAATTACAGCCCCTGATGCTAGAGATGCTCAAATAAATACAGAAATAGGGGTGTCTAAAATGTGGTCCTATAATTATGCAATATACAGTAATCCCTCTTGTTTTAGTGCATCACACATAACCCTTTGACAACGTGCCTCAGGCCAGAAAAATTACACTACAATTTCTAAGAGCTGCAAGAATGTACAACACAGTGTGAGATGGATCTCACTGGCGTCACTCTAAATCAAAACCCATAAATAATTTTAAATAAAGCTTTGTGAATGTACATAAACAATGAAGAGATGAAAATAAATAAAGCACAGTTGACACAAAAATGAAATAAAAGCAGAATCTCATTCAATTCAATAGCAGCAATCTAATACTTATTCAGTTTTATATGGTTTTGGAATGAAAATGGCCAATAAAGAAAGTTAATTTAACCTCCCTACCTAACTTTATCAATGTGGGTTTATTACCCTTGTCATGCAGGGTAAAGAAAACTAATGCCTTTATTTCTGGTGTTTCTAGCTTCCAGTATCTTTTTTGGACAGCTATCTGTAATCCTTTTAGTTTGACAAATCACCACATTATTTGGGATATTTACATTTCAAATCAGTTCAATGTTTACATGCTTCTGCTTGGTTCCTATTAGATTGTTCCACAGGGAATAATCTCAAAATGTTAATTTACATCTCTCAAATTGATGAAACAGTGGGACAGCTGTCATTTGAATGAACAAAGTCAGTACACTCAATTCTCTTTATTGGCTTCTGAAATCTTTTGGAAAGTAGCATCCAAGACCTCTTTTCTGTTTGAGAGTCAGCTGAAAAGCATCTGTCTGCTTATCCTTCGTTAAAGAATGACAGCAAGGAGCTGAAGCCACACACAGCTGGCACATTAAATCAAGTCAGTACCTGCATAAATATTTTTTATTAGCTAAATCTGTCTCTCACAAAAGCCAATGGGACTTTCACCACCATTTCTTCATAAGAAACTCAACATCCCTAAATTCCAAATGTTCTTAATTTACATATCCGAGGACCATCCAAATACATGGAAACATTCATTACAAATGGATTACAAATGGCTCTTAGAGGAATCTCTTCCTCTCAAAACAAGAAGCCTTTTTAAATTTGAAATAAATGATTTCAAGTCATTAAGGAAAATATACCTCTTCCCTTTCCTGAAAAGGAGTAAAAAAAATATTTGCAGTCAGATGCTAAAGGCCTTTTCCTTACTCTAGAGCTCATCCTATGAAATACTCTAATATCTTCAATTTATTTGAAGTCAGCAGGAGTTGCAGATCCATTGTGATTTTTTAAAACAGTTTTGCTTGGCCTGTCCTCAAATCCTCAGTGGAATCTCTCCCTTGATTTGAGATTGAATGCTGCTTTTCAGTTTACCATGAAGCAGAAAAGTTAATCACAGAGATCTTTCAGATTTTCAAAACCTTACACTAGGCTGCAGATGCTCCTATTTATATCATAAAATGTCAGTAAGAAAATTTACAAAATATCTGCAGAAAGGATTAAAATGAAAGCATTTTAGATCACAGAGAGCACCTGGATATGTGATGTGTCAGCTTACAGTGGTGCCTACAAGTTTTGTTCAGTATCATTTGAATAATTTCAACTCCTTCTCAGTTCTGGTTTACATACAGTTATATTGTGTGAAAAACACAGAAAATACTGTAATTTGATCATCTGAATCTCCATAATGAGCTACAAAACAAAGACAATCTGGTGCACAATGGTTTCAGAATAATAAGAGGCTTGAGTATGAAAGACTTGCTTTGCATAAAATAAAAACAGCAAGGGACAAACAAATCTTCATACTTGTAATGCAGATTTAAAAAGAGTTTTAGCAATTGGCTGGTTGAATATATCCAGACAGAGGGACTGTGGCTGGACATGGCACTCACCAGGCAAAATGCTGGATCACCCCACTTCCTTTTGAGGCAGAATGGCAACACTGCCATTGTTTTAGCAGCTCTAAAAGGACATGATCTTGACATGAGATATTATCTGTATATTACAGAGATGAGGAGAACTCCTCAAAGGCTGAGGAAACAGGTCCTCAGCCCCATGTGTCCCATTTAAAACTTTCCATTGCTGTTACTGTCATAGCAAGCATCAGACTGATCCATGTTCTAAAGCAACTACAAAATTGACAATCAACATGTACTTAACTCCATATACTGGCAACGTTTCTAGATTACCACCATCACACATCAGGAGCAATCCAAGCCAGACCAAAATACAAGGTGTGTTTCTGAAGTACAATGTTCAGTAGCCTCTGATGTGACAGCCATGCTAATAATAGGTATTTACTTTTGAAGATGTGCCACACTATAAAATTCTTGCCTGTGATCTGCTTTGAGCTCATGTATAATCTTTGCTCTGCCTCCCTACTGCTGTCAATTTGAAGAAAGTGACTTCCCATGGTAGGATTTTACTGAAGCCTGAAGAGATCACAGAATAAAAGGATGAAAGGAACTAAAATAAAGGGTGAAACACATGGAAATCCAATATTTTCTGGTTATCTATTGATAAAGATCTGTTTAGTTATTGTAACAGTTGATATACTTATTCTTCAGAACATATTATGCCTAGGTTAAAAATAGGTTACTATCCTTTTCAGGAATAGATTTAACCTTTCACTTCAGTCTACTGAAGTAGTAAAAAGGTCTGTCCTGTCTCATCTTTCTGAGTGCAAGGAAAAGAAAGAGAATTCAGCAGGCAACTGCTGCTCTTTATTGTTAATATTTATGCAGTGCTTTGGATCAGGACCTGGATTGTATCAGCTGTGCTACATGAAAAGAGTAGTTCATGCCCCAAAGGCCTTTTAATTTCAGTATCATTTCAGCATGAAACAAGAGGCAGTAAGCAGACATAGAAAAAGGGAGGTGAGTGTAAAACACAAATGAGACAATGGTAGTTCTGTGTGACAGGCATTAGTATCAATATACAACAGTCTATCCACGGATAATTGCTGTCATCATATTTTTGACAAGTAATTGAGGGACTACAATGAGGTACAAATTTCTTCTCATTAAAAATACACATAACTGAGCACAATATGGAAGAAGGGATTAGAAACTTGTTTGAAAAAAGTAATGAGCAATTAAATCTTCATGGACTGAGCAAAGGTAGGAGACAAAATCTTTACAGCTAATGAGAAATGGGACTCTTAAGATGGAAAGGAGTAAAAAACCCAGAAAAGGAAAACAAGATTTCGTTTCCAATGGCAAAAAAAGGAACATCAAGTAAACAGGATAAGAGAGGGTAATGTCAAGAAAAGGAGAGTAAGTAATCTTTGAGGTTTTTTTCTGAAAGAATACAAAAGGGATAAAACATAAACTGTGAATGTCAGAAAAAATATTATCAGAGTTAACTGTAGCATAAAATAATGATGGCTTGGGCAACCATTGTAGCTAAAAGGCTGAAATGAGAAACCATACAGGAGTCATCATTCAGAACAAATTGGCACCATTTAGGCATTCACATGCAGGCAAGGCCCAAGAATGTTCCTGAGGAGGAAATCAGCTCTCTGCCTTGAGCAATAGGAAAGACATCACACAGAGTTGAGAAATAAAGTGGACTTCTGATGAACAATTATGCAGAAAGGCTGCTATAATCACCTTAGTGATTAATAACAATGATTAATAATAATGACTAGTGATTAACACAAACTTGTCAGCCATCTTCAGAGTGAGCTGCAAGTGGTGGCTCTGGAGCACACAAACCCAGTGCAGTATCACAGGCCTAAAAATAGCAAAATACCAGCAAATTTGTCAATCACTATCTAAATGAAAAAAACCCTGAAAAACAGATAACATGCAACCAAACTTAACTGGTTACTATAGTGCATACCAATGTAAACCTTTGGTTTGCAATCTAAAATTCTACTGCTCTGTAGTAGTAATTTGATGCAAAAATAAAAACTCATATTTGGACACAGAACCACACTTTGCGTCAAAGAGATCCGATACAAGAAATAAACTGCATTTATGAAAAAATTAATTAATTAAACCAGATAGTATCTTGCTGCCATTAAACATTCCTGCTAACACTGGAAATGGAAGAGCAACAACCAGAAGAGAAACTAGACCTGATGGACAGAGACCAGGAAGAGGAAACATTTCTGATGTTCTGGTCAGTGCAGTGAGGGATTCAGGAACTAAGCTTTCAATATACTTCAATACTTCAATATACTTTCTTCATATACTGTGAAACCAAGCATATGCACTTTGAATACTGTTCCCTTGGAGAGTTACTTACAGCACTACACACTCAAAGAGTCTTCTCTGCAAAAAATAACTTATCGGGGGTGCTCATTTCTGAGGGTGGTGTTTGCTCACAAGAAACTCAGTATTTAAATCAAACAAATGTTTAACTTGGAAGAAACCTCTTATGGAACAATTAATATCCTTGTTTGATGCACACTAACTGAAAGAAATAACTAAACATCAAGGCAGTTTGTATTGAAACACTATCTCTGTTCTAGTTAACACACAGATTTTGTGAGAAAAACAAGTCTTTGAACACAGGCCTGCAGAGACTGTAGATCAAGGGTGTCTGTGATATTGGCCTGACTGCTTGTCCTCCAATCCTGCCTTATGTTTGGCATATGAGTTAGGAAAATAGTCCACCCCTATAAATAATGGATTGAACAGCCTCTTCTAGCAAAATAAACAAAAAACCAAATTAATCAATCTCCACCCTAAGGCAGAAGGGCAAAAGTACATCTGTAATAGGATACAGAGTTGAATGTGCAGAAAGGAAAGTATCTTGTTTTACCCTTCCAGTCCTTTCAATTTCCCATGTGCTCTTCCCACGAAACTGTTTTCTCCCTAGTCTCTTGCCTATATTTACCATCCACTATGAAGAGTATTTCTGGGCTTTTCTAAGCATTTATTAGCCTCTTTCCTAGTTGCTCTTCAAACTTAGCTCTTTTCCTCTCTCCTTTTCCCCACTTTGTTACTTTTTTTGTCTTTAAACAGAGCAGAGCAACTCAAATGTCATGCTAGAAGAAATATCTTCATTAGCTCTTTTACAAAGAGATCCAGAGTGGATCCCTAGTAACTGAACAAGGATAGACTTACCCTGCCATGCTGTGATCAAAGCTTCAAAGGGGATTTTTGCCAGTCTCAGATCATATTGGTAAAACTTCACATTACTAACGTTTTTCTCTCAGGCATTTGGTGAGAAATATATATTACACTCCTTAGCAGCTGCATATTTTCAGAGCTCACACAACTGGATTTATCTCAAAATTAGAAAAATATTAACTTTGGTAACAGATTAGTATACTGACTCACAGGCAAGATTAAGATAAAATCATTTTGGGCTCTAGACACAACGTTGGAAGAGCCTCATACATGTGACACTAACAGAGCCAACAATGATTCCTATTTACCAAGTATAATACCAGCTAAGCAGGGCTAACTTTGCAATTTTGGGGTTTAAAATTGTAAGTTGAATCCCAGTTCTGGCTGAAATTGGTTACTGCTACATTGTCAAAACTTTTTCTTTTATATTATCATTCGTATAAAAAAGAAATAGAAGTTTCCCAAGTCAGAACTGAAATTTTGTTCTCAACATGCAATTCAGGTGCTTTGAAGAGACAATCTGATCTTGATTTCATCTCCATTATAATGTGTACTTATAATTTAGGATACTTGCAGTAAGACTACAAGCAAAACAATAATTTAATAGAAAACTCCTCAAATATGGTATCCTTTCTGTCCTGTGACCTAGTGGAAAACAATTTTAAAATTACACCAGTTAGACCTAATTAATATACCAGGTATCTTCCAAGATGCTGAAAAGGACTTAGGGATAGACAGAGTTTGTTTCTGGGGCAAAATTCCTGCATTAACCTGAAGCTCTACAAGCACAGCACACTGAAGGTATGAGAGCACACAGGTTAGGGAGGTGCTAAAGCACGTGCATGGCAGCATTACTGATAGATACAGCTGGATTTATAGATTTTAAGGATAAAATGTAAATGGGAGTTTTATGAGTGAAAAGTAAGGACGAGGACAGCTGCGGGAGAAAGAAATTTCCAGGGAGGAAAGAGGAGACAAAACTAGGAACACTTTAGTGCAACAGCAAAAAAACCCTTTTAAAACCTTCTAGTAATTTAGAACTAGAAGAAATTTCTTGGTGCAAATAGAGAAATATGAAGGAAACTTGCAAGGGCTAACTAAAAATGAGGTATGAAAGTAAGAACTGATATAAAAAATGGGTAATGTATGTCCTTAGAGAAAAAGAAAAAAAAAGCAAACAGCATAAAAATCAGGACAACTACAATAAATGTTGTTAAGGAAAAAAAAAAAATGGACCGAAGCTGCTCAGCAAGGACTCAGTGAGGCCATTAAAGAACAGGAGTGGAAATTCAGTGACAGATGATGTCGATATATTGCTGACACCCTGAATGAATTCTTTGTCTTACAATTCACAAGAGAAGCTGAAGGTCAGAGGAAAGTGTGGAATACATTTTCCACTAGGAAAGTGATATATGAACATGTCTAAAGGTCACTTCAAGGTTAACAATTAGGAATCTATGATCATTAAAACTGACAAAAGGTACAAATGAGGGATATCCCACAGAAAGCAACTCAGTATTGAAGAAAAAAACATGACAGTTTCTAATAGGGGAGGATTAAAGTAATACTAATAACATTTAGACTTCTTTCCCTCAGATTAAAATTGGATGTGCCTCTAACTCTGGAGTAATTTTCTGGTGAAAAGACAGAGCTGGAAAGTAACTACAGCTGTATAACAGACCAGACTATGATAAAACACTGATTTCTACAGAAAACCAAAAAAACCCAAAACAAAACAAAAACCCAAAACCAAGAAGCAAACAAAAGAGAAAAATGAAAATTTAAAAAAAGGTAAAAGCTCTTTTATATTAAAAGACTCTAAAGGGAGGGAGAAAGGGGACGTAAAAAGAAAAGCAGTGAAGAGATTTTGTGTTCTGAGAATTCAATATTTAATTTGATATAGGAGTGGGGCTCGTAAGAGTTTGACATCAGACCAGTGAGAGTCACTGATGTATACAAGCAAAAAAAAGTAATTAAGGCTTAGCAGTCCACAAACTCAAAAGGCTAGAAATATGAATTTAAAAACAAAGAAGAAAACTCATTTGGAATATAAATATTTACTTAGAAAAAGCTACCAGTAAATTCAGAGGGTCCAACAAGGAAGTTAATAGATTTTATGATGACTCAGACATTGATCAGAGTTAACATCTGTATATTTAAAGCTTAACATTCAAATATCAAAACATTCCCTTGGCAGCTCTACTTCAGCAGCCACTTTGTCCTATACCTCTAGTACAAGAGCCCCAAAAGATGGATTTCTTTAGATAAGAACTAATTTCAATAATATTGACAAACTTGCTACTACTGCATTCAACCCCCAAGGAGGTCATCTCTATAGCACAGCATGCATGTTGGTAGTGGCTAAACTATAGAAGTTGTTATGAAAGCTGCACATAATTGAACCACACTGTCTCTTCTCTTTAATGACTGAATTTAGTTTTCAAATTTGGGTATGTTATTCTACAAAAAAACCCTAACCTCTTATATAGTTTCTGATCAGAATACCTGTTAAGTATGGCAAAGGAACATCTGAAAATGCTCTGTATTCAAATTCTGCCTTTTCTTTGTTGACATTTGGGCAGCAAATTTAGGAATTATCCAAGTATTTTACAGACCATGAACTTCACACTTCTATGGAGCCCTCATGAACTCAATGCTCAAAACACTACAAAAATGCTGAACTCAAAAGTTAGTTTTACACTCAGAATAATCAGGGTTTTGGTTCATCTAAACAGAAGGAGTTAAAAACTCTTTGGGAAGTTAAAATTTCTCATGTACTTCCTTCACCTGACAACCACACTGAGTGAATCAGTGGGGAAAGGGATAAGCAAAGAGCTGTGATGAAACAGAAGGAACAAGCAGAGTTTGGGGAACACTGCGAGGAGATTGAAAAACAGCAGCAACAAAGTTAGCAGACACCTGTGAGGAGGAAATACTGAGCAAAAGTCTTGATGTTTGAACCCAATAACCACCTCAAATTGAAAAGTAGTTCCTTTTTCTTGCTGCACCAAGGCCCACCTGAATCTTTTAGATGACAATGGCACTAAGAGTCTGCATAAAATATAAGTAAGTTATTTTATAAAGCTTGAAAACACCTGCTAGAAAAAAGCTGTATTTTCACACACATACCTACATACATACGTAGGTATATTTATTCATTTACATTTTATATAAATACAAAAAAAAACCCCAAAAATTTTTAGATGTATAAAGATACATATGTATATATGTATAAACATGTACATGTGTGAGCATGTAAACACGCAAACACACAACATCCAGTGAAAAATTAGGAAAAATTCTCTATGTGTCTTGAATAATCATTTAAAATTTGTCCCTTGCTATGTACCACCCATTTCACAATAAATATATGAAAATTAAACATGGCTGGTTTAGAGAAGAAAAGAGCCCTTACCTGCTTCACCACTGTCACTGTGCCAGGCGCCATGGTAACGACAGAAGCCACTGCAGTGGCATCGTGGGATTCTGAACCCAACTCAATGATCTGCTGCAGGATGTTGACAGCTGTTGGATCCAGCCTTTCACCTTATCAGAAACACAGCAGCCATAAGTTCAGCACAGGAGAACAATTCTGAGGCTGCTTGAATCGAAGTAGCACAACCCTGACTCGCAGTGCTGTTGGCACAATTCAAAAAGCTCAATAATGTGACACTTTAATGACAGATCTATGGCAGGGAAGTATTCACAAAACAAATTTGCCCAGGGAATGCATGAACCAGCAAGTGAAGCCACACTGATCATTTCTATGCCTATTTGAAAGAGATCTAAAAGAATACACTGAATAAAGAAACAACAGCCACAACTCATAGCAGTAACTGCAAATTAGGAAGCTGCAAGACTTTACAAATCCAAATGTGCATTTACCAGACATTCATCTTACACAAAACCTACAACCACAACAGCCATTTGGTACTTTTGAAATCTCTTTTTACCATCTGTCTGGTCCTCTGCAATACCCCTCAACCTAAATGAAGCAGTTTTATCACTAACCTGCTGAGAGGAAAGTTACTTGCTTGAGAAAGCTCATACTAATATTTTTATAAACATTGGGTCAGAACATGTCTGTCCTTTTTTAAAAATTCTCTGATGTGTGTAGCCCTGCCAAAGGAAAGGGATGTTTACAAAAAAACCAAAAAAACCCCATTTATAGCTGTACTCTCACTTTTCACAAAATGTGGAAGATATGAATGCAGAAAAATATTTTTGTTATGCAGGAATTCAAATTCCCATCAATGGCCCACCATTCCCATATGCCCAGTGTCAGCATGAGGGAGATGTCAAACAGGGAAAGAAACTGCCAGGGTCATGTAAAGCTGCCTTATATTTGCTTTAATCACTGTCAGAGATAGAAAAGAGACAGCTAATAGAATAAATGTAATTTCTTAACTTAAACTCTTTCAAACTGAGGTTGATACTGTGATAGTAGTCTAGGTCGGATAATTTAATTTCAAATAGAAAGTAGTTATATTTTGTTATTTACCTAAGAAACAAGTGTATCTGAATACTGAAAAGGGTTTGCTTGTTTTTTTTATTTTTTGCTATAAAACTGCCTTTAGACAAGATACTACTGTTTTCATACTAAGAGGGAATATGCTGAAGGAGTATCTGAGGCTGCATGCTCTAAAAAGATTACTCAAAAAACTATAGCCTCATGCTTAAAATAAAACTGCTATGTACATTCCATGTACAGTATTTATTTTAATTTAGATATACAGAAATTTTTAAAAAGTTCTCAAGAAGCTTTCACTTATTCAGAATTTCCACTCAAATTGGCAGTAATGTAATTTAATTGCAACATGCTTGGAAAAATCCATAAAAAGTGGGAGTTTTTGACATGTATCTGTATTGTGAACGATAAAGACCACAATGGGAAACAACTGTAAAATGCTGTCTTCTGATAACCAGGGCATTTATTTAGATGTATTAAAAAAAAAAAAACCCATCAAAACAACATAGGAATACCTACTCTAGACTCTGGTTTTTTAACACCCAGAAATCTGGGCATTTTTCCTTTTCTTCCAATTTTGTTATTTCCCACTTAGCAGCCATTATCTAATGCTACTCTTTTCCTCCTCAACCTGATACAGAATAGCTCACTTAGTTTTGTGTAGCATCAAAATTGGGATTGTTAGTGCTGTCTTGGGAACATGGTAAATGAGCTATCCCACCATGTCACTCCTGCAGTCTTGCTGACTAAAGCCAGAGAGGGAGAAAAATAATAGCCAGAGAATTGCCATTAGATACACACCATCTACTCTGCCAAGCTAGCTAATTTCACAGTATATTTAATCATATAGGCAGGAAATTCCACACAGCTAATAATAAAGTGCAAAACAGGCAGTGATAAGTATTAATGACTTCAGGATATAGAAATTCATAATGAATTATAATTTCTCATTTATACGTAAAGAAAATAAAACCCCCCAGAAGTAAGTTCTGGATGACTAATTTCATAATTTTTAATAGCAGATCATATATTGCCCCATATACTCAAAAGAATTAGATATTTTGAAAAAAAAGGTGTGTTTGTGTTCCAACCTAGAAAAAGGAAACTTACTGTTCTCAGAAGTGTATCTGAGGTTCTGTAATGCAGCCACAGCAGCTTGAGTGCCTTGAACATCTTCTCCAGCCTCTGTGATATGGAGATACTGAGTGGATGCTTCTTCAGAAACTTCAGCAGTTAACTTGGAAACAAACCCAGCCAAGGCATGAATAATCTCATTTCAGTGATTTAACAACAATAAGGAATGAGTTTAGACAACACATACTGTAACAAGAGCTATACTGGGTGAAATAGAATTCAAGAAGAGCATTACATGAGAGTTGGGATGATCATCCCACAGTGTTCTGTAGACTCTACTTTAAAAGTTGTTTTAAAGATGATAAGTTATCCTGACCTTATTTTTGTTGCAATTATTTTAGAACTAACAAAAGACTTGTACTGTTCCAGAGTTTAGCAAAGATCTTTTGAGTAAAATGAATTTATAATGCAAATCTGCTAAAACACCTCAGAAGCTTGAAAAACATGATATTTTGTTTCAGAAAAGTTACCCTTTCCTTAAACTATGTTTTCTTTCAAGACAAGCTGTCAATATATATTCCTGCTCAGATGGGACTCTTTCTTTATAGCCAGTTCAGCAACAGAGACATTCTTGCCTCCAGGATGCCCCCTTATTTTTTCAGCTTTGAGCAGCTACTGGGAAAGTGTACAGAGAATCATTTGGTGATTTTTTGGTGATTTGGTGAAGAGCTACATTTTAAAACGCTTGCTCTGTCTTCTTTGAACAGCTGTCCAAATAGAACCTACTCCAGTGTTTTTCAAGGACTTATCCTTTTGTGTGTGGATACTCAATAACTGTTAGACAAGACCTGCAGGTCAGCTCTTCCAACTCAGGCACCAGATGTGTGATGGGGGCCAGACTGAAATTTAGCAGAAGAGGTCTGAGGCTGCAGGGGTCAGCCAGCTGCAGTTGATGCCTGGCTTTTCCCTCTCACCAGACATCAAGATCAGCCTGCTCAGGCAGTGGAAGACACTCAGCTGGCCAATCATGATTTTTTAATAGAAGTGTCTAAATCTGTGGTTTTCCCATCAATTCTGCATCTGCAAGATTGAAGCTGAAAACACAGAACATATCACAGAAGACTTACTCTGCATAACATTATAATTTTTTCAGCTGATCAATTAAAATATTTAGTTTTCTAGATTCTAGTCTTCTCTGGACCAAGATATAGTCTTTTTTCTTCAGCTCTGCTCATCTTACAGTTAACACCACAGAATATTCAGCATATTACAAAATGCAGTAAGTTTTTTAATTTCACATTTTTTTAGTAAAGCTTTCACTCTTTCTGCTGCAAATAGAGGAATAGAAGCCTAAAATGCAAAAATAAGCTTTTACAAGCTTTTTTTTTTCACAAGCTTTTTTTTTTTTTAACCCTACCACATAGTAAAAACTAACAGAAATAGCAAGGTATGCATTCAAACAAAGATAAGATCCCATGACCTTCTGACCTTATATAAAGCCAGAACCACATTTTTGTACCCTTCTTATTTTTAACCTTACTTTTCTCCCCAGAATTTTAAAAAATCTTAAGGTCAAAGCCATGTTAAGTCTGCTTTACCTCCCATTTGGTCTCCCCATCATTCTCCACTAACTTCATTCCATGCTTGTTTTTAAGGTGTCTGTTGAACTCCCACTTTGTACCGTACACAAAGCTGCAAACAGGACACTTAATGCCACCTACAAGGAAACACAAATAAATTCTTTGAGTTATTTTCATATAAATTCTTTTTCAACGCAGTAACGACCTGTTTAATTTGACCCCATCTCAATCAAGCCATGTAACTGTAAAATGTTTTCCTTTAGCCATTTGTCCAACATGAAATATGTTAATATTTAATATACACATCAGTGGCATACTTTAGTAATACTTTTAAAATATGTCTTCTCTAAGACAGCTGTTCTAGTTTTCTCAGGTTTCAAACACTGGGAGGTTTTCTGTACATCAGCAAAGTAAACATGGAAGAGTAAAAATGTAATATCCTTTTCACCCAAATATCTTTGCTCTTGAGTTTTATGGTAACATGCAAACTGTAAATAAAGTTTTCTGTCTACAAAATGATACATAGCATGAAGTTGGCATAATGCTTACTGTAGGAGTATGCAGCATTACAGGTAAAAAACTGAGCATGACAAAATCATGAGAATCCAATTTTCTACATGAGATTAAAGAGCTTTTACTTCTTTTGCTTATGAAAGTCATTTTGGTCAAATGTCAGATTTCATTTGCTTGTAATTATGCAAATAAGTATTTATCTTTTTTCCCCTCTTTAGACTAAAGAGAGCAAGAATAACCTGCATGTGACAAATAGTTGCATTAGGTGACCAGAACTCACTCCAACAAATTAAATGTCTGGGGAAGTGCCTTATGCCACTGCAGGAGCTGTGCTACCACGTGGCTGACTCCACACCATCGTGGCAAAAGATGATTCTTACCCATCATGTTCAAATGCTTCAGACAGACTCACTGAAGCTGGTTATAAGCCAAGACCTGGTTTCACAGTCCTTCATGAACAAGGTGATTAGAAAAAACATCCCATTTTACATTAATGGAAACCCACCATACAGTATCCTACCAGGTGAAAAGAAACAACAGTTTTGTTTTGATAAAACAGAATGTAACTACACCCAGTCTCTAGGTTATTTCACTGACACTTACTGTTACTATATTAACCCTCCTCTTTGCTAAGTCTTTAAGCAAATTTCACTGTGAGAGCAGGTGCTCAATATTCCATCTTGAAGCACAACAGAAGCAGTTTTACTGAGGGAAACTCAAAAAGTTCAGATTAGAACATAATAGATTAGATAGTATTATGAATTGCAGAAAATGAAATTGCACATTAATTTCACACTAATCTGTAGTATTAGGAAAAATCCATTGCTGTAAAATAGTGAACACTTTTCTGCATTACTTTGATATCAAAACTATTATAACAACACACTAGGTAAATGAAATCTGTTACTTTTGTCATTATTACTTTAATTAAGTAATAAGTAATAGAAGCATAAAATTAAACAGGTAATATATAACTCCAAATCAGTGACTTGAAATGAAAGCCTAGAAAAATTAATTTCTAGATAATTCTTTAGAATAATGGGTAACATACAGAGAAAGACAATGAATTACACACCTTTACTACTTTCAATAACAAAACTGGTGTTTGCAACAAAATACTACAGGCAGATCTTACATAGCTCCACAACTTTCTTCCATTGACAGGTGCTCTCCAGTTTATTTATTGGCCTAAAGTCTCCATAAGACAATTCTCATTTTTGTATAAAGAAAGCACGTGATGTCAACTGTAAACCAGAACACTGAGGCCACAACTGGATTCTCATGTATGGCCTGCACAAATAGCTGAACAAATACAAACAAAAATCTGTCTCTCAGATACATAAACAAAATGTTTATGGATGGGAGGGAGTATCAGTGAGGTAAAAAGAAACAAATTTGGGAAAAGTTTTATGTGACTTGCCCAGCACAAAGCAAATGAAACTAAAAAAAAAAGCCACCAAATGAGCACCTAGACAGTGCCTTACAGAAAAACTAGTGGGTAATGCATTATATTCTTGACCCCTTTGCAGAATATATCAAATTCTTATGCTATTTATTTTCCTTTATTACTTTATAAAACTAAAATAAATGTCAGATCATAGACTTCTACTTAAAAAAGAGAAACACATACACCCTGCAATATCCCAAGCATTTCTCTGATCCTGGGTGATTCCAACTTCTACCTCAAGCCCAGAAATTAAATACTGCTGTCTATCCTTGGCAGTGCAGTTGTTCCAATGAACACAGTCCCTCTTCTATGAATCATTCATTTATTTATAAGCTCACTCTAGGAATCTTGAGCACAGTCCAGCAGTCTACATTCATATAAATATTTCCAATTAAGATTATTTGCAGTGCCTGTAATGCAGTCAAAAACCAATTGAAAGTAGAGATGAGCAAGTGTGAGTCAATTCACTCTGGGCTCAGTGGGTAACTTAGAACAAGCAGACTACAATACAAATAGATATAGACAGATTTGATTAGATATTAATCTTTCTTACTTCCACCTCTCAATTTCTTTCCAAACCCTTTTGGTTGCTGGTACTCTCTCCTTTTCCTTTTCATCTATAGTCCCTTCATTTCAAAGGATTTGTTTAATATCAGGCCTGAAAGGTCTTCTTCCTCTATATGAATACATGAATAATTTTCCAAAATTGCTTTTCAGGTGTATGAATGCAGTAAATTGAACCTAAATAGAAGCTAGTCAGACAGCAAGGTGCAACTTCTGGCCCAAGCAGCTCAGAAACACACAGAATCATCCAAAGGTTTGGGTTGGAAGGGATCACCTTGTCCCGACCCCCCGCCAATTGGCAGGGACACCTTCCCCTAGACCAGGTTGCTCAGGGCCCCATCCAACCTGGCCTTGAACAGCTCCAGGCATGGGGTGTCCACAGCTTCTCTGGGTAACTTGTTCCAGTACCACACAGTAAAAACTTTCTTCCTAACATCTATTACCTTGCATGACACCCAGGTGTCATATATGACAAATGTGACTTACTTGTCATACTGCACAATGTGTCCACAGTAATCTGCTTGTGCTGTGCAAACCAAATACAGAAGACATTCTGATTTCCAAATCAGAAAAACTTTCATTAACTTCAATAGGATTCATGTTTATCACATCCAAATGCAAATGTCTTCCACAGGGAACAATTCTTACCTCAGTGAAATACCAAAACACTGAGGAAAACTGATGTTTCTATAGCATGATAAGGAATCTCTGAGCTTATTTGGAGCCCATGTGCAAGATCCATCTGATGCATCACAGAAAAGGAAATTGAGTTGGCAAAGAAAGCTGCATTTGGGAAAATTGCACCTATTAATACAGCTCTCCTCATTACGGAGCCCTGAGAAGAGACACTGACTTCAGAGCTCCTACACGGACTTGATGCCCCATTACTGCTCTAAAATGCCTGAATTTTCCACAAATGAATGTGGAAACAGGCTCAGTACTATTGTCAGTGTAGGAAATATAAATGCTGTGTAACGAGAAGAGAAAGAAGGATGCAAAGTCAGAGAGTGAAAGAACAGAACAGGCTGTTTAATTTGGAAGGTCCTACTGCCTGACCAATTCAGGGGATAAGCAAAACTTAAAGCTCTTGTTAAGGGCATTGCCCAAATGCCTCTTAAACACTGACAGCCTTCAGGTACTGATCACCTCTCTGGGAAGGTTGTTCCAGTGTCTGACCACCCTCTCAGTAAAGAAATGCTTCCTAATGTACAGTCTAAGCCTCCCAGGCACAGCTTTGAACCGTTCCAATGTGTCCCATCACTGGATCCCAGGAGGAAGAGCTCAGCACCTCCCTCTCCCCTTCCCCCCACCTCAGGAAGCTGTTACAGAGCCCCTCAGCCTCCTCCTCTCCAAACCAGACAAGCCCAGAGCCCTCAGTTGCTCCTCACAGGACTCAACTTCAGCCCCATCACCATCTTTGTTTCCCTCTGGATACAGCCATGAAGCTTCACATCCTCAGCTGCACTCAGGGCTCAATGCTGAGCACAGCAGGATCATCCTCTCTGTTTCCTGCCTGGCCATGCTGTGTTCAGTGCATCCCAGGATGGGATTTGCCCTCTGGGCTGCCAGGGCTTGCTGCTGGCTCCTGGCTCCTGATCCCTGTCTGCAGGGCTGATCTCCAGCCACCCCTCTCCCCATTTAGGCTTGTGCCAGGCATTACTCCATCCTACAGGCAGAATCTGACATTTGAACTTGTTAATAACATTTCATCCTGTCCTATGTTCCAATGTGGAGGAAAAAGGACATCCACCACAGAAGCCTACTCTTGCATCTCAACAACTTCACAGTTCCTTTGTTTCTGTGGAAAATAATTATTTTCAGGAGTGCATTTATCTGGCTCCCGAAAGGGAAGGAAAGCCTAATCAGCATATGATTTTGTTTGTTCTAAACATTGCAAGTATGATCCCTAATTTATAGTAACAGAATTCATTCTCTGATATCTATTCCTAAGAGTGGCTACAGACAAATAATTCCTTGCAGTGCTCAGATATTTGGAAAGTTAAACAAAGCTCCCCACAGTGAACAGTCCTTCCTTCATCAGGCTGACTACAAAATAGAGGCTCTGAGTACTGACCAAGCAAATATTACTTCCTTAAAACAACTGCAGGCTCCCCATGGACTTGTACTGTCTGTGAAAATATTTGTCAAATTATACTATATATTCCTGCCCTGTCATAGAAATTTACTTTTAAAATGATTTGGGGTTTTTTTTGACAAAAGGAAACAAAGAAATGTTATATAAAAACAACACAGACTCAGATTACTTATTGTAGTTATACATTTTCCCCTCATAGAACAAGTTTAAAAGGAAAGTCTCAGACTGAGTTATCTTTCTCTGTGTCATGATTTCAGTATTTTAACATGGATTATTGCCTTCAATAGATAGACATTATGTGTTAGATGAATGATTTGGAAATACCATTTAGACATAATGTAACCTTAGAAGAATTACATTTAACTCATTATCTAATACAAGAGCATTATTTCGATCTCTATTCCTCTTCAACAAAATCAGAAACTGAAGCTTCGTAAAGATATTATGAAACTGTTGATAGTTTCTATTAAAAAATAGGGAAAACACTTTCTAAACTTATGAGTGACAAAGAAGGAAACTTAATTTTACCAAGAATTAAAATATTTTCCACACAATTTAATATTTAATTTGGCTTTCTCCTCTTCTTGCTCAATATTCCTCACACCAGGCACTAGAACTGAAGGAGCTTTACACCAAAAAATGTACCTGACTGCGTAATCAGTTGTTTGCTTTGATTCATCTACCCAGTGTGTAACAGCAAAACTATTTATGGGAATCAGATACACCTTAAATTAGACTGTTAAGATTTCTGTTATACTACTAATAAATTCTTGGCTCCCTTACACAGACAAGGTGTGCTTCCTTTACCCACAAACAAGATTCTGAGCATAGCAATTCCTAACCTGTTTTACCTGTACTCTCTTTTCCCCCAGATTTTTCTGGTGGGGGAAAAATTTGCTGTCATTTACTCTTCAGTCTCTTTCCTTATTTTTGCTTACCTTGAGTTCAACCTTGCAGAATTGTCACAGAAATTTATCAGCAGAATGGTAGAAATTTATCATTCATTTCAACAGACAGTGGTACTTGACTCACAAAAGAGACAAGTGTAAAAGATAAGTGTAAAACAACAAATAGTACAGGCAAGGTCAAACAAAACTTTGGTTCACACACCCTTAAAATCCAGGAACAGAGGACACTGAATGAAGGGTAAAAGGTGGCCATTCCAGAATTACTAAAAAGGAATAATGACAACATATAACCCAATAAACGGAGGAACACAAATCTTATCTGATGGAGACGTACCTTGCTGGATAAGAGCTTCAGCTGCAGGCTCCCCAGACCCTGCATTGACATACTCTTCATTAGGATGCTTCCTGTTGTAATGCCTCTTCAGAGAACCAGATATATTGCAGGAATAGTGGCAGTGTGCACAGCGGAAGGGCTGGGAGCAAAAAGGAAAATGTTGGACTGTATTTCCTCACTTCTTCAGGATACAGGTCTAAGCTGCAATGTTTTGATCCCAAGAAACCACATTCATTTCTGGCTTTGGCATCTTTCAAGGAAACCCTCCAAAATTCAACATAAATGGAAGTTGTAACTAAATGTTACCTAAATTTGGTACTTTTTATTATGTGCAAGACAAGAAGTATTCTCAATATTATAAGATTATTACCCAGTTTTTGTAATTCTGTAAATTGTGTGTTTTCATAATTGATGATAACAAGTCTGACCATGTGGAGACTCTCTACTATGAAATGACTTGGCTCCTGTGAGCTTTGGTCTGAAAAATGGCAGCAAGACAAGTAAAATAACTGAAAGTACAACATGATTGTACAGTACACGTTTCTCCTTCTTTTCCTTTTTTCTTTTCCTTTCCTCTCCCCTTTTTGTTCACTTTTCCCTGGTATTTGCATTTCTCTGACCATTTGAGGAGCTAATTTTGGCAACTAAATTAATTAATTTTTTCTTCAACTGACAGGGAGACAAATTCCTAAAGAAAAAAGAATTAGAATTAGAAATATTTCAGCCTAAAGTTAACCTGTGATAATAACTTTCTAACTGAGATGTATCACAGTTATAGGAAGCTTGACACAAACATTAGGTCCTGTAAAAGCATGCAGACATTGACCAAAGTCCTCTGGGAAAAGTCAAGTACCTCAGAATAGGAAAATGGTTCATGCACAGTAGCCCCACCTAAAGCTGCTCAGCAGGAAATGGTTGGTACAGAAATGTTCATCTAGGAGCAGAATTTAAAGCATGGAAGTGTCTGCAGTCAGGGTACATTGATTAGAACACCCTCCTAAGCTCACTGCTCATGATCTTCCTTCAGGCTCCAAGCAGCAAAAACAAGGAAGAAAAGTGATATTCAAACTTCCCTAACCTTATGCTTCAGAGGGTACTGTAACATTCAGCTACTCAATATTTCAGAGATGGGTACTCTCTTTCTATTGCTGAAACTGTCATTTTTTAAAGGAAATAATCCAGACAGACTGCTGTGCTCCTGTAGCACTCTCCTGTGCAAGTCATGTATGTTACCTGCTATTGGATAGCGGGATTGCAAATCCATGGAGCTGGGAAATATGATGGATTAAAGGATCATTAGGTCACATAAGTAGTGACATTTCCCTGAGTCTGATAAGCCTGCAAATAATTGTCCTAGGAGGAGGCAAACATTTTTTGAACTCCTTTAAACAAATACTCCTGATTGATCTAATCCAGTGTTCAGTTGTCTTGACAATGTCATGAATTGCCACATTTAAGTGCAGGCAGATCCCAAGGTCAGAGCCAGCTACATTTCAACAACTTCACTGTAAGTACATTCATCACTTCAGCCATCAAAAAAGGAAAATTACGTATTTTCATTTACAAAAAATCCTTTAAAAATGTAAGTGTGGAGCAAAACCACATACTTATGAAAGAAAATCTCTTTAGATGACTTGCTTTGTCTTCCAAAACTTAAACTGTCATTGAAAAGACTGCTTGCCTTGCTGCTTTATTGTACTTGCTAAGAATGCCTGCCATGTACTCTTTATAGAAATACAATGATCTTTTAGATAATGAAAGATGTTACATATGAAAACAGTATTATGTTTTCAGTAAGAAATATGCTCACTGTCAAGATAAAGCATCATATTAAAATGAACATTTTCATAAATAAAAAATACTGTCTTTTCTGGAAAAGGAACCAGTATAATTCCTATTTACTGAATATAACATTTCACAATACATTACATTATGACCTATCATGCTGAGAACCAATGTGAAATTTAGAAATAAAATCATACTACCATTAATTAAAATAAACTGCATCTCTAATCTAAATACTTCCTAGAAACAAAACAATTTTCAAAACTCTTTCCAATGCATGTTTCAGATAAATTGGGTGTTTTAAAATTAATTCTCTTCAATTTCCTTCAAGTGTGTGAACTCTCCTATAGTACAAGAGACTGGCAAACTCCAGGGAAAATTGAGATGGGCAATGAACAGCGATATAGGGGATTTGCTTTCATACCTCCCTAGGACATTTTAAGGTACATATTAGATTCACTCTCTCAAGGACTGACGATAAATTTGTTCCATATTGCAACATACAGATATTTTTGTCACGTAAAATTACTAATTACAAATTGGTCATGAACAAAATAACCCTGTCTCAGAAGTTTGAATAAAAAGTCAAAATTTCCAAAGTATTAAAATATTTATATACTGTTAATTGTCCCCAAATAGGAAAATGTGTCAATTTCAAAACTGTTATCTAAGTTCTGTGCATTTCTTAATAACTTTAAGCATGATTTATATCTTTTCTTACCTTGAAAGAGACATGTTGTTCCATATGACGTAGGAGTTGTGGTTTCTGAGCAGCTGTATAGTCACACACTGTGCATTTAAACTGCTTTCCTGAAATGGGAATAAGAAATGGAATAATTTTTTCTATGTAAGTTCAGAGAACTACTGATTCTATTTCCTCATTAAGATGAATTCCAATATGCAAAGAACGAACAATAAACAATACAAGAAAAATAGCACTTGCTCTGCAAGCTTTTGGTTAAGCAGACCTAAGAGCAGAATAAGGGAGGAAAAAAGGCTCAAGTGTAATCTTTAAATTAGAAGCATTAAATGCTCTGGATTCTCCTGGGATAGCCACTTGGGAAAGAAGCAGAATTGTTATAGTGCACCCTAAATGGAAGAAGGAAATCCATTATTTACAACTGCAGGCACAGCTACTTTGCTATTTGTAAAGCACACTTGGAAATCCTTAAAACAATGACGTTTGATCATGTTCACATGGTTTTACTTGTTTCTGTCCCAAGCACTGAATTGCTATGGTTCAAATACATTTTCTACTCAAAGCAGTTGCTCTCACTAATCTATTTTTTTCCCTTATGACTTAAATGAACACCATTTCCTTCCTTTTATTCTCTGGGTTTCATACTGTCTTTCTCCTTATTTTCCCTCTAAGATTCTATCAGTCCTGCTACCTCCAGCCAAATTACAAGGTGCATTTAAATACAGCAAGACTTCATTCCTGAATTAAATGCACACAGCTGGAAAATTGTATTTGACTGATGTGGAATAAGGATATGCTAAAAACCACTCCAAAAGTAAGAGAACCAAGAGGTAAAGTAGAAGTAGAATAGATAGTATTCTGTATTATCAGAAAGAGATGGGTTTTCCTTAGATTCCACACGCTGATGAAAAAAGTTAAAAGCATTTTATGCTAAATGTGAAAGTTTCTGTAAAACACGTCTAAGAAGAACCTTCTGGTATCTAAATAAAATAATGGAAACCAGGCTTTCTGGTTTATTTCTAATCACAAACAGTAAGGACCCTGGACTACAGAATTGCTTTTTATCATGTCACTCTTGTGAAGTCCATCTTCTGGAAAAGAATAAATCAGACACAAAACTACTTTATATTCCATGGCTTAAATTGACCTTGCAGGGCTCTGATATTTGAACAAAAATTGCTTGGATTCATAAGTCAGGAAGACAAGACTCATAAAACAGTGAAGCAGCTTTCAAATTCACTTAGTTCTGAAATAACTGAAGAACACTAGATGTGTGCTGGTAAACACTTCTGCAGTGCTGTCACTACAGGAGGGGACACTGGGCAAAGAGAAACTGTCACTCCTGGAGACAAATGTCGTCTTCTGTTGGGAAGGATGAAAGTATGACAAGAAAGTCTCAGGGATATGTATGCTTAGCAGAAATATTTTCAAATGTAGATTCTGAAGAAGGAATAGAGATGGAAGCAAGGTTTGATATAGAATAAAGGAATTGCTGAGCCAGTCTTAATGGATAACCAAGGAGGCAAAGGGTATGTTAGTTAGAAGGGGTTTTTATGACTTAGAACAAAGGATAAACCCACCTCAAACAAGAAGATGTTTTTACCAAGCAGAAAGATAGCACAGGCAAACAAGTCAGCAAATGTAGTAAGTAGAAAAAAGGTCTCAGAATTTTCCACTGCAAGGAAACTGAAAAACAACTTCTAGATTAAACTGTAATGTACTAACTTTTAGTGATTGGAGAATACTAACATGAATATGGTAATTATAGTAGTTGTGATAGGCTACAGATAAAAGTTAATGTATAGATTGGTTCTACTGTGTTAAGATGCTCAGCAAAGAAAAGTATATAATGTATTGTAACCAAAACCAAAGGGTCTCCAGGCCTGCCTGCAGCTGGAGCTGACAGCTGTAGGCACAGGCTCTGTCGCCCACGACCCTGAACATCTCGGACTGAATAAACTGCATTTTGAAGAGCCGCCTGGAGTCCCACATCTCTCATTCAGGCTCTTACACTCTTCTTTTTCACAGGTCTTTCAAATGCACGAAAAGTTTGTTGGGGTGGACTTAATGAAGAAAATTAAGACTCCACAGATAGTGAGATCCTGCTTCCACTGGAGCCAACAGTAAAAATTACCTACCACAGGCACAGGGAATTTCCTGGAACAGTTTTGGAAGTGTGAAAAGCAAGGCAAAAGAGCCTAAGTCTTGGATTTATTTGTACCAGTCAAAAATGGAGGTTTACCAAAAAGAAACACAAAGTCATAGAATGGTTTGGGTTGGAAGGGACCTTAAAGGTCATCTTGTTCCAAACCCCTGTGATGGACTAGGACACCTTCCACTAGAAGTCACAACAGTTATTCCAGAAGATGATGAGTTTGAAGCCAGATAAAGAAGGCTCCTGGTAATAACAATGCCTCTAGAGCCAAGGTTTCAGCCTGACCTAGCAGTAACTTATAAAAGAACACAGTTCCTCACATGGATTTAAAAGTTTAAAGCTAATTTTACACTTTTAAACCCAATCCAGACATGGCTAGATCCTGCTCAACTACAGTGCTGTTCTTAACAACGCCAAATTTCAAAGCAGCCTCAGATGAATTGCAGTAATGACTTACACACACATAGATTTGTCCAAGAAATGTAACTAACACACAGGTAAAAACAAATTTAACTTTCATTGCTGAATTTCACTATCTGATCATGACAAATGGTGAAAACAAAATAAAAAGGTTTTGAAATGAAACCCCATGTAGTGATTTTTTTTTTACAGGTCCATAGCAAGAGACCTTTTTATTTTTCTTTATAGACTGATCATGCTTGAAATTTCTTTTTCATTCAAATACAACAATCTGCCTTCTCCTCCCAGCCAGGAACCAGCTGAAGTTTGCATTTGGTAACTAAAATATTGATTCTTTCATTTGAAGTTTAGATGCGTGTGCCACACCTACTTGTTACTGATCAAGTTATTTCAAAATACTGGAAAGTACTTTTTGAATAACAAGTGATTTACTAACTCACAATATTTCTGCAGTAACTTTGGGAATAAAACAGTAACTATAATCTTCCTATGAGATGTAGCATATTGATGTACAAGGGATCATCTCTTTCACTTGAACACACAGACATAAGCATTAATACATATCTCTGACACAGAAACTCAAAATATATTCTAAAAATGTAACAGAGCATCATGTGCTTCCTGTGAAGATGTAGTTTGAAAAAAAAAAAGTAAATGAAATGGTCAATAAAGAGTGGAATAAGGTTTCACATGGCTGCATGAGTAACAAAGATCAAGCTGCTAAGTCATAATGAAGGTCTGTACAACTTATCCTGTTAAATAATTTACTTCAATTTGATAATCACAGAATAATAAAGTATTGTTGTGCTCTAAATTTTGGTATAAAATGGGGTATTTTTCTGGATGCGTACGTTACTTTTTTCAGTTATCATCACATAAATATTTAAATTGTAGGGCAAATGTGGTGTTGAATGTGAAACTGCAGAGAGTAATTGCCCAGCTCTGCCACTGGTTGATTAGGTACCAGGATCCTAATAATATTGTCATAGAATAAAATAGTAAGAGATTTAAACACAGAACTATTTGAAATTTCAAATTTCTATTGAGATCAACAACCGTCTATAAGAACAAGGGATATAAAGCCAATACAAAATTTCAGAAAAATTTAGTATTTCAGAAACAGCTGTCTGTCTTTCACAGAAATGAATTTGCCAAAGTTTTGAATTATTTCCCAAATGGTCTTTCCAGGGAAAAAACAAAACCTGGAAATCATACTTAGGTGTCCAACTTAAAAACATTTGTAAGTAAGGCCTGTAGTACAGCCAATATTCATTGTCCTAAAATAGATTTAACAAACATGCACTTACCATCAGCAGTATGAAGGAGTTTATGGCTCTTCAAAGTGCCTTTTGACTTGAACTTTTTCCCACACATGTCACAAAGGTGGGTTTTCTCTGTGCTGTGACGATTCATGTGGGCTTTCAAGTTGCTCTTGCTGCGAGTGGCATACTCACACAGGGAACATTTGAAGGGTTTGACACCTAAACATGACAAAATATACCATGAAACAACCAGGCTGTGCCCTTCCATGAGAGGGTGGGACACTTGCTTGAAAGGAATTTCAGATCATGTGAGCAACATGGACAAAGAGAAACACTTCAAAATTTGGATCTCCACAAATAAGAAAGTTCATCTATAGCTTCTGTGTAAATGATGCTGAGCTCATGACAGCATCACTTAACTTGCTAAGAGAAAGGAGGAGTGCTTTTACAATTGAATATTGCCCTACTGAAGCCAGGGACTGAGTTTAGCCAGGAAAATACTGATATTTGGGCCTTGCTATGCCTACCCTTCATTTATAAGTAAAATCCAGACTGCCTACATTGATGTCTAGCTGGTGTACATATCTCTCTCTAGAAGTCTGCAGGTAACTACCATTCTCCATTTACTACAACCAATAATGAAGAAACCTGTTTTTCATGAGGCAGTTAACATGAAAGCAGAAGTTAAATGTGCAAACTGTGTTTTATTGTTAGTAAGTGTCAGATTTGCTAATGGCTCGGGCAGATACAAGCACTTAAAACTCCACTTCCTCCAAACTGTCCAAAGCACATAGAGAGATACCCAGTGTGTCATCTAAAAGAAGGCCTCTAAGAATAAAGTAAATTCTTCAAAGAAAAGCTGAATAAATCTGAACTGGCAGAGTAGTTCAACAGTTTCATGAGGGTCTGCACATTTTAGATTGCTACTTGTGACCTTAAAATTAGATTTACAAGGATGAGGAATTACAGTCTGCTTTAAGCAGGCTTGATTGCACACTTTGATTTGGGAACAAATTTGTATTCACCTCTTTCTCCTGCTAGTTAGATGACATGGATTCCCAGTTCCAGTCAGAATAAAAGAATTCCATCTATGGCATATACAAGGAATTGCTCTAATCTACATTCTGCTTTACTTAAACTCCTAAATGGAGGAAAGGCCACTGGAGAGGATCCCTGCTCTGCTACACAGGAAAGCTCAGAGTTAGAGCACTCAAACTGATATGCTGAACTACCTAGATGGGAACGCTTTGGAAACAAGATCCCAGTTTGAGAGCACCAAATCCCACTATCCCCTTCATGCAGAGGGATGGCTAAAGAACCTAAAATCATAGGCAATCTGTTCCCTAGATTACTAACATGACTAAAGACCATGTAAGTTGTCTTCAACATTTATTAAAAAACCAGACTGGGTAGACACAAGATTTTACTGTCTAAAGATTTAAAATTCAAGGTATTTTTAACCCATGTGCTGCCATATTACTGGAATTTCTCCCTAAGAAAGTCATAAATATGATGAGCATTATCTTAGGGGATTTTGATCATTGTCTGTGTCTTTGGAAGCTAGTTGTCATGCTCTGTATGATTTAATTAAAATAATTAGAGAATTTATATGTATACATGAAAGCAACTGGATTTCAATTGGTTTACTAACAACAGATTTCCAGACCAAGGATTTTTGGACAAATGTAAAAGGAGAAGCAAAACTCATAAGAAGACATGGAAAATTACTTGTTTTAAAGTACTGAGCATGTATTGAATTCACTTCTCCTTATCCACAGAGAATACTTTATAGATGTTTATGAATGAGTTTTGGAAAAAAATTGTATCAGAATTTTATTAATTTTTATAGAACATTTAAACTGTCTGTTCATGTTCCGAGTGTAAAGTTCCATATGTGATCCAGAATCCATTAAACTAATTAATTAACCTTCGATGTAGCCTAAAGTTTTGCATTCAAGTATAGAAATAAACTTGGATCTGATTTTTTTATGTCAGCAAAGCTTCAGTGGAATAAGAGACTCATTATATGCCCAAAAGCTTAAAACCAGAGTTTTACCTTCATGAGCCCAAATATGACGTTGAAGGTCTGATCCATTCTTCATAAAATAAAAATCACAGTGGGGACATTTCACAGCTCGTTTTCCAATAAGTCCTTTCAGCTGAACTCTTCTGCCAAGAATCTCAGAAATAGTAGTCATTGAAACCTCTGGGAGAAATGCAAAAAGTAGTAAGAACCAGAAGGACATCAGGGAATTTATTTTGTAAATAATATTGAAGAGCTAGATCCTGATTCAGTCCAACTTTATAAAAGCTCTATTTCCCATACTCCCACTCAAAACTGCCATGAGCAAAGAGCACAAGGACCTTTTTTACCTTTAGGCCTTCCAGGATACTCTGTCTTTTCTCTCCTATCTGTGAACTCACTGTCCTTACTGTCTGTTAAAAAATAATTATAATATTTTAAATATGAAAGTAAAAACTGCTTGGGCCACTGGCACAAAAGATCATTTTCTGACTGTAAACTCTCTTCATGAGATAAACTGGCACGTTCTTCTTCAATATTTTCAAAAGCTTTATTCAAGATTTCACCCTGGATTTCCACATGTCGAGGATCCAAAGCCAATTCACTTCAGCCACAGCTACAACGGTCAGAATGCTGATAATCAGGCACTTTAAAGAAAAAAAACAGACTCATGGAATAAATGTGGCTGGAAGGGACCTCTAAGGTCACCTACTCCAAGCAGGGTCAACTTTACAGCTCCACATTCAAAGTTAAATCAAGTTGCTTGGGGTCATATCCAGTCCTGCTCTGAACATATCCAAGGATGCAGATTCTACAGCCTCTCTTGGCCCATTCCAGTGTTTAACCACCTTTACAATCAAAACTGTTTTCCTAGTTCTAATCAGAATCTCCTTGTTTCAACTCACATCCCTTCACTGTACAATTCCATGAAAAATCTGCCTCTGTCTTCTTTTTAATTAGATTGCTGCAGACAGCAATTAAGATTCCTCTCCTGGCCTTTTCTTATTCAAGCTAGACACACTCAATTCTGTGTATTTCCTTCATATGAGATAATGTTTTGGTTGTCACAGTGAAAACATTCAAAATAATGAAGTTTAAATTAAACTGGCCCAGACACACAATGAAAACATTGCCAGATGCTTTCAAAAATAAATCAAATTGCTCAATGCATGTCAGATGAATGAAGTGTTATCTCTTGAATAATTAAAGTGCAACACTCACACAATCTAAACCTTAAGACATGAAAGCTGGTGATGTATTATGCCCCAAATCTTATGAAGTTGAAAGTTCCTGTCTGAACTTAGATTTTTACCAAAATCACCTTGTCTCCTGATGATTGGTCCCAGAATGGAATCAAAAATCCTGCCTGAACTCATATACACAGGGAAAACAACCTCAAAAGGGAACTATAAAAGCCCATGAACTGAGCAGAGATAAGTTCTGAGGTATCCAAAAAAGAAAAATAGAGCCATAAGTCTGAACCCTCATCTGCCTTTCATGGCTTAGATCCTTCATTCATGACTGCAGGCTAGGATGTCTGCTCAGTGGGGAGCTATGGAAGCTGATGCCTCTCATGTCTCAGAACTATTAAGAAACATCATATTAAATCAGACAGTGGATGAAAGGTAGATAATTCTGAGAGCTGGGACCAGAACCCAAGGCTCCTCCTTCACTGCTGAGTACAAAAATCATTGGGCCATAAAGCCAAGTGCTCTTATCTCTTCAGTTTGAAATACTGCTCTACCAAAGTCTACAGAAATTTTTGTCTCACTGCTTCATGGGACCAAAATTTAACTCCTCTGCAAATACTGAAGAGAAAGGAGTACTTTTTGATTTCATACTTTCTACTGGATGAAACAGAAGAGATAAGGGAGGGGGGCATGCTGAATGGTGCTAAGGAAGGAGAGGGGGAGTTCTAAAAATAACATTTTAATGATAAATATTAAAGTGTTTCAGTTTAAATTAATTTTTGATATGTTGTTTTAAAATTCAATTCCTGTTAACAGTACCCTTTTTTTTCTTTCATCTTTATTCATTTTCATTTACATTTTTGAAAATAACTGCACTCATGTCACTGCAGTATTTAATAGCTTATACCATCAGACACCTCACATTTATTTGGCTTGTAATTAGGTATGGTGTACAAATAACAAATTTCCTCCTGTTTACAAGGAGGAAATTCACAGAAATAAAAAAAGATTTGTGCATTATTTCTTCTCCATCTTTTAAAACAGAGTTGTTGCATAACTATTGCATAGGCATATCTTAGATGTAGTATTTCTTTAGTACTATAGAGATGTATCTAATAAATCTGCTATCTGCCTTTAAGCTCTATTCACCTGTGAGACATGAATGAAAAATGAAAACACAAAATAATAGCTCAGATTTTCTTTTCAAACCTTACCTCTATTATAAGAGTTTAAAAGAACCACTCAGATCAAAAAACATTTTACACTATAGTTTTTTTAAGAGGGATTCAGATGCCAAATGAATTGTTCAGAACTATTTAAATCCATGAGTTTAGTACTTCAGGACTCCAGAGTTAACTGGTATTTCTGGACCTGAGACACAGCATACACTGGTAATTCAGCAGTCACTGGACCAGTGCAAACTAATGGCAACAAGTAAGGACACAGAAGGTAATGTGCTGCCAGTTCACAGACCCTGTTTTTTAGGGAGGTCTCCTATTCTCCCTGGCTGGGGCAGCACAAAGGCTTTAAGGGCACAGTTTTTGAAATTCAGTTTCTATGCTTACTGGTGTTATACCTCCTGACTACAGTATAGCTCAGAAGCCTTTCCTCATCTCAATTTCCTGCATCAGACATGTCCTCTGACGTACGACAAGCCCTCCAACCACACTGCTCTGGACTGGTCTGCAAATAAAGAGGTTTAGTAACTAAAGAGCTGAAGTGGGAATTAAGGATGAAATTAAAGAGAAGGAAATTGTTTAAAACACGGGTCTAGCACTATCTAGTGGCAGTAGGAAGATAAACTACTGATTTACCTATTATGCTGCACTTCTGACAAGAAAGAAAAGGAAAGTTACATCATTTTAATAGGATTTTTCTCCTCAGACTCAGTCTGAGCATGGCCAGTGTTTTCCTTCTTTGTATCCAATTATGTCAGGTCATAAGGAGCACTGCAGATGAAATAATGTGTCACCTCTCCCTCCTCTGCAGTAGCAGTGGGGCTTTCTATCCAACATAACACAGATCCTGAGGAGCAGGAAATTAGGGACACACCAGTGTGTCAGCAGTGTCTCTGCTGAGTTCACATCAGTGAGGTTTGAACCAGTCCCCACACCAGCATTTTAGCATCGAATTCCCGAGATCTGAAAAAGGATTGTTTACTCAGGCAGAGCACATTGACTCACCACATTCATGTTCTCTTGTACTTGCACAGATAAATCAGGGCACCAGAATGCAAGGTTTGGAGCAGATTGCTGGATCCAGCCAGGCTTGCCAGCTCCAAATTACTACTGGCCATACCACAGCCCAGCTGCTTCCAGCAGGAGCCCTGCTGCAGACTCCAGCTGGCCCTGGGGGTACAGCCCAGCCCACAGGACCTGGGCACACACAGGGCCAGCTCTGAATTCTCATCAGTTACCTATAGACAAATAATGAGCCCTAAATGCATTCCTCTCACTTCATGTAAGGCCAGTGGGAATTTTATATCTCCTGGGTTGCTAAAGGATGTCTAAATGCCTGATCCCAAACTTCCCAGTGATAATTTGAATTCACTCTTTGCCAGATGAAGACAGATTTCTTAGCACAATTACCTGACATACTCCACAATACACACGTTCAAACAGTAACATTTTTCACTCTAAATTGTAACATCTGCAAAACCAACACAATTCTTACTCTAAACCAGCTGAATTAGAAATAGACTCTTTCCTTTCTTAGGAATATAATTACATTACATTGCTCATTCCAAACCCTTATCCATTTATTGCAATAGACTGAGAAATCTTCCTTGATTTTTTTCTTACCAGGGTGATTTGTCTTGATGTGAGATTTTATAAGTCGATCTTCAGAAAATGACTTCTCACACACAGGACAGGAATAACTCTTTTTATCCTTAAGTGAGAAAGAAAGAGATTGTATTTTCAGTCTACTGGTATATCACTGTAGTCATTATTCAGTAATACATAGCTCTCAACAAAGTTATAATTCAAGGTTCGGTTTTTAAGGAAAAAATGAATGTATTTATAGTGAAATAAGTGATGGAGAAATATTAAAAGACTCTAAGCACATCATTAATCCTCATGAATACAGGGCTCCAAGTTACAGCAGATGAGAATATGCACAATAAATGTGAGCATTATCTTCTGACTGACTCTGTAGAAAATCAAGAGTCGAAAGTTCAAGTCACATAACAGAAGAAAACCTACTTGATATAAGCAGCAATATTTAGGGGTTTTTCTTCTTTTCTTTCATTAAGTCTACCCTTCTAAAACCTAAGGATCAGATCTCACCCTTCTGAAGACAACCACCACTATGTGGATTTATAAAATGGCCAGAAATTGAGGAGCAGCGTTAACAATGACCGATGCCATTACTTACTCCGTGTTTGCATTTCTAACTACTTTATAAATATTCAGCATTTTACATATTACAGATAAAGTCTTATTCTGCTATTTTGATTTAAAGACTTATAGACTACTGTGGATTTTCTCAGTGTCATTAATGTTATAACAGATTTAACACTATCAATCAAGCTCAACTGCAGAGTTTTGATATAATTTCTTCCTATATGCAATTTTAGTCCAATTGTAATTTTCATGTTTTTACAAATGCATCTAACTCCATGTAAAAACGTAGGACTTTTCTCCATTACACTTTAAATTAAACCATGCCAGTTGTAATATAAATTGGAGAGACTGATCTTTCCAGATGTATCTGCTGACACCAGATGCTCAATCAAATCAGTGGGTCATTGTCACCTCTGCACTGAGTGGATTAATTTATGACTGGATTATCAAAACCACAGATGGAGGGAGTCTAGTTAGTCCTCTCAGCTGGGCAGGTGCCCAGGTAGCACATTACCTGGTTGGAGAGGTGCAGCTACCCAGCTACCAGAGATCTCTGAAAACGTGTGCTGAAGCCACAGAACAGACACTTCACTACTTATTTCAGGAGAACAGAAATACTTCTTGAATAGTGTGGAAGGAAGATTACTGATCAAAATGAGACAGAACTCTGTGTTATGAATGAGAAGTCTGGAGATCACAGGAGGTTAAGGGTCTTGGACTGTACCAGTTTCTGACCTTTGACCAAAGAGCACCTCTGAACAGTGAGGAGGGCTGTACAAGGAGGTCATTATGGTCCAAATGCCACCATTGTGCAGCTGTAAATGGACATCTCTCTTGAAAGGAATGCAAAAACTGATGGGTTTTCATGGCAGACAGGTTTTGGAATGTGATGAAGCATTTGCAGTCAGTATCATCTACCTCTGAGAAACAAATCCCTATGTTGAAGTACACGCAAGTTAAAACCAGCAGTAGCCCCGGAACTCCTGGGTCGAAATAGCAATAAATACTCCCATGACTGTAGGATATGGAGCTCTCACTGCCATTAATACAGCAGTGGCACAAGGAGACCTCTGCCTGAGCTGACAGTCATTTGCTCCTGAGAGAGAACCTGCACCAGGGACTGGGGATGGCAGCTACACAAGGTTTACCACCTTGAGGACAGTACCTTGCTATGATGGAGTTGAGGTTGTCACCATTTTAAGCCCTGAGAATCTCAAGGGGGAAAAAGGAACATTAGAGAATACTAGCTGAGTTTTGGAAGAGATTCAAGGAGCCTACAAAGCTGACAAAAACTTGAAAAAGAGCTGTTAATTTGTGAAATTAGGGTCTCTCAAATGATGCAACCTAAATCTGCTACTGATGATTTTGGATTTCTACCTGAACACATTACTCCAATGAAGATTGTTAGATTGAGCATAACAAACTCCACAGCAACGTGCACCTTTTCAAAGATGGAGCTGCATGATCACATTCATAATTTGGCACACATAATTCATAATTTGGCACACATAAGAAAAACAGCACAGTATCATTTAGGAGCTCTTGAGCTGAAATGTGTTGTCAGATCTCAGTCTGTTCCTCAAACTTGCTATATATCTGATTTCAAAATATACAATAAATAAGGGAAAATATATTATACCTTTAATGTACAGTTGGGTGTTGCTGGTCTTTAATACTCACTGAATTAAGTATTTCCCAGTGTGACCAGAACACTGAGACAAATGCTGAATAAGAAAAAAAAAATCAACACTCCACTACACACATGCCACTTCAACTGAAGTGCTGTTAATTGTGACAACCTTACATTCTTGATAATATTCCTGAGGAAGGCAAGAGTATAAGCCTATGTCTTAGAGGAAAAATCAAAATAATCAGTAAATGCATCAAGAGCTACACAGCAACATGAATGGATGGGTGCTAAGAACATATCTTTCCACAAGACGATGGTAACAACATTCTTCAATAATGAAATAATGCCAAGAGCTTTTTTCAAGCTGTTAGAAACTTATCTACACCAAGTTCTGCAGAAGTGATCTTCAAAAGTGATCTTTTGTAGTGTAACAAACAGAGCATGCCTAGGAGCACCGAGTCCCTTCAAAGTGTGTCTGTCAAGCTCCAGCTTCTCACTGAAGCCAAACCTTTCCTTGCTGGATATTTAGGCCAGTGCCAGAGTATTGCAGCTCATGCTGTGAGCTTGGAATGCCTAAGTGCTCTTCTGTCGCTGCCCTGAGAGCTTGTGAGTCCTTCAGTGCAATCCCATCACTCCCAAAACAGCCTTTAAAAAGCCCCTGTTGCAAATGAAGTATTTCAGAGCCCCAGACCACAACACAGAGCCCCAGAGAAGCTCCCCTGCACCACTGTTCCAGCTCTTCAGGTGCCCTGGTATAGGTGATGACAGAAACCCTTTGAAGGCTGAGGTTGCTGTAATACTTGAATCACATTATCATCATGAAAGTTTTTCCTCTGGTAAGAATAAAAGTTATTTTTCCTATGCCTTATTGGAATACCTGCCTTTTAAAATGCCTTTGAAGGACATGAACAGAAGCAAAGCATGGAGAGAGCTGGATCTATCTTTGTTAGAGAACAGCTGCACAATCCAATCAACTATTTAATTTCAAAGTCAATCACTTCCTGATATTTGCTCAACACCTCTATTAGCCAATTAGAGAAAATACAAGAAACTTAAAATAGTTCCTAACTAAAGGTAGGTTTTTTGACTGAAAGTGTTGTTTACATTCCATAAAACAGGAATTTAATTAGATACATAAGTATTCTTAAACCTAGTGAAAATAAATTATTCTAATGCTATCAAATTCTCTTGTTTATGCTGTTTTGCTATAAAATAAGGCCACTTACATAATAATCATAAGGCATTTCTCTTTATATAAATGAATTAAAATTGTGCTAAGAAAGCATCAGCTATATTGCATTATCCATTTCTAGTGCTCTGAAGAGAACTTTATTTCTCTGATGTGTGTGTTTCAAGATAATTCAGTGGGTAGGTGTACAAGTATACAGTCACAAAGAGAAATTTAAACACTCTATTAAATATTGGTACTCACAGAGCATTTCCAGGAAAAGTTCCCACAACTTAATTAACACAACACTTGATTGCATAATTTTGTAGAGGAATAGAGGGCCAGAGCCTGCTCCCACATCTACTCAAATCAACAGAAATATAATTTCTGACATCTATGGGATCAAAAGTAGGCCCCCGAGTTACACTTCTGAGGAGTGAAGACCTCCAGAAATCTTCACAACAGCTGTCACGATATTCAAATTAAAATTTTCTCAAAAGATTCCTGCACTAAACTGATGTCCCATTAAAATGCAACTCAGGAAAAAGGATGTGATGTACCTAGGACACAGCTGTGCACACGTGGGAAGGAGGCTACTGAAAAACGTGTTAATGCTAAGACAGATTTTCTGAAGTTTGGCAAGCAACAGAACTCAGCTTACAAAATGACAAGCACCTGCATGCAGTACTTAAGCATTTTTTCATGAAATAACCACTAGTAAAAACAAATGCCAAGCTGACATTCACTATGGCAGGGAGGACTAAGAGCAAAAGCCGTTTTCCAATTGAGTGCCCTGTCATTAGAGCAGAGAGGTTTTTGTTAATTTCTTGCCTTTGCAGTACCTTGCATTCCTGAGTGCACAGCAGCACTGTTCCAGAGGCAAAGGTAACACAGCCAGACCAGTGACCACGTGAAAATTTACTGTCCTCAGGAAGGGCAAATAAGCAACCAGAGCTTGAGCATCTCACATCCTACTGACAGCTACGCTATTACACGAAAGGTCAACAGCATAATGGAATTTCTAAGCACCCTTCCAAAGACAAGAATAATTTACATCCCAAAACGTGCATGAAAGCAGATGTAGGCACCTGATAATGAGTAGTGGTTCTGGGTCTGAACTACAGTTTTATAGAGGTGCTAATGTTGCAGTATCATTTATATACATAGAACAAAATATTTTCAGAGACAAACCTCTCTGGGATATTTTTTTGCTCAGGACAGCGAGTATGGCAAAAGCCACTGGAGTTGTAAATAAATATACCATATAGATATGCTGATACCTACATCAGTATCGTTTAATTCCACACCTTGCCATTAATGTTAACATGGGCTCATTCATAAAGTAAATTGTTCCAAAGCAATTTGAAACTGCCCAGCCCTTTCCTAGGTCCTACGACATTGAAGTGATTGGTCATGTCAGGGTTTGAACTTTTGAAGAGCTCAATAAATGCCAATAAACATCAAAAATCTACAATAAAAGCCCTAAGAGCAAAAGATAAGTAGTGAAAATCAGAGAATATATACAAAGTTTTGGTTTTGAATCAAGCCACGCCTCAATTCCCAGGCTTCAAAAGTAAAAATATTCCCTGTAACAACAATGTGTAACAAATACAGAAGGCAAGAGGCAGCACATTCACACTCCCCATCATCATCTGCCAGGGAATAACCAATCCCAAATTCAGTGCAAGACTTGGGTGATGCATAGAGAGTAAGGTGGGTGGGTATATAGGGATATATAAAAGGTTGAAGGGAAAGTTGCTTTTCAGTACTCATCATTTACCTTCTACAAATATTCCAGGGATCCAGCTGAAATGCAGCCAGCAAAGAGGTGATGAAGGATACACATCCACACAAGGAACTGAACTGAGATTTCAACGTCTTCTGTCTCCAGAGAAGTTTTAATTTTAGTATTTGTTATTAATTGATTTTTCAAATTCAAATCAAAGTAGATTTCCACACTTAACTGTGCACAGATATATATTTGAAGAAGTGGTCCTTTTCAGCGGGATATGCATGGAGTAAATATACCAAGCAGTGGGCACAAAGGCCAATATGAGAACTGCTACATTTAGTTACTAAGTAAATTCTAATATATGAATTTTTCAATCCATTTAAATAAATATATTTGACAGTAAGCATGCTTCTGAGAGATCCTCCTGTCACACTGCTTTTAATTATGACATGTTTTCTGAGTTTTATTTAGAATTATGAAAATTATCCTCCTGTTTGGAACTGTTGGACATCCATCACATTTGAAAAACAGGTACTTAAGGAAGGATATAGGAGAGCTAATTCCTAAGTGTTCTTAGAACACCAATTACACAGATTTTCGCTATCAGATGGGCAATTCAAAAACATCCAAAAAGAATGTCTATTATGTGAATTTTCTGCACCTTTCACAACAAATTCAGATTCCATTTCAAATATTTACAGAACAGGAGGACACAAGGGGGGAAATTTTTCCTTTTCATCTCTTCTGTTTGGTTTTAAAGTTCTCCAGAAGTAACTGCTTAAGAAGAGCAGGAGGTGAAGTGTTGTTCTGTTCCAAATACCTTTAAAATAACTTCAGCTGTTGGAAATACTGACCAATAGCCTACCAAGACCTGGTTTTAGCACATGGCACTCTGAGCTGGAGGGCTTTCTGAACAAGACAGGAACCTTTAAAATGTGATGTCTTTGTCAACACAATAGAAAATGGTTCAACTGCAAGTAGTTGGAGACGCTAGGGGAAAAAATCCTTTTCAACAACTTAAATATCTTTTGTCTGTAGTAATTAAGACGAACTATTTTCATTTTACCAAAGTCATCTACTTATGAAGGAAGGGAATTCAGGTTCATAGAATGATGTAAAGTAACAATAATACCAACTTTATTTTACTTGCTCAAACCTCAAAGGATCTGACAATACTGCAAAAAACAAAGAGAGAAAATGGATACATACATAATCTCCTGGAAAGAGCTACGAGAAGGTCCAAATATCCAGTTGCTCTAAGTGAGGTATTCCCAGAAGTGTGCAGAGAGCACACAGCTAAGAACCCTGAGCTATGGCTTCAAGTATTCTTGGAAGACCACACAATTCTACACACTGTGAAGAAGACACTGAATTCAGACAAACACACGTTTGGTTTGTTACTCACCAGATCTGTGTGAACTTTAAGGTGTGCCTGGAGTTTGTATTTATCTGGAGTGGAGTAGTCACAATGTTCTGTGGGACATTTCAGCAAAATATTACTGTGTTTCTGAATGACGTGACGCTTAAGGCAGTTCTTGGTGATGGAAGAATAATTGCACTGGGAGCAGTAATATAAATGTTCTCGGGTGTGCGTACGGACATGCATGTCATAGTGCACCTGGTACCAAAACAACTTGCCTGAAAATTAAATTAGACATGAAGAAAGTAATTCCTAAAAAATTTTGAGTGAAAAGTCAAAAAAATAACAAATTTTCTTCCAGGGCAAAATACACTGTCCCTTTTGTCTTTACTGAGAACCTGTCTAAAGACCCACCTTTGACTAAAATGATTGTGTTATAAATCCTGAAACAGCCTAAAGAGAGCAACTTTAATACATATCAATGATCTTTTTCCTAAAGAAAAAGTCCTTTGCATCTGTTCTCCTATGCAAAGAATCTGAATGCAACTGTACAATAAAAGAGACTGTCAAAATATTTTTCTTACTTTCTTTCATGTTACTTCTTCTTAAAAGCCTTTTTGGCATAATGGCACCAAAAAGCTCACAGCAATTCATCTAAAGTACAATGTTTTGGTGTTTCAAAAACTTGTTTTTTCAGACTTTGATTCCTTTCCCTTTTCAAGATTGAAAACTACTAAATATATCCCAAATTGCTTTTTTTCCAGTCACGTAAACACAAATATTTTCAGTTAGAATAAGTGGGAATGGTGTGTTATTCCCACTTCCATAAATTAAAAAACCCAAACAATTACAATCAGGATAGTCTTGATCTGATATCATGTAATTAAATTTTTCATGTCAAAGAACATGGTTCAAAACAAGACACAAAATTATGCCAGTATATATGTACCTACTGTACAGAATGGATATTACCACACACCCTCACATGCTATATGAAAAAAACCTGAATTTTATACTAAGCTGATAATGAAGATCAAGCATTAAAGCATGGACTGAACTAATGCTGATCATATGCCTAAATCTGCTATGCTTGGCTCCAGTGAAAGTTATGACTTGGGGAGAGCCATGAGGACAGAAATAATCTATCAAATTTCACATCAACAGAAAATTGAGCCTTGCAAGGCACTGCTTTGTTATATTCCACTAGTGGTTTTTTTGAGGAGATTTGACTCATTTCACACTATCTGTACAGCAAAAAGTAAATCTCAGTGGACCCCAGAATCCATACTGAGCTAAAAAATTAATGCTGCTGCAAAGATACACAAATGTATCAAACACTGTAAACCAGAGGAGCAGGAAAAAGATGGTTCACTGCATAACATTTAAAAAACCCCAAACAAAATTCTACTGCTCCTTACCACAGTATTCACATTCCAAGTCTCCATAAACCTTCCTTATCCTCTCACGCAGCTCTGTGTTCATTTGTCTCTTCTGCAAGCTGTCCAAGATCTGCATGAAGGCAACGGATCCAGTCCCCCCGTTGGCTGTAGCTGTGTTAGAAGAGGCTGCCTGGGGGCTGGTGGCTGCACCAGCTTCTGCTGCAGCCAGAGGGTCTGTGGGTTCTGCTGAAATTTGAATGGGTGGATTGCTTGTTTCTGATTCACCAGGAGGAAAAGACTGGATTCTCTCTTCAGGGACTGGAAGGTTATCGGTCACTGCATTGTTCTGACTCAGATTTAAACTTCTGTCTTCAGACAGTAGAAGATTAATTTCTTCACCCTGCTCATTGACAGAACCACATTGATTAACTTCTTCTTCATTTGGAGAAGAAGCTTTTACCTCCTCAGGGCCAGCAGTACCATTTTTCAGCAGGAAGCAATCCGATGCTACACAGGGCTGAATGTCTGGGACTGTTACGTCTGTTGTCTGACACAGCGTCTCTGCCACATTCTTCACCAGAGGATTTTCCAGTTCTAAGGAAAGGACTGCATCAATTTTTACATCACCATTATTCTGACCATCATGGTTTACATCTGCAGCTGCTGATTCACCTCTAGAAGCAGATGGCTGTGGGGTGTTAATAGCATCAGGACTCGTGACAGTCAATTTATCTGCAGTTTGTGTCTGCTGTTCACCAAGAGCTTCTGGCTGGATGTCACCTCCTGGCTCAAGCAGGCAGAAGCTTTGGTTGATAGAACTGTTAAAAACAGAATCCTCCTGCAGATCTGCGTGCACGTCTTTGATGTGAGCGCGGAGCCTCACAGAACTGACAAACTTCTTCAGGCACACAGAACACACATATACAAAAGGGTGCTTTCGAACATGAAGCTCAAGGGCTTGGTATTTAGTGGCTCCGTGGCCACAGAGCTCACAAGCAAAGGGTCTTTCGTCACCATGAACAAGCATGTGACGGTCCCGGTCCAGCTCGTTTTTGAATTTGCGCTCACAAATATGGCAGTCGTACAGAAGTTGTCTTTTGCCCTCTCGTGTCATCAAGCGAAGCTCATCAAAAACATCTTTCACCTTTTTATCCTGAAGGTCGTGAGTTTCCTTCATATGCTTGATCAAATTTTTAACATCTGAGTACTTCTTTTTGCAGAAACGACAGTGCTGCTTAATTTTCTTATGAACCCTTTCGATGTGGACTTTGAGGTGGCCTTTGCTGAGACAAGTGAAGGTACAATAATCACAGCTGAACTTCTCCCCAGTGTGCTTCCTCAGGTGAACATTCAGGTTGGCTTTGATGGCACTGGCATAACTGCAGTAAGAACACTTGTAAGGTTTCTCATTTGTGTGAATCCTCAGATGTGCTTGGAGGGAGTGTTTAAATTTGAACACCTTGTTACAGTATTCACATGTAAAAATCTTCAGTTGAGTTGGACCCAACCTAAAAAAATCCCAAACAAACAGTTACATTTACAGTAGTGAACCTTTGTAAAATAATGTGTCAAAGTTTTCCTAGATATTCATAGTGGACAGAAATGCTTAGTTTTTAAAAAAATGTATTCTCCAAAGGCATTTTAAATTATACAACTTCCGCAGAGGTAATTTTTAGCTGTTCCTTTATTTAAAGGGCTCAGAAAAATACCCCAGTTTCATGAAAACGGATGGGGAAGCACTTCATACACTTTCTGCATGAACACAAATATAAGAGCTTCAAAATTACCTGCTTGTTTTCATTGTCTGTTCATATGGGGTTTGCTGAATGGCATATTCTTGATATCCTTTTCGTTGTGATGGATCTTGGACAGCTGTGTCTGGAGTTGTGGGTTCACTTTCATGAGGAGAAGCCTCTAGAGGAACAATTTTTCTGGCTCCTAAAGGAAGAAGTGTAAGAATGTCCATTAAAAATCTCATACTAAAAGAGTGCATTGTCTATAATATACAAATCTAAATAAAACAATAAACTCTGTAATCATTAACTCAACAATTTTAGTTTCTGTTGTTAGATTCCTTTGCCTAAATGATGGACATGCTTCCAGAAGCCATCAGTAATTACACAGTTCTGCTTAAATAACTTGCTGGCACTGATTTCATGGCGCTTGATGCCTGCTACGAGGACATCCTACATCCAAATATTTCCACCTTTAAGAGACTGAAACTCTTCTAAATAAAATTTGAATTTTTCTGTTTCTGCTTCATACCACATTCTTTGAAAAATTATGCCAAACTGTTTAATCCATTCCACAAATAAGGCTGGAGAAGAGATAGTTTAGTCTTTATTTAAAAGCCTGTACTTTTCCTTAAAATCCTTATATTGTGATCCCTCAGAATAAAAGAATATGTTTGGAACAGACTCCCCAGCACAGTGGTCACAGCACCAAGCCTGACAGAGCTCAGAAAGCATTTGGACAATGCTCTCAGGCTCATGGTGTGATTCTTGGGGCTGTCCTGTGCTGGGCCAGGAGCTGGACACCATCTTTGTGGAGCCCTTCCAACTGAAGATTTTCTGATTCTGTGTTCCAAGTGCACTTCTCAATCTCCACTGGGAGTAGAAGGGGTTCTACTGAATGCACTAAGACCAGATTCCTGAAGATATTATTTATAAAATACAGGCAGTATTAACATAAAGTCTCTGAAACCACAGTGGGGACTACCCAACAACAGCTGTGAAAGACTTAGGGACATTACATGGAAGAAAGAAGTTCTGTAGGACAACAAGGAGGAAAACAGATTCTGTGGGTCCTTCAGACTGATTTAAAGTGGGAAATTGAGATATTTTGAGAAGATGCCATATGGGAGTGTGTAAAGCTATTGAAACTTTTCCTACCAGAACGGACATCAGCCAACTCTGTAACTAAACAGAGTAACTAAACCATAATAGCTCTGTTGCTCACTAAACTGGCTGCAACTAAAACCAGCTTTTTTCAGACTACAATTTTAAAAAATGCTTTCAGTTCTGTACTGAAGATTCTGCAGATTCATCAGAAGTGATCTTCCAAGCTTTCACGCTAAATGTAGCATTACAACTTCTATTCTTCCTCTTTGTCCCTCTCACACAAATGTCAGGTTGTCCACAGGATTGCATCTCCCAAATTGCACTGTGGTAGCACAATGAGATGGGACCTTGTCATTACAGCACAGGAGCCATGGTTCAATCTGTGGGTTCAGTACAAAGGTGACAGAATTGACATTAGACACCAGAAAAGTGTTCCGATACTTCAATACTTAAAATAGAAGCAAATTCTATATTTAGAGTGACTCAGTTAAAAGAAAATAGGTCTTAAACTGCTTTATATGCATGACTGCCTCTTCCAGGCCTCCCATTTCCTGACTGTAAGACAATGATCCTCATTAAATGCTCCACACTAACTCTCCTCTGTGTCCTTCTGCATTTCAGGATGTTTGAGCATTTCCTGAAAGGATTGCTGAACTGTTTAATAGACTTTCATACTACCAGTATAAAAATTTAATCACCTAAATTGGGTGAACTAAATATATACTCACTAGATAAATACTAACTCTCCAGTATTCTGCATACTTCGAGTGGGCAGAATGCTCCAAGGTTATTCTCATGTTACTGCCTCTAAATTACCTATGCAGTTCACAGAGACAAATGTCTTTAAAAACCTCAAGAGGAAGATCCAGATTTTCAGACATGCTGATGAAGTACCTGCTCACAAAAGGCAATCATGTCTCCTAGTGGGAGGTTGCTAGTTCCCACTCTTAGGAGATAGGGAAGCATTAAGAAACATCAGATATCTCCAACCACTTGGGATGCTGACTGAGGGTGCCAATGGACCAGCAGCCACAGCAATCACCACTAGATCACAAACTAATGACTACAGCATATGCCCAGGAAGTGAGAAAATTGGTTTCTAGGCTCTACCCAACCTAGTCCCCACATGTCCCAAATCCCAAAAGAATGCCCTCAATATTCAGGCTAGGGAAATGTGTAAGAACAAGGCAAACACATACAAGGTCTTATTCTTCATTAAAAGCATCATATGCCAACCAGGAAGATAAAGGTTTTCCTGTTTCCCTAGGCAATCATTTCAAGAAGTCAGGGTATATAAATAGCAGAGGAAAAAAAAGAAGTTTACTGCACTGATCATTTCTTTCAGAAAAATCCTTCCTCCAGCACTACCATATCTGTATTTTAAAGGCAGAATCGACTTTAGTTTACTAGACTTTATTTATGTCTTTTGCTTTCCTCTTTTCAGTCAATATCATCTAAGTAAATCTGCCTTCAGAAGAATAAGATTTGAGTTCCTCATGACATTCTGACAGCAGCTTCTACAGATAAGCATTACCCAGTAAGCCTCATCTCTGGTTCAAACTCAGAGATGGCCTCCAATCTCTTACAGTCTGTCCCTTAGAAAAACTTCACTACAGAGTTCTCCAATATTTATCAACATTCTAAAAGGTAATAGAATCATTAGGAATGGATCAGAAATAAACTAGGAAAGAACATCAATCTAATTCCTACTAATACAACTAAATTCTGCAAACCTCCTAAAGCTTCAAGTACAGATCACAAAAAAGGATAAAGAAGAACCAGAAAACAGTAATGAAGACAAAATCAGTAGTGGGGTTTTTTTGGGAAAGGGATACAGAATTCAGGGACCTTCAGGCTGGAAAAGAGGCAACTGAAAATGAAATACCAGAAAAAACTCCAAAATTAGCAATACTGTGGAAAAAAAAAAAGTGTGAATAATCATTATCTCACAACCCACAAAAGAACAGTTCACTAAGTCAGCAGACTTAAAACAAAATAAAGGAATATGCACTTTCACCCCACATGTAATTAAATTATGGAACAATTACTGCATAATGTCACAGAGACTGAAAATATAAATGCATTCAAGATGGGGTTTAGACAAATTAATTTATACATATTAAATATGATCATCTAGATGCAAACAGCAGCTCAACAACTGTCAGAATCCATGAGACTTTACAAAACAAATGTCTTACTTCTTCCCTGTAGAGATGCTGCAAGCTGCCTTTAGACTGTATTCTTTTGTTTTAAAAAAGGACTTTAGCTGAAGCATAAAAAAAAAAACAACTTCACAATGTAGGTACTCTGGTCTGTACAGTTAAAATAATGTGCAAAGGGTATGAAGTAAATATTTGTTTCTTATAATCTCTTTTTGAAGGAATGTATTTTTCCAGCTTCCACAATATCCTGTGAAATGTGCTCCAAATGTGTATGATCCATGGTAAGACAGTTCTGAAAGTCAAATAATCAGAAAACAACACTACCCATAATCCCAAAGCTCTCCATGCAAACCTATCTCTAACCCTCAAAATATAGCTAAAAAAAAAGCAAAAGGACCATTTAATATTTGTGTAGTTTAGGTCACCATGAGGTTGAACACATTTTAATTTAGACAAAAATGGAAACACAGACCTCTATATGGGGGAATGAGGATTCCCCCTTTCACCAGAGCTGGACATTAGATTGGCTGAACTGAATCAATCTGAAAACCCACAGTAACAGAAATTCCTGCTCAGATTCAGAGGGGAAAGGTTTCATTTTCCTAACCTTGCCTAATTCAACATTTGCTGTAAGTCAGCATGAAGATAGCATCTTTTCTTTAGCTCTCCATTCAGCTACAGGTTGGTGATGCCTAGAAAGTACCTGCACAGGAGTTCATGAGGATGAAAAGGATTGGAGAGGGGATCTGCCTAAAATCTACATCATGTCTCTCCTTCTGCAAATAAATTAACAGTTTTCTAGTGTGTTTTACTACAAAATTACATCACCAGGGACAATGATCCAAAGGACAGGAAGCTGGCATTGGAGAAGAACTTGCTCATGACAACAGTCTCTACTTACTGACCAAGATACTTTGAAAAGGGGTAGTCCCAATCCTCCTCCTTTCCCCAAGAGGCTCATTTTGCCTGATATTAAATCCATTCAGATGTGTCACAAACCCACAATCATCACTCCATGAGCTATAGAACAGAAATTATCTTAAACAAAAAGGACTGTTATCAGTTAAAAAAAAAAGACTGCCACAAGTTAAACTAAGCCACTTCCAAAATAGTAAGAAAAATTTTATCCTTCCACTTCTTCCTCACTGCCCAAAAATCTCAATGTTAGAGGGAACTAAGTGTTCATAGATCACAGATAGAATCCTCTCACACAGTAGCAGGAAAACTCAGCCGGACTTTTATGGACAGTGGAAATCAGGGAGAGGAAAACCTTCATGGTGTTGTATTAAGAATTTGTAGTTGAAAAAAAATCCAACTCCTTTAGAAAACAAAAAATAATTACCCCAAAGAAATCCAATACTTTGTGCTATTTTTGTATTTTTTGAAAACAAATAAAATCTACCACTGACCATCTTCACAGGAATTTAAAATAAATCTCCTAGTAACAAGCTGAACCTTTAAAATATTACAGAATTTACATGAAGCAATAATTTAGATGTTTACATCTCTCCTGTATCAAACTAAGGACGAATAATAAATTGGTTTTAGAAATCCTGATAATCTACAGAATTTAAACATGTGAAATAAAATACATTAAAAAACACAGAAGATGGAATATTTGGCTGAATTTACTTACTCGTTCTTAAAAACAGACTATGAAAAAGAGTGTCTGCCATTCAAAACAATTTTTAGAAGTGCATATAATTGTAGTTATTCCCTCTCTTAATTGTGATGCTTATGAAAAACTGTTCTGTGTTTGATCTGATACCTTGGTGTGCTCATGAACTCAGCACTCCTTCTCTTCAAGGTCTCCACACACCTTCCACTAGACCAAGGCTGTTCAAAACCCCATCCAACCTGGCCTGACCACTTCCAGGGATGGGGAAAACTCTTCCATGCCTCACCACCCTCACAGTGAAGAAATTCTTCCTACAACCTAACCTAAAACTACCCTTTTGCAGTTTGAAGCTCTTTCCCCTTACCCATATCCATGTCCAGGTGCAAGACCCTGCACCTGGCCTTGCACTGCAAGAGCTTTGCCCAAGCTCTCCTCTCAAGCCTATCAAGGAACTTCAACGCCTGCACAGAAGAGCCATGAATTCTATTCAAATTGTATTTACTCAATGGGTTAATGCCAGCTTTCAGACTTCCATAGCTGTAAATCTGTTACCTTTCATATGCCTCCCAGGAAAACGTTACAGAAGAGGAACTCTGGGGAAAACCAATGTTGCCCAAATGTCCTTTCTGGGAAGTTAAAAATTGACTGATCCTGTTTGTTCAAAGGGATTTTGAAGACATCAATTTAGTCATAAACTACTGAATACACGATATAAAGCTTTTGATATAAAGATATAAAGATAGATATAAAGATATAAAGATATAAAGATATAAAGATATAAAGATATAAAGATATAAAGATATAAAGATATTGTTCCAAACCTCATTAGTGTTTAATAAAGTTACAGAAAAGTGTTAATGCAATATTTATAAAACTATATTTTATTTAAGGGAAAAATACAGTCTAAGCAGTTCCTTAATACTGGGATTAAAATACAGCTAATTTTTAAGGCTTTTTCTATTTTTCTAATTGCCATCTGAAATCTTCCAACAGAACTTTACTGTAATGGACACAAAAAGGGATATTTTCATGCACCTTCAAAACTAGGTAACAAATGGGTACAGATTGTTAATGCTTGCAGAGAAAGGACTAAGTTTAGATAGTGCTTAAGCACCTTTAAACTTTATTTTCAACTTAACTTTACAGAGGGTCTAGTACATAGAAAGCAGAAGAGAAGGGAGAACTATTTTATCTATTTATATTCTTCAACAGCAGTCTAGAGCAGTAACTCATCTCTTCAGCACATGATAAATCTCCCCAAAAATGACTATGAAAAAGACTGTGAAAGATCTTTATTAAAAACTCCAGACATTAAAGTATTACTGAGAAAGGGGAACTGCCTAAGAATTGCTAGTGACATTAAGATATAGTTAAACTGTGGAAATTAATGGGAAAAAAATATAAGGAAAATCAATGAAAAATAAATTAAACCATAATTGCATTAAATGAAGTATTTTTCTTTTGAATATTCAGAGTGAACCACTTATATTGTATCTTCTAGAATTTCCGAATTCTGAAAGGTTGGGTGACAATCCATAACTTTTTGAAGAGTACTGAGTTTTTTATTATGCATAATTTATCTGAGAACTTGAATGTAATAAGGTTATTAATTGTCAGTCAAATAGATTAGAGGACCTTCAAAAACTGCTGCAGGTTCATACTTGACCATAAATCCTTTTGGTTCATTAAAGCCTTCTGAATGTTTGATGTACTTTGTCCAAGCACCTCCAAAGTTTAAGTTGTTTTACTATTCTGAGCACCTCAAAAAGCATATGTTCAAAGAAAACCCAAAATTTTGGTTGTCCAAAGAAAAATTTTACTAAATAGTAATTAAGGCACCAATCTCTTCTAGATTTACATTTTCTCTCCTGTATCACATGCTTCCTACATTTGTTTCATTATATGCATTTATTATTTCATTTGCCTTTTTAGGCCAGTTTTAAAAGAAAATGGATCTTTGATTGCATTATACACCAGGTCTTTCCTTCCTCTCTTGGAAATTCTTCTAAAAATGTAAACATCTAAGATAAAAGTTCTTAGAACATGCATAAAATTTAGCACCAGGAGAGGGGAATCCCCTGTTATGGCTCCTTCCAAAAGCCTTGAGGAAGGGAGGTCAGTATATATCCATAAATTAACTGCTTAGGAACCCACTTAGTAACACCTCCACGAGCTCCTGGACCAGCACATCACAGATCTCAGTATCAAAAGATATTAACACAGAAAATCCAGCTAGCTTCCAACCACAAAAACAAAACAAAGATCTTAAAGTTTTTCTGATAGTTATAAGCAAAACAAATACTCAGAAATGTTAGCAATAAGGAAAAGGAGAACAATAAAATTACGAAGCTGAAAATAATGCACAGAACTATTAAAAAGGGATTCTGACAGTTAGAATGGTTAATGGCTTATAACTAGTTAATGGTTTATATAAACAGTCAGATGCAAATTTGGTTTTAACTAAATTGTTTGAAACCTCTAATCATTATGTAGAACTTAATTTTCAAATAAATATACACTTTCCTGTTCCTTGGTCAGTGTTTTATCATTTCCTTCTTTAAAACTATTCACAGACTAAACATAAATGATGTTAATGCAGTAACTGATGTTAACTACAGCCAGGTCCAGCATTTCTTGTACCTATGAAGAAATGTGACAGAAGTTCTACAGCTATGTAGCTGCCAGATGCAGAGACTCTGTGTCAAGATAATCAAATAATGCTAAATATTTTTCATCCACTAAATATTCTAAGCAATTTGTTCTTAGGCCAATGAATATTTTATACTGTGTCAGCATAATAATAATTGAAAAAATATATATAATTTGTGATTTTGTTTACCTGGAATAGTTTCATGGGCTGTCAAAACTACACTTATAATAGGATTCTTAGCTCCTGAAACCTGTTCAGCCTCCTTAGTTGATGCTGTTTTCTCTGCTTTCTGAACTCTGGGCCTCTTGGGAGTTTTTTCTCGCTCATCTTCCTTCCTGTCAAGGTCAACGTCAGAATCATTACCTAAAGAGCAAACATCAAAAAGAAGGTAACTATGTACAAAAGCAATGCAGGTAACACAGTCACTAACAGTCACTGCAAGAACAAATGGGGAGAAAATTAATGCTACTGTAGAAAGAAGGATGTATATCAAAACAAGATGTGCTGCATGATCCCTAAAGGGAAACTTTTTTCCCTCTGTTTAATAAAACTGGTGTGATACTTACACACACAAAGTAAATCAGAGAGATAAAAAAAATCAAAATTCTCAAAATGAACTCTCAGAAACATTTCTAAATTCATTCAAATTATTGTGGATTTCTGTGAAAATACTACAAATTCTGTCCAAGTTATCATGATTTTGCAATTAATGAACAATTTATTTTTCTCTTTTCCATATTTAATTGTTCTAACAATCTTAGGATTATTTCTTTTAGTACTGGTTTCATTATCTTATTTAATGGAAAGTCTTTTGACAATCTCATTGGATTAGACCTTCTTCCTCTCCTGTTATTGTGTATCAACAGCCAAAAATAATAATAATTTGCTTTTTAGTGTTGACTAAACAATTTGGGCTCAAAATAGTTCTTTGAAATTCACCCTAACTCCTGAAAAGTAACTCCTCAGTTCAAAGGCCTGCACTTCCAAATCATTCCCTGTTGCTGCTCAGAATGTCTTCAGCCCCTTAAATTGGCTGTTTTCAACCTGTTAACTAGAAAGTCACACAACAGTTGTATACAAAACACTCTCCTGAAATAAAAATAATAGCCAGTAATCAGCTGATTTCTTTCTTAAAGTAAATGAGGAATTCCTTTACTGAAATTCTTAAAAATTAAAATAAAATTTAAAAAAACCAAAAAAAATCCCCCCAAAACAACAACAACAACAAAACAACAACAACAACAACAACAAAAAACCCCAACCCACCAGTGTCTTAACAGACAAATAATTAGCAGCATAGCTAAAACGCCAGAGAACTCTCAAGTTTATACCAACAAAATTTCTTATATTAGACAAAGTGGTAGAAAATACAGATAAAAAAAAAAAGTCAGTATATTAAGGCATTATGAAAATTTTCCACAGGTAATGAAAAAGGAAAGAAGAAACTAATGGAAGAAAATTATAAATAAACCCAGTAAATATTTTCTTTTTTTTTTTTCTCTCTCAATCTACATCAGTTGATTCACTCTCCTAAGTAATTCCACATATATTCTGAATGTGCTGTAGCTGCTTGTAGCGGTTTCACATTCACCTGCTCGCCTGCTCACACCAGGTGAGAGTGTAGTGTAGTGATTTTATGAGAATAAGGATTAAGAGAAATGCAAAACAGGCCTAAACTTCAAAGATAAAAATAGTTTATTAACAAAAGACAACAAAATCAAAATCAACCCCCAGGTGGTTTCTTCTTCCTCCCCCCAGCCCCCCACCCATGATGGTTCCTTTCTCCCACCTCATTTATCTTCCTTTACCACCATCCTTCTCACCAACAACACAGAGAAACAAACTTAGAAAACCCCTGGTCAATTTACCACTCTTGAAATAGGCTTTCATCAGTCCAATTGGAAGAAGAGTCTCTCTTGTCTCAC
>VZTR01027372.1:486258-530316 GCA_013400775.1 Chaetops frenatus | reverse complement strand
CCCAAAAGAGCAGAACTCTTTTACAAAGACTGTGGGAGCATCAGTATCTAATCCACTCTAGACTTTTCTGGTGGTGTTATTTGGCAGGCCTGTGGGTTGTGTTCGTGAGTGCTACTGGGAGTAGGATGGACAGAAGAAAGGGTGCTGGGAGCCTTGTAAAGGGTGGCTGGAATTGATCCTTATTACTGTTAAGTATTAGAATATTGAAAACAGCTACAGGCCCCATTTGAGACTCCTGGCTTAGCTGTGCTGGATGCTTTAATGTTTGCAAACATCCTCATTTCACGCACCTCCTTTAGAATTTATGAAATGTACAGCTGATGTTTAAAAAGATAAAGATTGAAAGGGAAAAGCTATGTGGGTGAAGGTTAGCTTTTCAGTGAAGAATGTGCTCTTTGGCTTGATGTGTCAGCATGGCTTGCAGTGACTGCTCTGACACATTGGTAACTTTATCTTGCTGTCCTTGGGATAGAAATGGTGTTCCTTTAATGTTTTCCTAGTCAATCATATCTGAATATGTTGCCTCTTAAGTGATATCCAAAGGGTAGCCTATGAAAACAAATAGCAGATCAGAATACAACGAGCTCTCTTGAAAGTAACACCATTAAAAAGGAGTAGTAAAAGTAACATTCAGGGGTATTGTGTGTTTGTTAGAGATCTCTTGCTTATTCTGACCTTTCTAAATGTCATTGTTTCATGTTTGTGAAGACTATGGTTATTGTATTTGAGAGCACTCAGTTCCTCAAATGTGTGTTAAATGATCTTTAGAGACTGTTTTTAGGAAGATGTACAAATGTGCATAGCCTTAAGTATTTTCTCATCTGAAGTGATGCCTTTGTCTAAAAACACCTCCCCAAAATTTAGCATTTCATTCACATAAAACACATACTGAAAAGGGGACTGGGAATATGTTGTATGTGAAGAAAGCCTGGTGAGAACAGTGGGGGAAATCATGCAATGATACTTTCTGGAGAAGTACTGGGAGATTGCTTGTCCTCCAAAATACCCTGTGGTGATGGGACAGTAAGGTTTCCTCTCTTACCTATTTCAGGACATTATCTCCAAGGCAGATTCTTTGGCTTTATGAGATGATTCCATTTCTGACTTGTGCTCTCTTTTCTAGCTGACAGCCACAGCTCTCCCAGAGAAGATACCCCGACTGGGAGCATGGATTCTCTTTCTTCCCAGTCTCCCACACCAGCCTTCTCCAGCAGCCCCCCTGGGCTCTTGGATGGAAATCATCTCATCATGGACAGCGGAGATCTTGCAGGCTGGACAACCAATCTGTAAGTAACTGAATATTAAGTAAGGATGCTTCCATCACTATGATTGTGGAACATATTTCCCTTTTCAGTTTGGTTAGAAGGGTTTTTTAGATATTGCATATAATTGCATTTGTTTTCTTCTGCAAAAAGTTATGTTTGTATGTTGTGGTGGAGCTTAAAACCTACTTGACTGTTTGTAGGAAAGAAACGTTCTTGTTTATTGAAATAGTTAAGCTTCCTGTGACCTGTTATAAAATTTTAAATTTTATTTATTTTTCTCTTAATTTAAGCAGAGAATATAAATTTTTCTCTATATGATGTATTACCCTGGTTTTATTTCAAGAAAGCATTAAGGTACAGGTAGATGCCATACTATTGAGATTTTGGGCCCAATTCTGGGTTTGGATGAACACGCTGCAATGAGTGTGTGCTCAGATGCTATTGCCTAAGAACATGATCGTTTTTAATCTCTTCTTAACAAATTCAATGCCTGGTTTCCAAGGGAAGTGCAGTCTGTCACTTTCAGTAGATGTTGTAAATGTTCAGTTTTTGAGCATGACTTAAATTTAGTAGAAATTGACATTGAAATGTTAGTTCTGTCTCTCTAGTACGTATTCAGGTTTGGTACACAAAAATCTGACTAGAACTTGTTTTTAAATCAGAGTTGAACTTGAATTGAATTCCCTGGTTTGCTATTCATTCAGACTTTAACCACTATCAAGACAAACTTTTCCAGCCTTTGGTGCCAAGAAGAGTGGAAAGAGCAGGTCTGGAGTAAAGATCTGTTACAAATATTTTCCATAATGGCATTCTGAGTAGCCTGGTCTGGTGATGAAACAAGTGTAAAATATATATCTACATGTATGTAACACATGAGAATATATAGACAGTCATAGAATATATATTTCTAAATACACACACAAATAATTAACTGTAGACTTGAGCGTTCATTAACTAGAACAATTTTTTGCTGTCATATGTATTGAAAGAATTCCAGATTTATAGGTATTTTCCATAAATGTTGTTTCTTCAGTAGAGGTCTGAAGTTACTCTTCCCTCATCCTCTTGTACTATCCTCTAGAAGTGGGTAGAATTAGCAATAATTTGTATTTAAAAAAGAGAGGTGCATGTGTGGAAAAGATGCTGTAGCTGGTATAAAAGTGGACTGTCAGTGAAAGCTAATTAAGGAACACAGGGTTAGCAGAACAGTGATAATGTCACTTCAAAGAATAAAAGCAAGAGTGTTGTTTTTATCCAGAGAATTTGGGAACTTCTGGTTTTTGAAGGAAGATTGCATCTTTTTTTTTTGCATTTGTTAATTTTCATCAAAAATTATACTGCACTGGTGTTTTGGAAACCTGACTTGATGGCTTGAGGTTTTCTGCTCAGTTGGAAACACTACTTAGAGTTCTCTTTGGAAGTGAAAAAAATAAAGGTGCATGGTATGTGCATTTAGGTTATTTGTCATAAGTAGTTTCTTTCTTCCACTGGCCTGTCTGTGAAGTCTGCTTAGGAGGCCTAGACAGTGACAGAGAGTAGTCTGTAAATGTTACATTCTTTCTTTCCTCTGCTTTCTCACCTCAAATTGGCTTCTCTTCCCCTTCTAGTTCAGATAGCTCAGAGGGCGCTGCCTTAACAAATAAGGCCCAAATCAAAACACGGAGCAGCCCCAGTGTAATAATGGCAGAATGCAGCTCTGGTAGCTCTCACAGCTCCAGGAAATGTAGCACTGGCTGTTGGTTGTAGATTGTTCTCATAAACTGGACCAATCCTTAGAGTTAGGTGAAGAACAATACTTTCTGTTTTTGCAGGATTTCAAAATTTTTTTGTATTTTGAGCCACAGTTTCGTCTCTCAAATGGTGTTGCAGGTGTTCACTGAGCTACAGCAAATGCCGTACTGAGTCTAGGGGAGATGGAATTCTACCAGAGGATCTGGTTCCTCAGGTTTCTGCTGATGTTTATAACACATGGGTGTTGCTTGTAGGAGATCGATCACTCTGGAGTTATGCAGTCCAACAGGGTGATGGTGACTTCTTGGTGGCAGGAGTTGCTTGCAGTGTTTCCCTGGGGGAGGGATGTTGCGTTGTGGGTCAAGATGTGTCAGATATTCCAAGAGCTGGTTTACACCAGGAGTTTGCTTTAAGCAAGAGTACGTGATGGGTAGCAAAATACTTTTTCTGGTATTTGTTTTCAAGAAAGAAGAAACTTGTTTTTTCCAGAACGGTAGCTGTTGTCACCGTGATGTTTCCTGGCAGAGCTTTTTGTGATGCATGCCCTTTCCTTGTGCCACCTTCCAAAACAGAAGGAGCTACAGTTTCCAGCATGGTGAGGTGAACACCAAATGGAGGCAAACACACCCTCACCTCCTGATGGGCTCTAGGAGGGCCTTCCTGGCCAGAGAGGTGAAAGGAGCGAAGAGAGCAAGGGTTTTGCCACCAATTGGAAATATCTCCCTCCCAAAGCCCCGACTGCTCAATTGTCGTGTCAGCACTGAAGGATGTGCTGTGCATACGGTGAAACTCGAAGGTGATGTTTCACATATGTGCCATTTTGAAGCCCCGTTAAGCTGTTGGTTTTCATGTCTGTAAGTGTGTGTCTGCCTGATGCTAGGTTTTCTCTGAAAGATCTGTGTGGATCAGACATATGTCCTCTGTTGTCATGTGCTGCTGTAGGGGTGAGTAGAGACTTGGGTGATGCTTGGCAGGGGTGGTTCTCAGTGGAGACCTGAGTTTGCTGCTTTAAGACTATCATGCACCCTAAACTTTCTTAACCTTTTTCCTGAAGTTATTTTTAACTTCACACTTCCATCTAGAGAAAAATACTAAAAATAAATAAGTTTTATTTTTACATACACTCTCTGGTAGAACATAGCTTTTTTTTTCCTGCCCTGTCAATCATCAAGTTACAGAGTAGTTTTTGTAGACACAGGATTCAAACTCCAAATAGCCTAAGATGGGCAAATTACCACTTCTACTCGATGGAGCACTGTGTCATAAACATCTACTGTTTGCAAATATCCTCTATCCAAGGATGCTTTGCACAAAGTGATCTCAAACATGAACTCATAATTATAGTTGTGAGCTGGTTAAAGGATTGCTCTCCACTAGTATGGACATTTTTTCCCTTTAAGGTAGAGCAACAACAGGAATCTCAGTTTAATGTTAACTACAGCTTTTGCATTCTTCCTTTTCTCTTCTCTGATTTAAATGTCTATACAGACTCTCTCCTACACAGTTTGTGGTCTTTCTATTGCATTTGCCCAAAAGGTAAGTAAATCTGCCACATCTTTTCTTCATGAAACTTGACAGCTTTTTGCTGGAGGATGTGACCCTGACATTACTTTCAGTGCTTTCCTGATTGGCACTGAAAAATATGCACCTTAATCACTCAGGTTTTTATTCCTGTGGTGTATGAAACTCAAATTTTTAGTAGTTCAAAATGTGTAGTTTCCTAAGAGGAGTTTAAGATTTCAGATACTAAGAGGCTGGATAGCCTTTCTAAGCTAGCCCCCAAACTGTTTTGATAATGGTGATGGTCTTGGGTTTGGAGATATGGATTAGAAGGGGTTATGGGTAGCTCTTGAACTGCATTTGAACTGTGGAGCAATAGTTGATCTTCCCTTTTAACTGCAGTTGAAAGTCAGTGATACCAAGTTTGACTTTCAGCCTGTTGCACTATGGCTTTGCCCGTGCAAAAGGTAACAGTGATGGCTAAACTGGGTATACACTTCTGTGTCTAGTAAATACACCTAAGCAAGTTAAGGCAAAGTGTAATTTAAATGCCTCTTCTAGTGAAGGAGGTGCTATTGCCAGAGTTGCAGTATCAGATGTGATGTAATTAAATTTAAAAAAGGGTGAGGAAAACTTTTTTTTTTGGCAGCTGTTGTGGTTTGATTATAGAACTAATTGCAGAATCGTTTATTGATGTGAGGTCTGTCCTATTCAGCCTTTCCAGAGTTCTGGCTGTAGTGGTAGCTCACTTCTGATGGATTAGTGCAGGTTTCCCTTATTGCAATGACTGATTTGTCAAAAGGTGGATTACAAGTCATGTCCTGAAGTACTGTGGGCTACCTTATGTCTGTTTTCACTTGACCTCAGAATGAACCAAAAAAGCTGAACACTGGGTATTCTTTGGACTAGCTATGTGTTGTAATTAATCTTTCTGAGGACCTTTTTCTGATAAGGAAAGATTTGTTGCTGTAACTGGCCCCTTGTTGTCATGAGATTTCTTTGTGCTTACAGTACAATGCCCTGTGCCAGGGCTTATCTGCAGACCTTACATTACCCCTCACAGTGCTAGGTTTTCAGAATGGAGTCAGTCTCCCCTTTTTTTTTTTTTTTTTTTTTTTTTTTTTTGGAAGTCCTCTATGCTTACTGCATGCTCACTTCTTCATTCAAATCACGAAAACTAATGTCTTGTTTCTCAGCTGGAGAGTTCATTTTTGGGATCTGAGACTGCCCAGTGTCTGGGTTTCCCAGGGAGCTGGAATGTGGTGACTTCTTTTGATGGTTGTTCTGGATGAAGTTGAGATGCAGGATATGGAATAGCCTTCCTCAAGATGATGCTGAGTGTCTGTTTACTTTGCCTGTTCTTCTTTCCCTCTCTAAGCCTTTGGGATTTTGCAGTTGGAGGGGATGGAAAACACACCTGTCCCTCAAGCATTTTCATTAGTGTGGGTGGGTGGGTGCAGGGCTTGTTAAAGCAATTACATTTCTGGGCTAAGAATAGTAAGATTCATAGTTTCCAAACTGAATCCCAACTTAGATGCTTCTATAGGAGTATGCAGGGTACAATCCTGACAGTCCAAGTACCAAAGGTGCTCAAAGCCCAGAGGAGAAACAGAAGCACCAATGTAAATGGATTATCAGGAACATGCAAGCAACTAATGAAAGATGAAATAATTCAGTCTTTTTTTGATTTCTTATGAATCTTTCTTAATTGGTTCTCCTGACAGTAAAATATTCTGTTACTGAGCTCAATGTGTATATTAAGTGCCACACTGTGGGCCTAGTTTTGGGGTTTTTGATACCCAAACTGGTGACAAGATCTGTGCTGTGCAGCATCCAGGGTCTTTGTGACCAGGCTGGGAAGAAGTTACTCATTCTTCATGAAATCTCAAGCTGTTCAAATTGCTGGTGAGCAAACTGATGTTAAAAGAGCCATCAGCTAGCAAGGGCAGGCAGAGACAGTTGTGATCTGCACATAACAGAAGCCTTGGCGATAGTTATTAATTTTGTTTGACTGCTGAGTGAATTCCCATCAGCCTTGTTATATCTACACCAGTAGACTGCATGTCTAGTTTCCTTAAAATGATAATACTTTCTTTTTGTACTTTCTGGCAGTGGTGTGAATTTGCAGTTTTGCATGAATGAGTGACTTAAGTTTCCCTGTCTTCAAAACTTTTTATAATATCTAATATCGTTATCCTGTTTTATGGAAAGAAGGTGCTCTAGCAGCTGTTGGGTCATTGTGCTTATTCTGCAGTTTGTTTTTGTTTCAGCTGCCACCTCTCCAGTGACTCAGCACTTTGAGAGTGGGTTTAGCAGAGCAGGCACTTCTTTTTGTACCCTTTTGTTATGCAAGCAGAGCAAGAGCCCTCATTTTGCAGCTTCTTTGAGACAGGCATAATATAACTTTAGTCATGTGGCTCGTACAAAACAGACCTTGCCATCTCCTTGGCTGCCAGTGGGCTTGACAGCAGCACTGCTATGTGAGCACAGGGTAAATGGTGTGTGTGCTCAGGGCAGGGAGAGGTGTGCATGCAACCACTTGGATGAGCTAAAGTTTCCTTTTTAACAGTTTTTTTTTTTTTCTTTTTTTATTTCTTTTATTTTCTTCCCATGCTTGCAGGGGAACACAGCCCCCTCACATATATTTTTTTCCTTAAAGGAACAGTGGTGAGCTATACATTTATAGATGTACATACTTCACTTTTGCTTTGTCTGAATTATCATTTAAAAATGCTTTAACTTGGGACAGCTGCTGTAGACATTAGCTTTGGATTTAGCAGACTGGCATGAAAGATCGTTTCACTAATGTGTTAGCTGCTTCGCTGAGACTTCACAATCCAGCTTAACAAAACCTCTATTTCTGTGCTGACTGATGTGCTCTGTATAAATGAGGGTTCAGCAAAGCTGTGTGCACGTCACATACTTTAAATTTTGAGGATGGAGTTTCTTTCCAGGGGGAACACAGATGGGGAAATTCTGGCCTTCTGTTGGTCTCCAGCTTTGCTGCAGCTATGACCATTTCTAGAATTCTGGCCGTGTGTTTTTTCTGCTCCCCAAGGCACAGGGGGTTTTAACGTGCAGGAAGACGAGGTGGTGGTCACTCCTGGGTTGCATACAGAGTCAGAAATACCCAACACCCTTTGATACACACTGTCATCTTGCAAGGAAACCTTTCAAGAACGCTTTGATGGAGTTTGTCAGCCAGACACTGTGATACGACAGCCGCGGCGCTGCCAAACCCGTCTATGAAACAACCCTTTTTTTTCTCAAGAGTTGCAGTGTAGATTCTTTTCACAGACTCTCTTCTTTGCTCTCAAGATAAGAGGCTGCTCTTTAGCTGTGTTACCTTAGGAACCAGCCAGATAAACATCCAATAAAATCTTGTTTTCAGAAGTTTCTTTCTGAATATCAGTACAAAATCTCTAGCTTATTTTCAGTAAAGCCATTCCCCCCTCCTCCCTTTTCCCATCGTTCACTATGCTAGACAAAAGCATTTTTTTCTCAAAGAGAGATGGTTATGTCAGTCTTTTTTGGGTTTTTTCCCTAACCGCAGGAAACACATTGCCTTCATTTTATCCCTAGGAGAAAGGATTTCTTCAACATACCTTTCTAAAGCTGAGATGCTATGTGATAACACGTGCAATATTTTCTAATATATCATCATCTTGATAAACAAGGTGTGCAAAGCTTTATAGCAAGGTAGCCTTGCTATGACAAGAACCTTTTCAAGGAAAAAAACAATAAAATCTAACCTTTTGTTGCTCACACACTGCAACACTGGAAATTATTTTTCTTATTGAGTAAAACCTTCTGTTTCAATAAGAAAAATTAAGTGGTTCCTGAGGTAACCAAGTACAATAAATAATAATAAAAACCCCTCACAACCAAATCAATAAATTCTAGAGTGTGCTTAATAGTTAAAAGCTATCAACATTTTTTTTTCTTTCTTCTTAACATGGTGAAACTATTGCTATTGAAAAAAGTGTGTTTTTTTTTTTGTTTTTTTTTTTTTTTTGTCTCCTGCTGGATCCTAGAGCATGATCTCTTGCTGGGTGGCCAGGAGCCCAAAGTGACAGGCTAATTCTGCTGCAGTGTTTTCCCTACAGCTGTAAAGTATTAAGGGAATTCATCAAAAAAAATGGGGGAGGGATCAGCCCAGCACTCCACATACCTGTCCTTCTGGAGTGATTTTCCACTAGAACTGTTGGAGTGGCTCAGAATTTGTGAAAAACCAGCCAATTTTAACATGCTTTTATATAATCCTGTCTGGTAAAGGACAGTGTAGTCTTACTTGGTGATAGATTACGCTTCTAGTTGAGTCTCTGTAACTTGAGAAATTAACATGCCATGGCATGGAGCTGAACACTTTATTTCATCTTCTGTTCCTTTATGTACATACCTTTTCCTTTCCACCCCCCTCTTTCTTTCTTTCCTCTCCAAGTCTCAGCAAGAAACCATCTGGTATTTATTGTGAGTATTCTTATGAGTGACCAATGCTTCCCTGGGTCAGAGGGCTCCTTTTGTGTTCTCTCTGTTCTGAGTATTGCTTTGAAGTCCTTAATTCTGTGCCTGAGGTGCTGGTGGTGTGTGTTGTTCTAGAGCTGATTGAGTAAATTGCAGAGATTAATATGATACATCTATCAATGAAATATTTAATAAATGCAAGGTTTAATATGCACTTGTTGGAAATTAAACCACAAATCTGAGGTGTGAACTAGAGAAGACCACTTGGTAGAATATTCTTGAATTATGAATGGTTTTCATTAGAGACATTTTAATACTCCTTTGGCAATATACTTGGAGTGCTATTTTTTTGTTTTCAGTAGATTTTACAGGTTTCAGAAATGAGCCTAACACCAATCCTAATCACAGAATCATGGAATGGCTTAGGTTGGAAGGGACCTTAAAGATCATCTCATTCCAACACCCCTGCCATGAGATTGATTTGAATTTAACAAATAGCAAGGAAAATATCTTTTCTCTAAGTCTCAGGATTGTTTTAAATAGAAGAGTTTAGTCTATGCAAGTAGGATACATTTTAAAAATTCACTTTTGAAAAACTTTTTTCTTGTGTTCACCTGCTGAGTTAAAATTAATTCTGCATGTAGACATTATGTGTGGGGAATGATAAAGAAATAATTTACTTTCTGGCAAACTTTATAAACTTTACAGTACCATTAAGAATTGTTTTATCCTCAGTATTTAGAGAAAATTATCCAAATGCTGGTGTTCATTTTTTTGGTTTGTCTCTGAATGAGGTCACTTTTAGCCGAATGTTTTTCTTTTATTTGAGGAAAATTTTTCAATTATTAGGTAAAAATGGGAGTAAGAGGACAAGTTCAAGTAAAATTATACAAGTGCTGTTCTTAAATGTATGTCATTATTGGAAGATGTAAAAAGTTGTGCAGTGGAAGATTCCCATGCAGAAAAGATGACTGGATATTCTCTTCCCAAAGTTAAGCATGAAATATGTATTCAGCCAGCATAATCCAGCTCATCATTCAGTTTAATACATATGATTCCTTCCCTTATTTGGTAAATGTGATAATTTTTAAAAGCAGAGCATGTTTTGATAAACCCTTCTGGTTATGATTCCAGCACACTTAAGTTTCATTTTTACTAGTGGAATTAACTGTAGAATGCTGTTTTATAAACTGTGAATTCCAGTTTTTATTCAAATGCCTTCTTACACATTTTTAAAGGAAAAGCCATTGTCTTGTAGTAAGGAATGTGACATTCACCCTTTTAAAATGTACTAAATTTAAAAAATAATAATAGAAATAAATGCCTGCTTCGCTATGTAATTGCTAGAGTGACTATGAGATATGTTGGCTATGAGAACCAGTTTTTAAAAGTTGAATTTGATTGTAAATCATGCTATGCAAACCAACAAACAGTGATAATTTCTTCTAGAAATTAAATATCCCAGTGTACAACAAGATTAAAATCAGATCTATAAGTTAGGTTTCCTGCTTTCTTTGATTCATCTACAGTTATAACTGGGGTGATTGTTGATCCCTCTTTTTGCTTGTGGCCAGTCCCTCTTGATTAGGTGTGCATTTAGACCCCCACAAAAACCTTCTTGACTGAGTTCTTAGATTTTGGTGGTGCTGCTTTTCAGATCAATGCTATGAGGTTAATCTTGGAGTAAGACAAAGTCATGAAGGTTCTATTGGGAAGTCTCTACTTCTGAGGGATGATTGCTGTGTGTGAATCATTTTAATTCTGTTTCTGCTTAGAAACTGCTTGAAGTCCAGCTCTTTGTTCCAAAGACATGCTGGCAGCCAGTGTTTGGACTATTTGTTGTTTTGTCCATGCAATGAAAGAAAGCCTTCCAGTACTGGAACTCTTTAATTCCTTAAGGTGTGAAATTAGCAATGTCCTTTATGTTGGGGACAACTCTCAATGTTTACTAATAAAAGTTTTAAATTTTGCCTGCTATTTCTTCTCCTCTCGTGGCAACTCTGTGTTCAACTTCCTACTGTGTTTGAGCAGCGTGTTGGTGAGGGCAGCCACTGTGGCAGTGTTTGCACAGCTCCATGAAGGAGATCTCAATCTGGAGCCAGCATCGTGATCCCAATTCTGTCATAACTGCAGCCTCTTTAGAAATCTTCCCAGTCATACATGTCTTTGTACAGCACTGAGGAGATTTTTAAATAGATTCATCAGAACTTGCAGAGGCAGAGTGGCAGCTCAAATAATAGCCTGCTCTATGCAGTTTCACTTTGTCTGTCTTTATTAGTTAAGGAATGGGGAATTTTGCCTTTTTATTGCTTATGTCATGCATCTCAGGTAATTCTCCTTAGCTTAGCATGTGTAGGGCATGTAGGAAGAAGAATTCCAAGGAGGAGTGCAGAATCACACCATGGCCATTTCTGCAAAACCTGCTTGACAATATGATTTGCTTTGAAGTCGTCGATTTAACAGATTGTCCAGTTATAAAGATTCAAACATTTTGGTACAATAAGAAGTTTTATTCACCTTGTTAATTCTGCCTTAAATCTATTTCCTCTTAGTCCCGCTCAAAGCCGCCCATCGATGGTCTCGTGGATGAATGTTCCGTCCGCCAACGCGGCTGCCACCAGCGCTGCGCTACCCACTTTCCTCTTCCCCAACCCTGCCACTGGCACTGACAGAGCAGTGGAAAGGTACAGTGGGCACTTCAACTTTTGCTGGCTCTTTATTTGCCTCCTTTTTCTGTATCTTTGTAAAAATAGTCTCCTGTGGTATGTGAGTGATTATCTCAGAGCAGGAAATGCAACCTTAGCAATTTTGACAGAATAAAAGAGCTGTCAACTTCCTCTTATTTTCCGTTGGAGCACCTTTCTTGGTGGAAGGCACACAGGTTAAGCCAGTGGTTTGTTGGTTAATATAGGAGGGCTTTGTTGGGTGAACAGTTCATAGTGTCTTTCTCCTGCAGTGTTTCTCTTAGAGTCTTTTAAAATACAGATTCTTCCATCTTTGCCAAATTTAAGTTTCTTATCCTAGCCTTGTTGCCCCTGAAAGACTTTCTTCCATCTTTACCTTTCTCTATGGTTTAATTCTTTTCTTTCACTCCTTTGTCCAACTTTCCTTCCATCCTGTTTCTGTTTCCTTCCATGTTGTTTTCCATGTTTTGAAGTATTTTGAGTTTTTTCTTTGAAGGTCTTCACCATCTTAGCTTTTTCCTTCAAGTTTTGTAATATTTGATTTTCTAATTAAAGTACTTGTGTATATTCTCAAATTCTTCCCAACACTTGATAACAAAATCCTACTTCTTAGTACTAGTTGAATTCTTGTAGCATAGTATGCTTTGCCTGCTGTTGAGTTCACTGCTGACTGGCACTTAAAAAAAACCATAACTGTAGTTGAAAGTCGAGTTTGTCATAAAAATAATTGTGCAGAAAGTTGGGAGTATGATATTCAGAAATGCCAACAGTAAGCTGTGAAGCTTCAGCTTTGGCTGTGTGTATGAATTATAAGCCTGTAATGATGCATGTGAGATTGTGTTTAAAGTTTTAGTCATCTCCAAATGTGAATGGAGAGAGAATGGTTGAGTGTGTCTTCATAATAGTAAAAAGTTGCTATAATTCATAATTTCATTTTTCAGTGTTGCCCACCGAAAAGCAAGAGCAGTTTATCCATGTGAAGCAGAACACAGCTCTGAATTGTCATTTCAGATAGGAGCAATATTTGAAGATGGTAAGTACTGCTTGAGTAAATATAAAGCAATGAAAAACAAATTGACAAAACTGCTAAAATGGCTTTGGATAAAAATACAAGCCTGACTGCTCTTCTGCCAACATTGCTGATGGCACACAGTTGGTGATGGAGATATTTTCTGGTATGAAGAAGCTACTTAACATATCCTTAGCAGTGTGAGGCAATGTGTCTGATTTTTGGGTGAATAGACTCTTACAATTGGTATAATTTTTCAGCATAATTTAAATGTGTTCTAATACCAAAAGGAAAAGGTTATTCAGTAATAGAAGAGAACACCTTGGCCTGTGGAACTGAATTTTTTAAAATGTGAACTCTTGTAAAATAAAACATGGGTTTTTCTTTAAAGAAAAGAAAATCTGTTTAAGGATTGTCAAGCAAATAGAGTGCCAGGTAGATCAGGTGAACCATGGAGGAAAAAAGACAGTGTTTTTACTGATTTAGATCAAGGTTTGCATTAGTGTGTGCATGTACTTGTAGAAAAAGGAATATTCACTGAGGTGCAGAACGAAGGCCTGTGTTTAATGTTTTCTGTGGATCCAAATATAGCACTACATATGAGCATCCAGAATGTGATTCCTGTGATCAGGACTGTGTTCTCAGTGAGCTTCCATGGATCTACTCTTCAGCAAATGCACAGGGACTTCAAACTGATAGGACAGGCTTTAGTTTTTAAACCTTATGCCAGTGATGAGTATAATACAAATTCTGAAGATGCAGAATGGGAGGCTCAGCAAAATATTTTTTTTTCTCCTTTTTTCCCCTTTTTTATTTTTTCTTGTTTAGTCGTATGTATAATAGGATATTCCTGTCCTCTGTCTCCTCCCAAACAAGTAAACAGCAAGCCTGGTCCAGACTTTGGTTCTCCTTTTTTGTTTTTTGCAGCATAAAGTGATCTAGGGTCCCCACTAGGTTCTTCCCTACCAGCACCCACTTTACAAAATTATTCTTGATGTTTCCTATTAGAGCTGCCTTGAGGGCAAATAATGTCTGAATCAAGTTAGGTGAGAAACCTTTTAAAGATGAATTAGCTAAGTGATTGCTCTTTTTAAGGTCCTTAACACCAGCTATTTTAAGTTTTTTAAAACGTGACTGATAGGGATCTTCAGCAGACATAAAACTCTGTACAGGAAAGAAAATCTAGAGCATGGTGGAAAAGATTTGATGTCTGGGAGAGGCATTTTGGCTACAGAACAGCAAGGGTTGTGTTGGCATAGGGCAAGAAAGTCTTTCAAGAAGCAGTTCCTCGTGTGTCATGTTTTTGTGTGAGACCTTGTGTAATGAGAATTCAAGAAGTGGTGGCAAAGCCCCCATGATTTGGTGCATGGCAGGCTCAGTTGAGTTTTTCAGCTGGAGAGTTGGATTGTCGCAGAACAAGTACAGAATTCCAGAGCAAATATGGAATTTGACTCTGGCATCTGTGGAGAAATGTTTCAACTGTAACTTTTTCCATGTCATCAGACAAGTAATGTTCAAAGCTTGGGAAAAAGATTACATGGATTGCATTTGGAAAACCTAATTGCAGATTTCCAATTGCAAAGCTCACATTTTCTTCAACACGTTTGTTTTGATTTGTTCTGTTGTATCCTGGTTATTTCACAGGCGTTGTCCTTGCCCTGCAGGGCTCTCACCCTCAGGTAGGCTGTGGATTGGCAGAAAAAATGGGGAGAGAATGCAAGCATTAAGGCAGTAACTGGATGTATGCAAGAACTTAATGGTAATTTCCTAATGTTTCCCAGTAGGTTGTTTCATGGATGGCTCTTTTCATGCCAAGTGCAGACCAGTCTCCACATCTGAAACCTCTGAAATGCTTTGACATGGGCCTTTTCCTTCTGTATCAGGCACCCCTGTGTCTGTGCTGAAATCAGATTGCAGTGAATCAATTCAGGTTCTTTAGTTACTCAATTTAAATTCCCATATGCCCTAATAAAGCCCCCAAATGAAGAATTAAAGTAATAATACATCAATTCTACAGCTCTACCAATAACCTTAACTATCAAAGTGACAACGCATCAATCAAGTTGACATACAGCTAGTATCAACCATTAAAGTAACTGTTAAATTAATGTCTACTAAAAAGTGCTATTTCCATTAGTGAAGGTTTTATCTGTCTCTCCTTTCTCCACCCGGCCTGTCTCACTTTCTAATCCTGTCTCATTTTTATCCTTTCTCTTTCCTCTCTTTTCTGCTTTCTTTCCTTTTTCCTGTTTCCTTTGCCTTTCTTGGTTTGTCTCTCTTGGTCCATAGATGTTGATTGCAGAGGTTCTCTCTCACCTGTCATTACTCTGGATGAATCTTTCTGGCTGCTCCAGCCTCAGACAGGATAATGGCATTTAGGGAAGTAGTCTTGCACCTGTCATAGCTGCTAAATGGACTATTGGTGCAAGAAGGTGAGTTTAACCTTTACTCCCATCTCCATTTCCTGTTTCTAAATGGGGGAAAGAAATCTGTCTCAGTCTGCCAAGGTTAGATTTGCTAATATTTTAAGTTAAGGTTTGTATCACTTGATAGGAATCTGAACAGAACCTTAGCATTTTCACATTCAGGTGTTTTCAGTACTGCATGTACATTGTGCTTCCCCAAATCCCACAGTCTTTCCATTGAAGTGCCATAGAATATAAATGCTAAGGCACCATCTGGTAAGTTAAAAAGAAAAGGCAAAGTTTTCTATTTAATTGAATTGTGTAAGAAAACGAATAATGTAATCTGAACAATATCCACTGGATTTTTTTTTTTTAAATCTTCAATTCAATTTGCCTTAGGCTGTGCCAATATTTTTATTTCCCAGTTGTTACAGGCTATGTTATTGACAGCACATAACAATATAATGCAAGTCATTGGAGGCAAAGCTTGAAGAGTTTGCAGCTGGGTAAGGGCACATACAGGAAGGAGCAGAGTAGGATCTGAGACTGAGAGGGACATATGCTGCCTGTGTATGTCTGTTGTTGTTGAGGCAGATATTCCCAATAATCAGGGAAAGAATAATCAGACTGCCTGGCACTGGAATTCTGCCAGTCTTGGAGCCAAGTGTTATTAAATTTCTGGTTCTTGAAAGGGACTGCTTAAAATGGGAATTTCACTCGGGAGAAGTGTTTCAGATAGGTTAAATGGTGTTTACACAATAAAAATTCCTTGGCAGTACTACTAGCAGGAAGGCTTCCCAAAAACTTGTCAAGATAGCTCTTATCAAGGCCTTCTACAATTTTTAAAATCCGATTTCAGGGGAGAGAAAACATGAGGAAAACTGAGAGAGTTTTTTTCCTAAGGAAAAGTGGGGCACCCATCATCCCCTCCAAGTATAAAAGGAACACAAAAAGCCATGTTCACACAGCCCTTGTCATCCTCATCTCTCTCTCCACCTGTAACAAAGTGCCAGCCTTAGTTAATGTCCCTTATTTTGACTCCAGGGCACTCTCTGCCCTCTAATTCATTCTGTGGCTTCTGGGACTGTCTGTATTTATGGTCCTGACCAATCGAGGATGTACATCAAAAGAGAAGTGATACCCCCAAAATACTGTATTGCACTGTATGTGCAAGTGGTTCTTTTGCTGAGGTGAAAATGGGGATAGAGGCACTTCTTGGTGCAACTTTTCGTCTGTGGATTTCAGAGCACTTGGAAACATTGATGGGGAGAAGATCCCCTGTCTCCCAGTCCTGTGTTCTGTCCACAAGACAATTCTGCTTCTCACAGCATAATTAAGGGCAACAGCAAGTTTTGAAGTTTCAAATTCCAGCTAACCCTAAGCGTGCTAAATGTTTCTGCATTTCTGCCATCAACACAACCCATAGAGATTGTTTCAAAAACCCAAAGGGGTTTCTAAGCACAGGGGCCTTGCAAGCACATTTAATTGCTTTAATTGAATTTCCTGATGAAAAATTGGCCAGCATCACTGAGTGATGTTCTGGTGCTGTAGTGGTTTTAGCAGTGAGATTTCTGTTGCCCTCAGTAATCCTCACTTATGTTGCTTTTTGAAGTTTTTATTCTGATTGACAAAATACTCCATGAGAAAGGGAGGCCTTCTTGTGGCAGGCATTATGCATGTTAGATTTACTCCCAAAACAGTCAATTTCCACAAAGATGTGGAAATGGTTGTGAATCAGTGTCTGATTGAGTCTTGCTGAAGTTAGTGGCACTCAGGCAATGGACTAATACTGCTGAGGAGGTGAGTCCTGCTCTCATTGTGGTTGAGACCTGTGAACCTTTTGAGCTGCCAGAGCAGAGCACAGTCTGCTTATGGCATTGGGTCTCTGGGAAGAGCTGCTCACAAATGTTATGTATTTGCAGTTAGAAAATAATAACATTGTCAATATCAAAGCTATTTCCTATGGAGAATACAGAAAAGTAAGAGGTAATGCTGCAAATGCCAAGTTGACCTGATGGTGTTTCTTGATTAGATTCTTCTATCAGATCTCACTGCAAGTTGCAAGTCTGTAGATTTTGTCAGCCCATTAGAGTCGGGGTAGCTGTTCCACAGTGCTTGCTGTGGTACTGATGCTGACACCTTCTTTCTCCACTCTTGTCCTGCATGAGTGAGGCTGCTGAAAAGGCCTTGCAGCTGGCACTGAGGAAGTCACTGTCCCCATCTGAGCTCTCAACTTGGCTGCTATTTGCACTGTCCTAAGAGATGATGGCTTTTAGTGGTGGCTCTATGGTTGCACAGTCTTGCTATACACTTGTAAAATCTTGCTGAAAATGTTTACTGTTTAGTTCTCTGCTCTGTATCTTTTATACTACAAGTATTTTATACTACTTTTATGCTACTCCTGCCCCATGCCAACATGAGCCTTAGTGGTATGGGATGATTGCTCTAGTAATGAGTTGTAGTTTTAAGGCCAAGTGTGTAGTTTCTGCAGCAAAGTATTTTTAAATGAGGCAGGCCTGAGAAAGTGCTAAGAACTGTAATCGTTGTTGACTGAGAAGAAATGACAGAAAGGGGACACTACAGAAGTCTTCTCTTGAGCAGGGTATTTTTTCAGAAATAGGCCTATGTCCTGGGTTTGAGAAGAGCTGTGCATGATAGAGGAATGGGGTTTGTGTGGTTAAGTGGTTTTGATTTTAAGGAATGCACGCTGTTGTATGCTGTACTTCAGAAATGGATTAGCAAAGAAAACAGGATCACTGGAGCTTAAAGCAGCTTTACATTTGGATGGCACCCTCATTAATATAATTTGCCTATAGAAGCAGTCAGTGATGTACACAGGGGTATCTTAGCCCTTCTTGCACAATGTGATTGGAGTGGGGGCAGAAGCCTTTCCTGCTGTGACAATCACTACAGCTGCTGAACATTAAGAATTACTTTTTGCTGTATTTTTTTTTTTTTTTAAACCAAGATCTCTAGAAATGGTGGCCACAGGTCTAATTGAGTGATAATTCCTTCTTCATTCTTCCTGGAGTCTAAAAGAACTGTCTGCCAGCAAGCAGGGCCCTCAGCTGTGTAATGTACGTGTGCAATGTTTAATTTCCCAAGCACAGAGCTCAGTTGTACCAGCTATGTCTCATCTCCTGGGCTGAAAATGGTGTTTGCCACTTAAACCCAACTGCTGGGCCATGAGTGTGCTGCAATGTGCAGAGTTCACTGGTATCAAACTTGCTTAGAAGATCTTTCATTGGAAGTTTGCTGTTGTGTTGAGTGATGTGATTCAGCATAGTTTAAGCGTTTTCCCCCCTGGGTAAATTTTAGGTAAATTTTAATTTCAGTGTCATCCTCTCAGGTGAGGGCTCCCCTCAGTTTGAACAAGCCTTTGGTTTATAGACCCTCACATGCCAGTGGTAACTTAAGGTTAAGTACCAGAGGACAGGTAGAAATTTCCTTCCTCCAGGTTTTCTAGTTGTTTTTCTTCCTAAGCTGTCATATTTTTTTTTGCAGTTTGTTTCCTGCAATACAGATGTTCTCTGTAGGTATGGGAGACGTCAGGGAGGGGTTTGGCTGGCTGCTGGTGCATTTGCTGGAAATGTAGAATTACAGCTTCTGGAGAGAGGTTTGTGGTGGTGTCAGCCATGCACTTTCAAATGCATGTGTACTCTGTAATTGTGGAATAGAAATGACAAAGGGAGAGGAGGGCCTGCTAATTACTAATGGTAATGTAAGTTACTGTGTGAGCACAGATCCTAAAAGGTAATTTTCTATGCACGTTTTTCTTTTTGTTGAATATATTTATTAGAAATATTAGCCCAGACTTTTGTGCTGAATCTAAACTATCAGTATCATGTGAAAGCAGTTTTGTTTTCTGGGTTCCTTGGAATTATAGCTTTTGTTTAAAGCATGTTTTCTGAGCACAGCTGTCTGACAATAGTAGGAGACAAGGAAAAAAACAGGGGAAAATACAATTTTAAGTGTTCAAATTTAGAGCCTTACAATGCTTTTGGAAGTGAGACTTAACATGTTGCTCTCTCTTAACTGTTATTTGCCTGATACATACAAGGCTACAAATATCACATTCCCCAATGTGTTAATGTGTTTTAAATAAAGCACTGACATGGCTGGCAGCATGTTTCAGCATTTGTCTGATGTCTTCCCTAAATGCTGTCTGTCTCAGAGGCACTGCGAGGATAAATTAATACAGTAGTGAATGTTGTAGGTTGCTATAAAGTGTGGGATTTTACAGTTACATAGGTAAATAGGTATCTGTATTATATCCTTAAAAGACACCTCAGAGGGGAATTTGAGGACTTCTTAGTCTGTTTTCCAAAGAAAGGAGGCTTATGCTGCTTGCTTTTTTTTTTTTTTTTTACTTCCTGTCAAATGTGGTCAAAATATATATACAGGAAGTCAGATTTCATTAGTTCTTTTGCTCACAGAGTAACTTTTGGGGCATTGGGAGTCCAAGCTGAAATATTTCTTATTTTAGATTCATGGGTACTCTTGCATAAACTTTGGGATCAGTGGTAAACACTTAGGATGGCACAAAGAGCTGTTCAAGCCTTTGCTTCATGTTTTGTGAATTGCACTATGTATTTGAATTTCAGAGAGAGGATTTAATCAGAAGAATGATTCAGATTTTGTCCACTGGTCACTTCTAATAGGAGCTCTATTCTGAGGAGATGATACTTGGAGTGACATCTGGCTCATTTTTATTTCCCCTATAATCTTTTCCATGCTTATTTTTCATGCCAAGTAAAGTCCTATGCTGTGCTTCTGTGGCTCTGAGCTTCCAGATTCACCACCTCTGCTCAAGACAGGTTTTTGCTCTTGTTTTGCCCCACCTACTGAAAGTGTTTCCCACTGTTTGATACGAATTCTGGCTTTTCCCCTAAGGCAGAGATTTCTCTATTTTACAAATCTGTCCTCCATTTACCATTTCCTTAATGAAGTCTCCTGCACCTAACAGCTATTTCACCATGTATGTTTTGCAGAAGTATATTATGAAGTATTTAAGTCAAGTTAATAATCCTCTTTATCTTTCCCAGCCAGATCCTTAAACTGGTCATTGCAGATGATGGGGTGTTTTTATGGATGCTTTGCCTGGTGTCGTGGAGCTAAAGCTGAAAAGTACTAATTCAAACATTAAAAGATGCAGTAATTTTCTTTCCTTTTCTTTTGCAGTGCAATTTTCCAGAGAGCCAGGATGGCTAGAAGGCACGTTAAATGGCAAGAGAGGACTTATTCCACAAAATTATGTTCAGTTTTTATAGCTTTGTGCATTGAACGCCAAGAAGGTGTACATGGTATCCATGGATTTTTGTTCTAGTCACTTGTCTCTACTTTTGTGACTGCTTTTAATCAGTGAAGAGTTGGACTATGGATTGAAGATCCTAATCTGTACAAAGATGTTAAGTGTTGCCAAATATTAATTAGAAAAAAAAGATTCATTGGGGGTTGGAATGGGTGGGGGGGACAAGGAGGGAGGGATGGAGGAGTATGTTAATTTTTTAATAGGGTGCTTTTTTTTCAGTTGTAAAGAACAGTAGTAGTATGTTTGCAAGATAAATAGCTTTTGAAGTCAAGTATTTGGTTGATCTGTGACTCAACTTAGTGTCCTGGAGATTGTGCTATGATAACCAGCATTTTTAACAGAATGTTGAGGGTACTGAGGCCCTGGCCATAGGTTGCCCAGAGAAGCTGTGGCTGCCCCATCCCTGTTTCAGTGTTTAAGGCCAGGTTGGATGGGACTCTGAGCAACCTGGTCTAGTGCAAGGTGTCCCTGCCCATGGCAGGGGATTGGAACTAAATGATCTTTAAGATCCCTCCCTACCCAATCTGTTCTATGATTCGATGATTATTTTAGGTTTGGAAGATACTGATGGATAAAAAAAGCTCTCATGCTGACAATTAAATTATATTTCAGAGTGGAATAGCCAGTGCAGAACAGACATCAGTAAGTAAAACAATAGTTATCAAGACATGACATTTTTCAAATGTCTTCAAAGAGCACATTCGTTTATGTTGCGTGTATGATTTCATTTATTTTATAAAGATAAGACACATGAACTTTTCTTACAGGCTCCTATATGTCATGGTTCCTTTGCTACTCAAAAATATCACTGTAAATGAAATAAAATGTTATTTGTTATTTGACTTGTCATTCCTATGTTGCAGAGAATTTTGCTCTGGTTCTGGAAGTTGTGGCATGAAACAATTATTGGCAGCTCTGTGCAGTCAGCCTCAAGCAGGCTCCAAAATGGATGGGGAGCTTTCCTCACTTAAAATAGGCAACTCTGGAAGTTCAAGCCAAAAGGGAAAAGAGAATCTTTGGCTATGATGCTTTGCATCCTGGAGAATCCATGCATTTTTTCTCTTGTATGTCTGTCTTAGCTGCTTGTTCACCTTGCCTGTCCTTCTTCCCTCTAACTGTCAACTGCAAGGTCTTACTGATGCCTCAAAATCTGTAGTACTTTGGAAAAGTTACATGCAGTTTATCACTAATCTTTCTGTTTTTCTCTCCTTCAAGTAAGACTGCCTGGGAGGCAGTGAAGAGGATGCAGGGAAGTGTGACAGGATGACATGCTAATACAGGCTCACTTATTTGTCAAATTGGGCTCCATGGATTTCGAGTCATTAACTGCAGCTCTACTTAGCTTGCAAGTTTTCCTAAAAGATGTGATTAGTAAACCAGTTAATGGTTAATGCTGCCTTGAGATTGGGATGGCTTTTTTCCCCCCTGAGGATTTAACTCTATGCCATTAATTTGCTCCTTTGCCCAGACTGCACAGACCACTGGAGTATGCACAAATCATTTCCAGATGGAGCAATGGTGGGCCAAGCCAGTACAGCTCTCCAGCACTGCCCCTCATTTCTTGGAGGAGTTTCATTTGGTAAATTCTCATGGTATTAGAGCTGTGACTCTCTGCCATAAAGCTTGTAGGCAGTTCTTGTCTTGGCTAAGTGACCCAAGCACTGAAAATTACTTCTGACTGATTTGCTCCTTGATTCATTGTTAAGGAAATTAGCTGCAAAAATATTTGCAGCAACAGCTTGCAGGTTTCCTTCTCAGATTTGTCCACGTGGCAAAGCTCTGTTCTGGCTCGGCCTTGTGTTGCCTGGGCCCACAGCTCTATCAAGTCATCTGTGGCCTTAAAGTTTCATTCTGGAGGCAGGATGCTATCTGTGTGCCAAACTCAGTTTTCGTGGCTACCAGTTGGTAGAAAATGTTGAAAGAGGGAGCAAATAAATCTTTGGTGTTAGCCTTGCAGGTGTGGCAGCTAGGTATGCTGGCTTGTCAGATGGTGAAGCTCTGATAACTTGAAGCTTACAAGCTTTGGAAGTTGCTTCCATTTGTTTTGTTGTTTTAAACCTGCAGTGCATGTCTGATCTTGTTCTGGCTGCTGTCCTCCAAAATTCTCAATGCACTTCTCAGCTCTAGCTCTGTGTGGTGGGGCATTTTTTCCTTAAAACTGAGGTTGTTTAAAAAGGCAGATATATAGAGAAGGAATAATAGTCTTAGTGTCTCTTCCATCTAGTCCTGTGACCCTGTTTCACCTTTAGGTGAGATGTTTTGGGACTCCTGGAACCACGCAGAACACAAACAAGAAGAAAACTTTTCTACTGGGAAGCGATACAGTGAAGAGAGGTAACGCTAATTTAAACTTTCTCATGTCCTAGCTGTTGTCTGAAGGCAGTGGTGTGAGCTGAGCCAGATCAGATCTGGCTTTCAGGCTAACCACACTGCCCCTGAGGAGTTCAGCTGTGGGAACTGCTACCCACCAGATGGGTTTCCACATCAGCCCAGTTACACCAGTGCCAAGCACAGACTTGCACAGCCCAGTAGCCACGGCACAGCTCGTTCTTCATCCTCGCCGCTGAGCAGAGCTGTGAACGATGCCCTCAGTGCTGACTGCTTGGGAGTGGAGATGAAAAGATGCTAAAAATTGGAAAAACAAAGCCACACAAAGGAAGCCAGGCCTTTGAGACTGCTGGCTTTCCTGAAGGTGGCCTTTAGGGCACACCTGTCTATTTTATCCATGGCTTGGTAGATTTTGGAGGAGTGCAGTAGCATGCTGTTGAGACAGGAAGGAGGACTGGGAGTCCATTCTGGAGAGAGCTGGTTGCAGGATCCTCCTCTTGCCCTGGCAGCAGGGGTGTTCATTTTCCAAGGGTGTGGCCTCTGTCCTCTTTCATGGAACTGCTCTCCTGTCCCAGCCGTGGGCACAGTGTAATTAATCCTTGGGTTGTGTTCCCTTCCCTTGCTCTGTGCTGGTTACTGTGAGCAGGGACACAGACTTGTTGCTTTCCAGAAGCTGAGGCTGCTGGTAGTGAATGGGCTGAAAATTAAAGTGTGAATTAGGAAAAAAAACCCAAACGTGCTTTTCATGAAAAACGGCATTGGCCTTGCCAGCACTGTGGGGCCAGAGATTGAATCCCTCAGCCTGGGGATTAAGGTCAGATGTGTTTCCTGAATAATTAATGGCCAAGCTGAGACTCCTGCCTAGCTGGGCTCAGCAGAAATTTATAGCCTGTGTTAGTCACTGGCCAGGGTGCAGCTCTGTGCCTTGGCCAGCAGCACTTTCACTCTGCTGGGTGAAAAGCCCTGGGGTTTTCAGGCTGGTGAAGCATTGTCCCAGCTGCTCTTTGTGGCAGGTTTCCTTCCAATGAAAGAAAAAAATCTCATTAGCTGATTTATCTATTCTATAATAAAAATATATGTTCCTGCCACATCGCTTGCAGCTTTTGCTACCCAAGCCTCTGTAATTGTGTCACAGAAGAGACTTGGGCAGAAACTTGCCTTCCTTAATGCTGTTCCTTGTCCTCTTTGCCCATTTCACAATTCTTACCTGGTTTGCAGTTTAAGGAGAAAAATTGCTGACAGAGGGCCTGTGTAGGCTGTAAATGCACCAGTGCTAAACTGTGTTTCACTCAAAGTCTTCACTGGAGTTTCACCTCTTAAGCTGAACGTGCCTTGGACATTGTTTTCTACATCAGAGTCCAACAGTCTGCCCTCATCTGTCCTTGCAGTAGCCACAGGTAAGCACCAAATAAACTTCATCCTGTCAACATCTACAATTAAAAAGTAAGAACACCTCAAAAACCTTATGGCAGGGCATGGCATGGCATGGTTTATCAAGCAAAATTTGACAGGAAAGGGCATTTTTTCCACTCCTTTCATAGTAATACTGTAATCCTCATGGATTCCCAGTCTCTGCGGATACCTGAGTGCCCCAGCTTGGGGTCAGGTTACAAGTTTCATTATGGTTTTAAGTAGAGATTGTGTCATCTTATTTCTAGAACGGCATATGACAGATGCATCTGCTTGTAAACATATGGGAAATTTTTCTTAACACTGCTGATCCCCTACTATTCTTTCCTTCTGACAATTCAGCAAACAGAAAGCAGGTGCAAGGATTTTTTTGGCAATAAAAAAGTTTATGCAACTTGTTATTAAATGACCAAAATGCAATTAAATGGTGGTCTTACACCACCCACCGGGCTTTGTGCAGAACTTGGTGGTGAGTTTTTGAGAGTGCCCAGAACAAACCAAGATAGTTACAAGGGGAAATAAAAGTCCTGCTATCTTACTGTAGTTACAGCTGGAAAAGGTCTGACCCTGGGCAGGCAGGGTCAATGGGGAGAGCCTGTGTAAGTAAAACAGAATTTCTGTCAGGGCAAGAGGGGTTCACTCACTTTGGTCAATGGGTACAGCAGCAGCAGGTTAAGAGAAACTGGAGCCCAGACTGGTCTGGCTACTGAAGGTTTGTTTCTTCCAGTGGGATGTAGCTTGTGCCCAGAACAGTGTCAGCACATTGTTTGTCAGTCACAGGGACCCAGGTGAAGTGAAGCAATGCCTCAGTTTTGGACATTCCCTGTTTTACAGCCTGAGGAGCTGCTCCCTGACAAAGCCGTCGCGGGTTCGGTGACACCCAGAGTGACGGAGCGTGCTGGAACCAGTGCTCCAGATGGCTGAAGAAAGATGTTAGAGTGCATTTTAAGTTACTTTATGTTGAAGTGTTCCTGTCCAGGTGAAATGGGGCTCTGAGCACCTGGTCTAGTGGAATGTGTCCCTGCCCATGGCTGGAGGTTGGAACTGGACGATCATTAAGGTCCCTTCCAACCCAACCCACTCTCTGGTTCTGTATTGTTCCTACGTGAGCAGAAGGCTTGGCTCTAGGAATATCACTGCACCAGCAGCTAGCTGAGATTAAAATGCAAGAAATACTTGCAATCAAACCAGTTTAATTCATGTATATTTGTACAATTTGTATAAAAAAAAAAAAAAAAAAAATAGAAAAAAAAAAAAAAAAAAAAATAGAAAAAAAAAAAAAAAAAAAAATAGGTACTTGCAGACATTAACATAAAGACCAAACAATATTTTCTATTTATTTAAAAAGCTTTAAACATACAGAAGCAAACCCCTAATTATAAATGCATCATTATGCATAGATTTTACTGTTTACACCATACTGCTGGCTGCTTTTTTTTTCATCCAGGAATCTATTTAAACATTCCTCTGAGCTTCCTGGCCTCAGAACTGCTGTCTATCTTATCAAGTCATTGACCTCCAGCTGAAAACATTGCTCTAAAAAAAGTCAAATCTTTAATAAACAATTAAAAGTGCATTAACTGTAGAATTTTTTAATTTCATAAATGTTTAAACAAGTCAGTGAAAAACACCACCCTGTGAATTAGCTTTTTGCATTATTGATTGTAAAGTATCTTTTTAATAAGATTTTGATATTGCAAACTTTAGTCTTTTCTATTTTACTCGGTGCAACTGCTCAGTTGCACAATGTGTAGTATTCCTGAAATACCCACTGCAGTACATTACACTATTTTACATTTTAACTGTGTATACAATGCTCTTGCTGCATATCCCTGTTCCTTCTTACAACAAAATAATTTAGCTCAATGAACAAAAGCCCACTTTCTAAAAGCTGTTATAGTTTGTCTTGTATTTTGCAGGAGACAAATGCCTATTTCATTCTAAACAAATTCAAAAGAACATAATGAACTTCCCAGTAGCTAAAAACTAGGGTTGGGTTTTGTGGTTTCTTTTTTTTTTTTCTGTACACAGGTTTAGATAAAAAAAGTGATGGCTATTCTGCTTAAATGTCCTTGATAAGAGAATACTGCCTCTTACAACATCTATATCCAATTGTATCTATTACTTCAATGATCTCTAACAAAAAAATAATAATCAATGAATGGTTTCATAAACAACAGGTGATTAAAGTAAAGGATTTATTATAATCTGCTTACAGTTGTTTGCAAAGACAGACATACGTTTTTGCATAAAGATATAAATTGCTTTTTAAAACTAATTTAGTGTGTTTAATTATATGAAGTTTCTGTGAATTATGAATTGTACCAAACCAAGATTAAAAGTAATAAGGTACAAAAATAGGAGCAAACAGACAACAATTTGGACTGGGACAGGCATTTAACAGTGAAGTGTAGAATATGGCTTTGCTATTTTAGTCAAGCAAAGTTACTCTGAGACAGAAAAGGAGGCAGTAACTTTGTTAATATAAAAAGCTGCTGCAGACTGTATTCACCCATAACCTGGCTTTGAAATCTTCTATTTTAGGCTTTTAAAAAAAAAAGTAAATTAAAAGATGGATGTATGACTGTGTCTTTACTGTAAACAACCAGTCTGCATGCTGTATATCTCACGTTGGAAGTTTGGCTTTCATATTGCTGTGCAGGTCAGTATTTAAAGATCTGCCTATGAATTAGACTTCCAAAATGCAAATAATACATGTATGTATATATTTATATATAAAAAAACCTCTCTGAATACAGTCTTTACAGATTACCCATTGCATAAGGCAGGTGTCATTTAAAAAGACAAGTAGCGCTGACTGTCTTCAGTGCACCACAGTGCACCTCAAAATTTGGGTTCAGAAAGGGTGTAGAATTCTTAATTCGACCACCATTGACAAGAAATGCTACATTCCAACCGGCCAAGGGACACACTATAGCTCAAAAATACCAGTGGCACCCAGAGAGAACACTACAGATTAGGACTCTGAAAAACTATTCTATTTAAACATGAGCATATGGTAGCAACAGTTGAGCCTCAGAAAAGTTCACCTGTCCTCTATTCTACTCCAAAATCTTGTAGTTGCTTATAAATTGTGAAATAGTGAAAATCACCTCAAAAATTCTTTTCTTTGCAGTCTTATTCTAGAGAAAACATTTTTTGAGACAAAATCAGACCAACTGAGTTGAACTTGTAGTGTGAATGTTTGTCTTCTCGGATGTATCCCGATTATTACAAAAATGCTTACAAAATTACAGATGCTTTCAGCTGATCACTAAAAATTCTACTCAGCTTATCTGCCCTTATCATCCCTCACCATCCCTCTCACCAGTACAAATCTCTTTGATATACTTACTGTAATGATCTGCATGTTCCCTTCAGCATAACCAGAAATTGCTCTCCCCCATCTGAAATAATAATCTGACCTTTTAAGATGTTTTATATATCCAGTATTCAAAGGAAAAAAAAAAAAAAAAAAAAACCAACCAAAAACCAAAACCAAACAATCTGGGAAACCTTAGTAAAAAAAAGAAAAATCATTCAGCATGTTGCTCACCCCCCTTCCCCTGAGAGAGAAAGGGAATAGAGGGCAAGAACTCACTAGATCATTAAGCTGGCAAAAGCTTTGGAGAGAGAGACCATAATTTGTCTTGTTAAATGAAACCTTGGTAAAGTGGCAAACACAACAATGTGTAGTTTCCTACAGATATATGAAGCAGGAGTTCTAAGATGTGCTCAAGTCACATACGCTTGCAAGAGAGACAAAAGGGGAGGAAAATAGAGAAATAGAAAGGCTTAAAACACAACTGAAAAGGTTAAGCATGGTTATTTACAACAGATACTGTAGGATGGTAAATTAGATATGATGCTAAAAAAGGCACAGCTTTCCCTTTCTTAAATACACTGTAAACGGTTCATTATGCATGCAGAACATTTCACTTTACAAAAAAATTACCTTGTTTGTTTAGACAAAGATAGTACTTAAATAGTCTCCAGCAAAATAGAGTTCTTTCAAAAATACTTTCCCATTCATCCTATTAACCATTAAAGATTTTTTGTCTCATTTACAAAAGTTCCTTACACCTTATTTCAGGTCCTTCACAATTTATACATACAGCAATGTACAGTACAGCAAAAGACTGCAAAAAATTATTTGTAAAGCCAGCACAATAGATACTATAAATTGATACCAGGGCATTTGTTTTTCACATCTTATCCTTTTGAATTAAATAGTAAATGGACACTTAACACAGTGTATATCATCTATGATGGGATAACATGGGATAACAAATGCCACAGGTGGGGATAACAGTATTCCACACCAAATGTTCTGTTATTACTTTACACGTTAGGGTTTGTGTGTGTATATATGTGTGTATATATATAGTTTTTGTTTGGTTTTTTTGTTTGTTTTTGTTTTTTTTTTTTACAAGAAAAGAATATTAATGCCCCATATTGACTTTACGTTTTATGTGCAAACCAAGGGTAAGCTTTAAAAAGTTCTCATTAGTTCTCGAACCCTTTTAAAACAAGCAAACAATACCAGAAACTACATGGCATATTTAAAACTCCATCTGTTAAAATATCAAAATCAAAGAGTTATTGACTAGATATGGCTTTTCATCCAGAGGAACAGGAACATTTTCTAAGTGTTTTAGGGTTATGGGGTAATTTCCAAACATCTAGGTCTTGCCAAATCCAAGTCAACTGCTTTCCATTCCCCCAAACCCTTTGTATGATTTTAGACTATTCAGAGACTGCTGAACAAGTGTAAAGAGCATGTTTAAAATATGGTTTCTTGGGTCCTTCATGGGTGTGGAATAACACAGGGAAACTTAAGGCAAAGTTCTTCCATTTAAGACATTTTCTATCACTTCCTGTGAAAGTACAGGGGCTTGGCATTCCCAGATTCCACCTTTGGTAGCTGGTCACTGATGATTTCCACCAGCATGGCTGGAAACTCTACTTTCAGTGCCTGAGACTCTCGGAAGGTGTAGAAGCAGAATTCCAATAAGTCACTAACAAGCTGAAATACAGAAAGAAACACATTTTAGGAAAAAACACCAAGATTTTTGCATGCAAACAACAGCTTACTGATAATTGATTATTTCCAAGAAATAACATCTTACTCTGACCTGACAGTCCATTTACAGGGGTTATAAAGCAAACAAAAGAACTCAAATGCCAAAGGGTTACTTGACTCATTAAAAATCAGCAAACTAGGAAAACCCAAGAGACCACAGATTTGATTTTTCAGCCTAGCTGCACTTTTCCTTTCACTAACAACTGGTCACCACAAAAACTACAGATCTACAAAAATAAAGCCTTCTACCCAGAAGGAGAAGATCAACCAGAAACTATTGTATCTCTCAACTTCAGCTGCATACACATTGATTAAATCAGATTATTTGGTTAACTTCAGTGCATTCACACAGGGGCCATGACCTAGAACTGCCAGAGCAGCTGATGTTTGCAGCTCAACAACACAAATGCTGCATCACATGGTGGCATTTCAGGTTTCACAGTGACACAATCCACAGGTTTTTTGGTGGTTGTGACCTAAATGCATCTCCTAAAGCCTTACACTATGTCAGACCCTTCCCAATCTTTAAGAAATGTGAAGGAATGAAGCACGTCCAGGTTTCAGTGAGTGTGTGAACTTCCACTGCAGTTTCACACCATGTTGTGTGATTGAAGGAAAGAGTCTCTGCTGTTTAAAAATTCAAGTGTTAAACACAGCTTAATTTTGGCACCTTGTGTCCTTGCAAAGAATTTGAAGCACTTCTGCTTGTGTAGTTTATCAAACACAGGTTTGCCATTTCAATTCTTACCATGTAGAATTGCACCCTGCCATAAAGCCCCGATTAAAGATAAAACAAATAAAAGTGGACTTCTGGAAGGCAGAAAAGGAAATGAATTAAAAAAAAAAAATATATGGGCAGCAACATTTCTATCCTGTAGCCCCATACCTTATTGCTCATTTTTCAGGACTTTCACAGCTTTTCTTGCAAACATGTAAGCAGTTTATGAACATCCCAGAGAAGGGTTGAGATCACTCAAACACATGACTTGCTGCTATTGAGCACTACTTGAGTCTGTTTGCTGGGGCTTAGGTCATTCCTGATCATCTGGCATGTCATGAAGCAACGCTAATTAATTAAACAGATGCATGCTAAATAAGTAGCATAGACATAATCTGGGTTTCAAGGGAAGAAAATGCTGATGTTCAAAGGTTTATTTTACTCATTAGGAGGAGGTTGTTATTGCATATACTGTGTGCCAAAACCACTCCAAACAGCACAAAACCAAAGTGAAGGAAACTGTGTCTTGGTGTGACCGCTGCTCCCTCCTCCCCTGCCTCTGGCATCAAACACCAGCCCTAAGCAAAGTAAGCCTTGCACCCCAGCACAGCCTTGACAATGACCCTGTGAATGTGCTGCTTTTCCTAAACTTTTACATCACTGAGTGTGAGAGGGGGTTGGGGCCACCTCTGTCCCACTGCCTTCTGTGCAGCTCAAGTGAATTCCTGCCTCGTCACGCCCGTGAGGAGCCTCTGGATTCAGTGAGGCAGGTCACAGGAAAGCCAATCTAGAAACTACTCATCCTGACTTCTTTGCAAGCTTTTAGTAGTACCATGTACACATTTATGTCTGGTGAATATGCAGGCAAGGGGAAGTGAAAAATAACAGCAATGAAGGAAGCATAATCTACTCTATTCAATAAACAAGTCGGTAGGCCAGTGAGTGAAAAACCAGGATGTGGTCATGGATACGATCACAGCACAGCTCACTGTGAATCTCACCACAGAGGAGAAAAGTTAAGTTTGCACAGTAGTTTAAAAGAAAATACCTAGAACCCTCCTATCATGTCAAACTTGGGTTTGAAGCCCTAAGGATAATGTATTTCCATATCTATTTAGTCTGCTAAAACTTCTGTTCCACTTTCTTAAGCTATCAGCCTTAACATACTTGACAAAAATCATCCACGTAAAGGGAGGACTAGGAAGCATGTGTGTCACACATGTGTCACCAGGACCACAGGATTGCAGTCAGGATCTTTTTAACTCCAGCCTTGAAAGCTGGGGTAATAAAGAGGAACAAATGTGGCAGAATTGAAAGCCAGCTCAGAAGTACTAAAATGTAAACACTGTGCTAAGCTCAGATAGATAAAGCTGTGAGACCAAGAGCTGAGCCATGAGCACTGCAGCTCTTTTCTGCAGGTGTGTTCCCATCCATCTGCAAAAGTACCAGCCCCCTGCCAGCTCAGCAGCCTTGGCAGGAGGATGCACTAAAAGGATGAAAAACTCAGGTCCCACAGGCAATGCTAATTTTGAAATGTAAGTCCTTGCCTCTGCATCCCGAACAACATTTGTCTGATATATTTTGATTTGTAACAGGTAAATAATTTAGATGGCCTTTTGCTTTAAAAGAGCACTTCCCTCTTGAGTATGGCTATCAAAAAGTTTGTTTTCTCTTGGAACACACAAGCTCTGTCTTTGCAGTGACTGAGGCACTATAGGTGACAAGCAATGTAACACGAGCTATCCAGCACCGCTGAAAGTGCCTTGTGAATGTCCAATATCAAATATACTCTTGGTTCTTCTTTAAAGCCTTGTAAAATCCCTGTGCTCTGAGAACTCCTGACTACACTTTAGCCGACCACTTCTACCCTCTACTTCTGGTGGTTTATACTGGAAATGCTGACACCTCCCCAGTCCAGGAGTGTGACAGACAACTCCAATTTAGCAGTGAGAGAAAGCACCACTGTTTCCACAAGCAGTGCAATGGTGACTAGACACATCTTTGCTTCTACGATCTCAATCATTTCAGCTACTGAAGCACACTTCTGAAGAGTTACAGCTTGGCAGTGCAGTTAAGGCCACAACTAAAACAATTCCCAATTCTCTCATCACTACCCTGCAGAGTGTGCTGCACTTTGAACACTTTCAAGGCTACAGCAGTCTTAGCAATTCTGAGATTTTTACCTAATCAATTTTTGCATTTGTATGCTGTATTAAGCACCTCTGAGAAATAGGAGTATTAATCAAAAGTAATTTTCTGTTATTAGGGTGGGGTGTCTGTAAAATAGACTTTTTCACCCATACTGTTCTTCATAATTGAAAAAAATGAATCCTTTAATGAAGTCCCTGAAGTTAATACAGTTATAGTGACCTTCGAGCACTTGCCTCATTTTTACAGCAAAAAGAATTTATTTTAGTTTGGAAATCTCACCATGCCTTTGCATTTCCAGAAATGGTAAGAACTGATGGATTTGCAAGGGCGCACATTTCTGTGCTTAGCTTTCTCCAAATTCTCTCAGAATCTCTGAGTGTGGTATGAAAGCCCACAGTCACTTCTCTATCAGGAGCATCTCTGTGATTAAGCCTACTGAGACAGCAATTAAGACAGCAGTAGGGTAACAACACAATGCTGAGTAATTTCTTCCTATTTTTAGCCACAGCTATTACTGTCAGAAACTTCAGTGTTCTCCTATATAAAAAAATACAAGACACACCAAATCCTCTCTCTGTCCCTTTCAGGAATGGGTCTCTGCCCACCCAGTTCTTTCCTCACCCAGCAGAGCCCTCAGTGAGTCTGGGACTATTGTCACTTCCTTCTTTTTCCACTTCGTGCAGGGGATGCAAAACTCCTGCTCCACCAACCAGTAATGCCGAGGAAAACCACTGCCAACCAGGTCTTGATTATTTCACTACCACTATGGTCGTTTTTGCTCCCAGCCCTATGAAAATCTCATGATGTAAATTATTTATTACTCTGATGGCTCAGGAAGGAAGTTATTCCCTGTAGGACAGCTTACAGGCTGATTCTTGGAGATCCATATGTCCTTTGGTGACCCACAGTGGCCAATTCCTAGCAGCCTAGGAAATCCTGAACTCTAACCCAAGAGTAAAACCTTCTACAAACACAGGGAGCACAAGGGAAGACCAAGCCTCTGGTTATACCTATGCAGAGTATTTGCCTCATGCTAGTAAGGAGTAAAAGGTGGATAAAATCCCTATGGATTAGGCACTAACAGTATCTGACAGAGCAAGCATGGGACCTGGTTCTGCCTGGCCAGGTGCATTTTTCTGCCTGAGGAACTGCACTCATTGCTTCAGGCTTCCTTCATGACCATGTGCACACTCAAAGCACAGCACCTGGCACCTGGACATGCCATGGGAGAGCCTGAGTTGAACTCGTGTCCTGTGCCTGGAGGATGCTCCCACAGCATCACACACCAGGGAAACATCCTCATCCCTTGGCCAGCACAAATTTTGAGCCAAGTCTCCCTTGCTGTTCTGCCAACAGAAGCAGGGTTCTGCCCTTCCCCAACAAACACCTATTAACGTGAAGGAAAAGAGATCCAACCCTCACAAGCAGAGCAAGACAATTCTCAGAGTAGTTTCTGTCTACATTAGGGAGCTGGGAATCAATTTCTCACTTGACAGATGCATATTAGCTGCTGCAACACACACCTAGCACACTCCCACATCGCTGCTGCTCTGGGAGTAGAGGCTGCACCTATCCTCTCAATAAACAGAGAAAATGCTCACGCTGAGAATTCAGGCACTGGGAGTGAAACAAGGCTCCAAACTGCTCATCATCTGTGGGACACAACTTGGGCAGATCACTTGCAGAAGTAAGTGTACCCAGTGGTGTTGGTGGCAGCTGAGGGGCTCATCTGCAGCTTTGTATCTGCAGGATTAGGAACCTGCAGAGGTACATTTGCATCCAGCACAGCATCCCTTGCAACCCTGCCCCCGGAGGATCCGTGCCCTTATTCCCACTGTCAGCTTTTTCAGCAAGTGAAATCCTGGCGCTCCCAGCCTAGGGAAAAGATCCACCTCAGCTATAAAGTATTCCCTTCAGGAGCCATAAAAAATTAATTATTCAGCAGCATGAGCCTTAAAGAATTTATTTTTGTTTGGCAGAAAATGTCAACAAGCAAATGACAGCGCAGGGCGCTGCCTTGCCAAGACAAGGGGGAGGTTCACATTAGGGTTCAATGTCATGGCACTGAAACAAAAGCCCTCTTCACTCAAAGCCTGTTTAGTATCAGCCAGATTGAAACCAAATTCAGCTTTTGTTCTGCAAACTGCCTAACCATACACTACAGTCTCTATATGAAATGAGGCCTGCCATGCAAGATACAGCCCTTCCTGCCAAAGCCAACAGGAGATGCCGAGGAGGATCCAAATGAAGTTTTTGATACCATGTGCAGGACATCTGTTTCTAATGTTCCTCAGGGTGTTTGTCAGGCACTTCACCTCCATCCAACTGCTGCATGTGCATCTCTCCCCAAAATGCCCACGGCCATTGACAGGCACAAGACCAAAACCTTTGAGTTCTAGGTAGAGAGGGGGGCTGTCCTTGCTAAACTGTGGTTCTTCAGGAAATTACGCACGTGGGCCACCCGAAATAAGAGAAATACAATCCCTACAAGAAAGAAATTTGGGATCATAGAATCATTAAGGTTGGAAAAGACCTCTAAGATCATTGAGTCCAACTGTTAACCCAGCACTGCCATGTCCACCACTAACCCACATCCTGCTGCCTCAGCAGCCACAGCACCATGCAAGCAGAGAGTGACAGGGCAGGCTCCAGGCAGGCTCCTAAGGCCCAGCACAGGTGTGCACAAGCACAGAACCCTGTTCACCTTGTCTGCCCCGAGATGGGTTTCCACCTCTTATTTTTCAGGGGCTTTGAGGCTTTATGGGTCATTAAATAAAGTTGCTGATGTTTTCAAATTCTTAAGTGCCTGTCTGGCCTTCTTGAAAATTTCTTTTTTTCCTCAGCTCGGCACTTTTCTACCTGCACATATGTTCACTGTGTGGATGAATGATTTAGCATACTGAGCAATGTAAAACCATCTTGTTTGGGTTTTTTTTTTCCTTCCTCTCATTATATAAGCCAGGCATACTGTAATTTGATATTTCCACACACTGTATTTCATATATTCCTCAGACAGACGATTTAAAAATGAGGTTGATGAAAGCAAGTCTGGAAGTGCAAAGGAGCAAGGTTTTTATTGCTTGCCCCTACACTCAGGTAAGGTGAATTCCATGAGTGATGAGATGCTGCTCTGCTCAGATGGACAAGGTGGGTGCAGCAGGAGGGCTGAAACAGCACGAATTGTGCACCAGCCCCTTCAGGCTTGCACTGCAAATGCCAGTTCTGAGACTACAGCAGCATGTAAACATGGGGCCTCAGCTCCAGTTAGACTGCCCAGCACCAAATACATTCTGATCCTCTAAAATGATAATGGAGTAAGTTAAAAATACATAGGTGACAGCTAAAGAAGTGTTCCTCCTAGACTAAGGAACTGAGCAGAAAATTTGCATTCACATCGATTGAACAGGGAAATTCTGCACTAACAGGCAGTGGGGAGAGAATATTAATTCTCACTTCTCATTAATATTATCACCAGTCTAAATTTATTCTGATGGATTTCAAAAACCAAAATGAAAGAAAAAAACCAAAACAACAAAACAGTTTTAAAGAGGAAAAAATAAGCAAGTGCCCTTGCTGAACAAGTCTCCAGTATCATCTCTGAAAGGGAAGCACTGTTGTGGAGACAACTGGCCTTTCTAGCAGAGATTGCTGACAATGGGACTTTCTTTAAAAAGTCCTTTGAAAGAAAGTGCTCTATTAACACAAAAGTAATGCAAAAATAGCTTAATTAAAAATTAAATAAAATGCAAGAGCAGCCTGCTTCCTCTGGTTAGTTCAGCTCCCAGTGGTTAATGCTGTGTTTTGGAAAATGTCTGTAGGACATGGGAGCGCTCTCAGGAAGCGTGAGCCTGTCATCCAGTCACCTTAACCACACAAACACTCCCATTTCAGCAACAAATCACAGACACTGCCTCTCCTGAAGAGGATTAGAAAGCTCCATAAATGCAGGGGTTTCTTATGCTGCCTCGAGGTTCAGATGTGAATTCTTGCAAATGATTTTATCACCCATCCCTTTTCTTTCCACTAAAACACTACAACTTCCTTTGCTGGCACTGAGCTAGTGAAACCTGATCTCTGAAGAATGAGCTATTACTGCAGTACTAATAATACTCTCCCTGCCTCCCACTAAGGTTTGCAATGTTTTAATGAACAACAGAACAATATTTGAAAAATAATTCCATATGTACATTCTGTAAACAGACCTCAGGCTCTTACACCAATTTGACCTGAAGTGCACTGTACTGTACTGTCCCTGCAAAATGAAATTTAAGTCAAGTACAAAGAGGTGCATTTGTATGCAGGCTCTGAAAGCAAGTGCTGTAGCTTCTTCATGCAGCAAAGATCCTTCCCTGCCCACCCAAGACGGAGTAGGGCAGTTTTCTCCTTTGCTGCACTTTGCCAGATTTCACTGGGAGGGTGATGAGCGTGCTGGGAGCCCTCCTCTCATGGACCCAAACACGACTGAAGGTCCCTCCTCTCACTGTCCCCAGGAGTCTCCCATCACCGGCTGCACCGTGGCTCAGCTTCAGAGAGGATGGGTGCCAGCCCTGCTGGCCCAGGCTACAGGCTGGTCCCCAGGGAGCACCAGGAAACCCCTCAGCTTGAGGAGACCTTGACAGCTGGCTCACTTGTTTCCTCTGTGGGGGCTGCAGGCTCCCTCAGAGGAAGCTACAGGAGGTACAGCCCTGCTGCTGCACGGGCGGATCTTTGCACTTGCCATTACACTGGCGAGAACCAGGCTGCCCCCAGCTAAACAGCTCAACGTTGTGGACACCCCTTCTGGAACCTACCCTGTCACTCTGGGCAGAGGCATCAACAGCCCAGGTGCTTTGACACCAAAGTTTTATTTTCCTGTGTCGTTCATCACATCTCACACCCAACACATGTAAAACACCTCGTGCTGGAATAAGGCGGGGTGGCAGAAATAACCCAACAAGGAATCTTCCACTTGAAAAGCTCAAATGAAGTTTCAAATACCCAGGATGGCTCCAAGGTCTCAATACATCTTTTAAAGTCATCCTTATTACAAACCCAGCTGTAAAAGATCACCAAATTAATTTTGTGTTTATTGGCACATCAGGCATGTTGGATGTGTAATACACTAACCCTGCACCTTTCACCTTAATTACTTCTACTTTCTTATTTTAACTTCTCCTTAAATTCATCTAGCAACTTTTCTCAGAGGTCCCTTTAAAAAGAATATTATTTTTTTGTCTCCCTGTCAGTTAACACAATTAAAGACTATTTGTTTACCTTAATGGAGAGATTTTTTGCTTAACTTTTCTGCACTTCCTGAGGAGTTATACTTACATCATGCATGGAGTCAAGAAGTTTAGTCAGTTGGTAGAATCTCTGCCAGCTTTGCCCAGAGTTACTTGGACATTTAGTTACCATCTTCTTTAGTTCTTTAATGTAATTTGCCCTCATTTCTTCAAATGCAGCTTGGCTTTTGAGACCATCCTTGGGAACTGTCATTGAAAAGACAGTCTTGAATTAGTGTTAACTGCATTGCTTATTCTTTTGATGTGCATACTTAAACAGTTACACCAGTCAACGGATGAAGGAATTAAACATTTAAGCAAAGTCCATAACTTTACAGACATTGGTGAGGGATCAACAACATCACACAGATTCCCAAGCGATTCAGGCATCCTCTCCAGATGTGTGATTGCAGAAGCTGTGGCAGAGGACAAGATAACATCTCAGAAATATGACACATGCTAACCTCATGTCCAAACTGCTTTCAATATAATCCAACCACATAAAAAACAGGCAGATGGATCAATGGTATTTTGTTAGAAGTTGAAAATGCGATTTATCATTCTTGAATGATTCCCCACACTTGGCAGAGGAGAAGGTACAGAATCACAGCTGTTATCTGCAGAAATGCTAGACCAAGTGACACATTTTCATGCCATCAAGTAAGATCTAAAATTTCTTTGAATGTTAGCAAGCACCTTTGTAGCATCTAGAGCAAACAGAGCCATTATTCTGCATGGAACAGAAGACTCTTTTCCAAACAGGCATCCTGACCCAGTGCTTGACCATGACAGACAATTGCAAGCATTTCTAGTGTCCTGTTGAAGTTTCCATCTGCCAGATGGAGATGGAATCATGGTCATGGAATCATCATTTTATAAATGGGCTAAAAGTAGAGTTTTCTGATGCTTTTTACTGTGACTGATATCAGCAAGGGTGATTACAAAAGCAAATACCCTGGTTTCTTTACAGACTGCAAATAGCCTTGCACTCCTGCAGGTTCTGCCCCAAACAGGAATGGCTTATTAGGATCAGATCCCTATGAAAACTCCAAAGAGGTTATTAATAACATTACCCAAAATATTCTGAGATTTAATATCTGAATTGGTTGAACACTGCTTAACCATCAAATGTTTTTCTTCTCTGTATCTCTTAGTCATAGTTCACAGAAGGAAAATAAAATACTGGTCTGTAGTACAGGAGTGAGTTTATTTCCTAAGCAAGCCAGAAAACTATGTCAGAGTAAGCTAAATGGGAAGTTACCTACTAAAAAGAGAAAGAAAAAAAAAGGTGATCTTCCAATTTAGCTTACCCTGACAAAACATCTTGACAAAACCTGTCTTGTTCATCCATCCCCTTATCTTCTAAATCCTCTCAACTGCTCTCTATCCCACTGAAATCACATCATAAGTATCTAACAACTGCCCCAAATGGCTCCAGAGTAGAAGCTTTAAGAAAAAGCTTCAGTATCTACCAGAGCAATTTAGGAATGGAAAACAAGGAGGAGCTGTACCACCACAAGAGCAGCAAGGACTTGAGGCTACCAAGTGCTGGAAGGGGGCACAAGGAAGAATCTTTAGAAAAAGCCTAGGAGGTGACACACCATACCTGCCTGCTGCTTGGTAAATATTACATATTTCTATTACATAACCACAATATAAATATCATATGTTCATTTAATTGTCAGATTCTAAATGCAAACTCTCTCAGTCAGCTGACAGATAAAAGAAACTGTCTGGAACAAATCTACACATTCAGTTCAAGGTGAATGAACACAGAGGCACCAATCAAGATAAGTAAAGTCATCAGAGCATGCTGTGGCCCTCACACAAAATGCACAGGCTTTAACAGTTCCTTTAATATTTACAGGCCTGTATTCCTACATGCTGCTTATAGCCTGTTAGAGTCACTCTTTCTTTGCCTACTGCTATGTATTTTACTGTTCTGTCTGAAAATTATTATACTATCACCCCAGCCAGATTATTAAGGAAGAAAGAAAGACCACAAATAAAGAGAACTCAAGCAAAACATGAAATCCTGGAGGTTTGCCCAGTGTTTCTGATTTTACTTATTAAATGCAGCAATACTGTTGGCAAGCTCCCAAAATCTATGGTCTGTAGAAAGCAAGAAAACAACTGAGTTGTAATGTGTGGTTTCTTCCACATGTAAATGGAGTGAAACTTCCTTGATGTGGTCACCATGAAAGTTTCAGAATAACTTGTACTCTGCTCATCACGTGATTCAGTAAAAGAATTTAAATGAAAACAAACCTGGTATTTTCTGTCATAAGACTGTACCAAGGTGCAATCACTCAAAACCACGTTTGCTGCCCTTCACTTGACACTTTCTGGGTTTTATCACCACCTCAATTTCCACTTTGCTCTCCTTTTTTTCTCTCTCTAATGTAAATATCCTGATTCTCCCAAAACAAACTATTTTTTGCAGGTTTTCTAGTGACTGTGGTGTGTGTTTCAAAGGGACCCAGCTCACTGAAGGTAACTGGCCAGACTGATCTCACCTAACAGATTCTTGCAATAACTCATTCGTTTACACTCTTGAGAGGGTAGAATAAAAAAATACCTGGCTTAAAGACATTTTGCTGCACTTTCAGAATGTGTTCAGGTTCTTTTTCTAAAGATTCTTCCCCTCTGGGGCTGATTAAAATGCTAAAGAGGCAGATCTCCAATCCAGACACTCTCTCAAGAACATTTTGGGAGCCAAACCCTCCCTGAGCACATTACTTCTGGAAACACAAATGGTGACAACCTTCAAAAAGAGCCCATTTACCCCTCAGGACAAGCCTGGAGCACATCTCCTCCCCACTGTCCCAGTTTCACTGGCTGAGCATCTCCAGCCCTTGGTGGAGTGGGACCTGGGGTCAGGACACAAAGGGCTCCCCAAAAAGCAGTGTCTCTCCCCATCCCAGCAAGCTGGACCAGCTTCAATCAGAAGAGGGAGGGAGATGGCCGAGCCCAAAAAAACTTACAGCCCCAGGAGGTTTCTGTTAGAGGGCCCAAATCCCCTCCAGCTCTGACAGGAACTGCAGCCTCACGTCCCCCCTCAAAGGCAGGTACTTTAGCCACAGAGCTGGCTTGTCATGGTGTCACAGAGCTGTTCCCCACAAAAAGGAGCAGCATTACACAGAATAACATTTGTTTATGGGCTTACAGGCTGCTACTGATAGAAAAGTAATGTACAAACTGCCCGTGTGTTTATACAATTGCACTGGGACAGGCAGTTTTCAATATTTTCAGTGAGAGAAGATCAAGAGATCCACTAATTACTACACAGTGCTGCAGCAAGCACCAAGGTGCGATTTTGTATCTTAAAACTCAAGGCATGGTGCTCAAGAGAAAAATGAAGCACACACTGCCATTTATTAAACTTGCAGAAGCCTGTAAAAGGGCTTTCCATTCTCAAGTCACTTGGCATTACAAGATCACATGCTCTGCAGTACAGGCAATGCACATCTTTTGGATCCTGAAGGTCACGTTAATTCAGCCAAACCCTGGTGGCTTTGAATGCCGAGCAGGGATTTTTCCCTCAATCCCCACAGCTGTGGCACTCTCCTGGCAGGTCTGTTGGTGTGGAAAGGGGGACCCAAAGTCCCCTGGCCCCTCCTGTCCCTCCAATGCACGTGACCCACCCAAACTGCAAAGACACTTCCCGTGCTAACTGCAGCTAAACCCCACGGCTCGTTCCCTGGGGCCCAGCTGGAAACACTTTGGCTCCTCTGTCACGCTGGGTAAAAACCACAGCCCCTCCTCGTGAACTGGAGTATCTTCAAGCATCCCAAGGTCACCCCAGACCCGACTCACCCGTGCTTAGGAGCAGCAGCACTTTCATGATGGTGTACTCCTCGAAGCTGAGCTGCAGGCGGACGAACTGCAGGCTGATCTGGTGCATGCCCTGGCACAGCTCGAACATCGCCGACTGCCGCATCCGCTCCCTGCGGAGACAGCGGGGGAACAACAACACCCAGGGCATAAATACGGGGCAGCAGGACCTGCAGGGCCATCACCCGGCCACCAGCCCTGCTCCTGCGGCCTGCAGCGCGTGGCTGAGGCCACCTCGCTGCCCGCCAGACCACGGGAGAGGAACTGTAATGAATTTAATTCGGGTTTTTATACACCGACGGTGCTCGCGAACTGGTAAAAACCTTTAAAAACGTATTTGAGTCGTCGGTGTTTGGGCAGCTCTGCCCAGGCTGGTGGAAACGGGCCTGCTGGAGAGGTCAGAGCTGGTGCAATAGGGGAACCTACACCCAACTCCATGATACACTCCAGATACACTCCCCCCACCACTCGACATCTCCCGTTCAAACACTGAAATATTAAAAAAAAATCATGTATTTTTTCCCCCAAAATAGTAATTTAAAATAATCTGGAATAAAGGAACAAAATAATAATATTTCATGAAATATTATATAAATTCATGAAATGATAATAATAGTAATCTAAAATAATCTGGAATAAAAAAATCAACTCTTTCATTAAGACAGACTTCTGCCTGTTAAATCGTAAAATAATTAGGATCCGTGAGTTGTATCCAGGTAGTTTCTTTAAACATACTTTCATAAATTTAATTTCAGATCTTCTCTCCCTTCTCTGAGGTAATTGCAGGCTAACCTACCCTGCTGAAGTTTCAGGCAGAATTAGTTAGGATTTTACTAAACTTCTGAAACTGCCATCCCAAACCACAACAGCTACATTGAGAATTGCCTGTCTCAGCAGAAACTGTGATATATATACATGTGTGTGTGTATATGCAGGTATGTAGACAAGGTCCTATAACTGTTCAGTGACCACCAATTTTCTTTTTTTTTAGTTGCTCAAAACCAACTGTCTGTATTTCTTCTAACATTTTTTTCACATAATTGGGGAATTGGAGGGAATTGGATGAAGTTCAGCTCATTATTTTAACCAAGCAACTGCTTTTTCAAATATACAAATTGGCTGGTGAAAGAGAAGAATCATACTGTGTGCAAACAAAGACTGACATAATCTTCCTGGTGTTTTATTTCACTACTGCCAGAGCAATTTTATTTTCCTCCTTAATACTAATAAAGAGGACTCCCCATTGTTACATGGGCTCTGCACTTTTCCCCTGCTCCACCCTCTTTTCTTGAGATTAAGAACTTCCAGTTTTGGTTTTGTTTTTTTTTTAATTAAATTTAATTGTAGGAGTAATGCTGTACGTATTTGTTTTTATTATGCACCACGGACCACACTCCCAGGAGGCTCTGAGGGATACACACTGAAGTCAAGAGGTGAATGATTAATAAAGGACATTTGTATTTTAAATTCTACATGTTAAAGTATATCTCAGATGGCCAGAGGCAGCAGCACTCAAAATAAGAGCAGTCTATGACAGCCACTGTTACTTTTGCAGGACACCAAGGTTTGTTTCTCCAGCCTCAGAATATAAAGCCACTGCAACCATCCCTATCTGACCTCTATGGAGCAAAGTCACAGGTTTTTCATCAGATACCACAAGCCACACAGCAAATAAAATAAAACATTATGATGTTTTGTCTCACATCTCCTATGCTTTTTTTTTTCCTGTGGCAAAACACTCTCTGTGCAAATTAACATAAAAGTATTCTGACTCAAAAACTTGATTTTTTTACATTGCAGTACACTTTTTGTGACATCCAAATTTTTCTGCCTTCTGTTTTTTCTTTGTACTTGTTTTGTTTATATATGATTGCCTAAATGGAAGAATTTCAGTTATAGTCAGGGTTTTTTTGGTTAGTTATTCCTTTCTATCTTTTAAATATTCATTCTTTTATCTACTTACAAATATTTATCTATAGGCTTACCCTGAAGGAAAACCTGATGGCATTGTTTGTAGATACAATTATATACAGAACGAGTTACTAAGTGGTTTGTTTAATATACAGCAAACACAATTTCAAATCAGTTTGCCACCTGAAAAATCAATTAAGTTGATTTACTACTTATTTACTAAATATTACTAACTAAAAATTATGTCTGTTAATTCATGACACTCTTTAATGAAAGATAAGCATTTTGTGGGAGTTTACAGTACTCAACTTTGTATTTGGTTTCCAACCCACACCGTGTAGAATAAGAGGGTACAAAGCTTTTGAAAAATTCAGATGTTGACATCACAAATATCCAATGCCTTGAGAGTAGGAACAAAATAAAGAAGTAGAAATATGATAAAAGTGAAGAGGCACAGAGAAATTAAGGCATGTCAGCATAAGATGAACAGAGTTATTTTTTTCCTTACAAACACATCAGTTAAGAAATAAATGCCATCAAGTCATCACAAATACCTTTACCATCACGAGGAAAAGTTTAAACAAACTTTTATATTAAAAAAAAAAAAAGAAAAAAGAGGAGGGATTAAAAAAAGGCAAATCCCAACCAACCAAACCCAAAAACAGAGGATATGAGGATGTGGAATATAAGGGCAGCTATCTTTATGGGGACATTTAAGAAGGTAAGTACATTTAAGTAACAAAAGGCGTGGAGCCAAAGCTCTGAATCCACTATTTGGATACGCATTCAGAAGTGGTGTCGTTAGCTCAGTTTAGCTTAATCCTCCTTCATAATAATACGCTTTAAACTTTACACCTTAAGTTAATCCATCTTAGGTTCCCTGAGTGTCTCCTTACAGGCTTAAAGTAATGCCTGGCTCACATTCGGTCTGACCTTTCCTGCAGCCCTGTGGAAGGGCAGGGCATCCAGCCCTTCCCAGTGCTGCCACCAGCC
>VZTR01027372.1:436021-486095 GCA_013400775.1 Chaetops frenatus | reverse complement strand
CTGCCACCAGCCCCTTCCCACCACTGCCACCAGCCCCTTCCCGCTGCTCTGCCTGATTTCCATCAGAGCCACCCAGCTACAACAGGTATGCAGGACTTGACCGGTCGCCCCCAGGAGAGCAGGGATGGTTTGAGGAAACCATTTAAGACGAGGCATCCTAAACACCAAACCAGTCATAAACCTCACCGTACCCTTACGTGATCCCCACAGAAGCCAAGCAACCGCATCAAAACTATGAAACTACGGGCTGAGCAGGAACAGCTTGTTATGAATAAGTAACTCATCATTTATGAAGTCATCATAAAGCCTGGTATCGTAAATCTCCTCGCTGAGGATGGAAACTGCACCTCAACTGACCGTAACCAAAAAGAGGAACCCACGAAGCAAGAAATATTCAGTGACAGGCGAAACTCAGCCCCAAACCAAACCTGATACCACGTTTTATTTACTTTCTCATGGGTACTAGTCAAAGCTGCAGCACAAGGCGCCTTCCTAAATTAGACACAGACGTGAAGAAAGGGAAAGCTGTGGTGGGTGTGTTGAGGTTTCATCTGGATTTAAGTGACTTGCTGATAATCCAAAGGAAAACTGGCCAAGGCATCCCCTTTCACAGCACCTCACAAAAACACGCTTGATTTAGTGCGAAAACATAGGAACCATTTCCACTTTTATAACCAAGAGCCATTTCCTTGCTAGAATACAACCTGTATCCATTCGAAGGTTGTCCACCAATTAAATTGATTTCAGGTACCTTCAGAAAGCACTTTACACTGTAACAAAACCAAAACAAACAACCAATCAAACAAATGCAGCCCAACAAGAAAACGTGCCAAAGGCCTGAAAGTCAAAACCTGTTTGGAAGCCTCCGAAAACAAGGCATGCTTTCCCTCATGCCAAAAAAAGTCAATTTGAACTTGACAGAGAGACAAGTAAAAACATCACCAGACACCTTGAGGGCAAGGCAGAGATGCTGTGGATAAAGAGGGAAAAAGACCAGGATATGGGATTACAGAAGCCCTTGCTCTGTGGCTCAGACCATCTGATCAGAAAAGCCCTTGGCCTGAATTATCTTACCTGCCTTAGGAGGGCTTTCTTGACTGGAAAAAGTTTTGAGGTTCTTGGGGAAAAAACCAAACATATTATTGTCACAACAATTAGCTATCTCTGAAGGAATATTCTACTCCAACCAGCAGTGACTACTGTCACTACCTGAACTAATTCTTCTGTGCAGAGGGGCAGGAAACACTGAGCATCCCCTCTGCTCAATGCACTGCAGCAGACACCTCTGTCCCATCTTGAAGCCATTAAAAATGCCATCAAAGTGACCCATACTGGAGCAGCCTCATTAAGTTAACACACTGATCAAACCCCAAGCCAAAACACATGCAGGATTCAGGCAAAATTCAATTGTGACTTTTCATTTGGTACTTATTTTTTATTCAGCACTTTCTCATCTCTGCTTAGTCTGCAAACCACAGCAGAAAGAGACAAAACATCCTCCCTTCAACACTTTGCCTTCAACTCCCAAAGCAGGAAGGCAAAAATGCCTGCTACCTTGCACCAATGGCCAGTTTGGGCACGGCCAAACCCAGGAAAAAACAGTGACTGGACTCAGGACCACCAGTGGTGAACACTAATAATCAGGCAAGGAAGATAATTTCACATTAAAACAGGTCTAGAGACACTAAGCTGGAATTTTGTAGTCTTTAGCCTCCCAGGCAATCGGCAATTTTAAACGGAACTTATAGAAGTCAAGTCTGAAAAGAAAATCGTCATGGTGACCCTAGAGAATACCATCCCAGATAAGTGATACCAAGAAATTGCTTTAAAAGTTCCAGCCAAGTGGCCTCCTGTTATATGCCCATCAACAAAGGAATTGGCAACAGCCCATGGATAATGATTGCCAAAGGAGAGTTTCAGCTCTCAGTCACTAACAGAACTTGTGATAAAATCCAACTTAATAATCACCCAGTTATGTAACCCTAAAATCCCAAGCACATCAATAGCAAAAAACCCCAAGTATATGCTGGTATTAACAGTTAATTATGCACTTAGCAGAATGCTGATACCAAATACACTCTTTTGGTTTGCATTTGCATTTCAAAAGAGACAAATCACAGTTTTAAATGAGAAAATACATAATTATGCCTTTACCAAAATGCTTTTTCAATAACACATTTAATAATAAGCGATGATAATGTACACATGGCAATAAATACCCCATTTCAAAGTTCATCAGAGGAAGGTGCTAAGAGCCAGGAAAGGTGCCCATTAGGTATTGTTTTATACATCCATTCTGCCAGAGCTCACTGTCACCTGCAGTGGTTCATCAACAAAATTACTGCCACATTCCACACGCAGCAGCAATTCTCCTTTCATGCCAACAATGCCTCAAAAATTAAGACTTTGCTCACGCTGTCACGCAAAGCCCGGCGTTTTCTGGAAGTCAACAGAGGCGCGTCTTCCTCTCATGCCAGTTTAGAAAAACGACTTCCTAATTTTTCTTTTGCTCAAATTTAACTCTCTAAAGGGAAAAGCAGCAGGAGAAAGCACCGTGCATGGGAAAGGCATTTGCTGATGACAGCAAAGGACTCCTCGATGTGCAGGAAGATTAAAGCGGCACCAGTTTCAGTCACTTGCAAGGAACAAACCCCTTTTCTAAGACTTTTGGAGAAGTGAGAAGAAATCCTCCCAAAAAAAGCTTGTGGATGTCCTAAAGTCATGCTGAGACAATACCAGGAGAGCATAATTATGGTCTATGCTAAGTGTAAAGTCATTGGGCAAGTCTTTATAATAAAGTTGTAAAAACTAACAGTCAAATCCTTTTGAAGGCATCACCAGCTGGAAAGCTGCCAGAACATCCACTGGGCCAACTGATGAGCAAGATGAAAATGAAGCATTTGAGAAAGATCAGAAAAGTTAAATAAAATCTTTGCATCAGTGCTCTCTGCAGAGAAGCCCAGTAAAGCTCTGCACCACTTTTCCTTTTCAGTAAGCAAGTGTGAGAAATAGTTTCAGATTCAAGTGCGACTAGAAGAGGGTTTAGAAAGAAAAAAAAAAAAAATACAGTAAAATGAATAGTAATAAATCACCAAGACCAGATGGCATCCATCCACCAGCTGTAAAGCAACTTAAATACGGAATTGCTGAACTACTAACTGTGCTGTGCAGCTTATTGCTTAAACTGCCCTTATAAAAGTTGTGGAAGGCGACAAACGTGACTGATTTCTTAAAACGGGTCTGGGAGTGGGAAGGGAGCACTTGAGAGACCAAAGGCTAGAAAGCTCCAGTTCTATATCAAGCAAAACCATTGAAAGAGGAGCATGAATTGATAAATAAACATGCTGTGAGGGAAGAAAGTCAGCACAACTCTGGCAGAGAGGGGTCACGTCTCACGAACCCGTAAGGGCACTCTGATGATAACAGCACGAGAACGTTCTGGTGGATCCAGGCAAACGTCTGCACCACGGAAATGCTTTGCACATGCCAGGTCTAGCTGCATCCCACAGCCATATGGGGTGAGACCTAGGCACACACCAACCTTCTCCTCCTCTCCCCTGCCCTGGTTTCCACACAAAGTAAACTGGGGCATGCAGCTTGGGTATGGGAGCTAATAAATTCTGTCAGCGTGCCAGTGTGGGTAATTACTGGTCTAGGACCTGCACGTTGCCTTGCATCAGGAGATATGAGAGGATGCAACCATGGCAAGGTTGGATTTTAAAGCTATTAAAAAGATCTCCTGAAAGCTCTTAAAGAGGGCTTAGGGATAAGGAGGTCCTCTCTTTGTGGATTACTAGCAGCTTAAAAATAGGAGACCAAGGGTAATAACAAATGGACATCTCTCACAAGTAATGGAGGATACCAGGGAAGTCTCGCAGAGCTCCACGCTGGGGCCAGAGCTGAGAACTGTGCTCATCCATCATGTGAGAAAAATCAGACCTCTGGAGGTGACAGAGCTTGCTGATAACTCTGGATGATGAAATCAAGAGTGGCCTGAGAAAGACTGCTGAAAAATCCTGCAAGTCTGTGTGGCTGGCTGACAAAATGGAGGTGAAAATCACTTATTGGACAATGCAGAAAGTATAATCATCTCCCACCATACAAACAAAATAACTGGATTAACAAACATCACACAATAAAGAGTCCAAGGTGTAACTTGGGACAGGTGTTTTGGGCTTCTGCCTTTTGAAAATGCTTACTTAGTGCTCATGAAAAAAAAGCAAAGATGCGAGAGAACAGTCAAGAGCAGGATAGAAATTGTCATTTTGCTGCTGCATCCACTGTGGTCTGAACCAAATGTGTCAGTCTGGTCTCCTCCCAAAAATAATACAAAGCATGAAAGGAGGAGCTGAGGATGGCCAGGGATAACAGGCAACTGACATACAAGGGGAGGTCAAATTGACTCACTGATTCTTCAGCTCACAGAAGAAACACCAGGACTTGATGGAGATCTAAGTGATAAATGGCATGCATGGGATGAGAAGGATTATATCCACTGTTACTGCAAACACAGGAATGAAGTGGCACTCCAATAAATTATCAGCCACCTGCTTTAGAAACATCTCCAACAAACAAATATGCATAATTAAATTGCAGAAGCAACTGCCACAGATCATTTTAGATATCAAGATTATAGATGTATTCAAAGAGGTAACAGGCAAATTCACAGAGAAAGACACAGAAGGGTTGTTAAGCACAACTGTCCAAATGCAATCTCACATTCAGAAAGTACCTAAATCATTGCTGGAATGGGCAAATGAAGAAGCCCCTTGTCCTGATCTTAAACTTTCTTTGGCCAATTTAAAGGATGACAAACTGTGCTAGAGGGACAGTTCCTGACATTTCCCCATTCTTACAGATCTTCTTAAAACTACTGTATCTCCTGTTTTCCTTCACAGCTTCACAGTTTGAACCAAAACACTCTAGAAATTTAAGAAGTGTTTAGAGATAGAGGCACTAAAAGGCAGAGCCTTTAGGAATTTATGCAAAGAAACCAAATCTATTGCTTTGGCCAACCAATGACCTGTTCACAAAGAAAGGAAGCCCAAAATAAAGATTTGGAAAATCTAGCCTGAAGCATGTTACATCTACTATGTACAGGTATGACAGCAGTTTTACAAAATTTCATTTTCTGTCTGCACTGCTGTGGGGTGGGTATGTAACAAAATCCCTTTACCTACTTCTCTGGATGGGAACTGAGCTGCACTTTATGAAAAAGTAAATAGTAGTAACACTGTATATAAAAAATTTACTGATGAAGACATTCACTTCCCACTGCATTGACACTCTGCATGAATGCAGTATTCCTCACCAAAATAATACATGCAAGCAAAAACCACGCAGGGAGAATCACCAAGGAACACTTGCTGACCTTTTAACAAACCAGCAATCACACACACAATTTATCACAAAGAATGAACACTGACAACTCCTACCAACTCCCCTTGTGGTAAATAATAACTAAAAATGAGGAATTTGGAGACTACCAGATGACAGGGAATAAAAAAACTGTACCTAAATTTAGAAACTACAGGATTAACAGATAGCAAGAGAAGACAAAAGGGTTAACAGTAATCATCCTGCCAAACGTAAAGACAAAAAAGTAATCATTTAAACAATAAGAAAAGTTAGTTATTGGCTTTATCACCATTCACAGATGATCTAACTAATTATCCCCCCTAAAGCCAAAAGGTATGTGAGGTTAAATAAATAAATACATAAATAAGGTCTTTTAAAATATTCAGATTATTTTATTACGTTTATCTTCCTGCTGTTACCATAGAAATCAGAATACCAGGAAGACTTAGAGGCTTCAGTACTGAAAGGGCACAGAGAAGCTGCTGCATCCTTGCACTGCCTTACACAACACCAAATCCTAATGGTCCCAGCTTCCACAAGCATATTATAAGGGGATTTAGGAATCTAATGAAAATGTTATTTACTAAGAAAATATACATAATTATTAAATGCAGACTTTTAAGGCAATCTTAGCTGTTCAGCCGAGCTACGTCTTAATTCTTAATTTAATATTACAGCTTTCCTCAATGTTACAAAATCCTCTGCCCATCCACATCCCATGACAACACTAGCACAGAAACTTCCTAGAAATCCCCTTGTTCTGATGCTGTTTTACCTGCCCCTCCCTAGCTCACCTTTCTCATTTGAAAAATGTATTCTCTATTGTTTGTCTACTGCCAATATCAACCTTTGTCTCCTTCTAAATTTAAAAAGTTCCCACTTAGGCCAATTACCAAAGGCATAGAATGAGAGATGCTTGCAATACTGTATTTTTATTTTACTGAGAGCAAAATCTTACACTTTTAAGGATGTGTTTATATTAATTTGTCGTAAAGTTTGTTAGCTTGTTAAAACTACATTACATACATTTTAAAAAAAATTTAAAAATATATACATCCATCAGTATATTCTGCTCTTAATGTTTTGTACATAATATTCAGTAAAGTGCAGCCTCTACTGAAACCTTCCTACTGTAAGGACTGAGGTGCATAAGATCTAATACAATAATTTCAGAGATGAGAACGTGACATAACTGATCCAAATGCTTGTGAAAACTGGCCCTAGTTTTAAACATAGTTTTTTCAAGTTCAATAATTTTGAATTGCAATGCCTAGTGCTGGTTTTCATCAGGCAAACCCTTAAGTCCTTGACTAGGGTAAAAAAAGCCAACAACAGAATGAAGTGCAATGGCCAGGAAATTCAGAACCTGCAAACTTCTGCACCTATGATTTATTCTTTATGCTGCAGATGACAAACTGAGAAAAGTCAAAGGAGCAAGGAAACACACAGCACATTAGTCACACAGTGCATTTGCAAAATACTGTTGAAATATTGATGCTGTACTTTAACATACTAAAGAGTCTCCACACAGTGCATCTCAGCATCACTGAACTCTCTCAGTACCTCACATCACTGCTATTTTACAGCCAGGTAAGGCTGGAACGGTAAATAAGGTAATTTGCGTAGATTTGCTAAAAATAGGAAACTATGTTGAAATCTTCAGTCTTTTCACAAGTCCCTGTGGATTCAGAAATCTACAAAGAGACCGTGTTAAACCTCAAAGTGAAATATAAATCAAGACCTTTTGGGGGAATTCCAGGGTTGGGCCATCCCCCCCTGGGGTTTTTATGCCAGCACAAACCAATACATAGAGGAGGAGCTGTGCCTGAGTTTTAATATTCATCACCAATGCCATCAGCCATGGTTTTGCCTTAAGGAGAAATAAGAAGCCACCATGCATCTTCCTTAGGGGAAGGAATGGATAAGCAGCACAGCTTGCCATGGGGGATGCAGTTTCTGGCTTCCAGCAGGGAGGAGGAGATGTGCTGGGAGCACGAGCCACCAAAGGGCCCCAAAGGCAGCCCGTGTCCCACGGCTCCCACTGCTTTCCCACGTTGTGCGAGTGAGGATCGCTGCCGCTCCGTGTCTTGGCTCCTGCTGGGTTTCTGTTGGCAGTGCTGTGCTTGTAAATGCTTTTTATTCCTTCCTGAGCCTCTGAAAGGCTGCCAGCCAATGCCCTGAGTTAATGTATGGGTGGAAGCAGATACCTGGGATGTTGTCACCAGTAGCCGGCGGGACAGCAACTGCCTGAGCCCGTTAAAACCTGAGCAAAAAAGCAGCATCCCTTGGCTTCCTCTGGAATTCAGACATCTGCCTTCTGACCTGCAAAGACACAAACTCCTACCTTTGAAAGGCTGGGCCCATCAGATTTCTTGTAGACATGAACTGTCCCACCACCTCTTTTCAAAAATGTTGAGGACTTTTCCCCTCAAAAGGGGACAGCCAGGGAAAGAGTAATTTTAGCCATTAGTTCTATGATTAATTCATCCTGTAAGGGAAAGACCAATGGAAGTTGCAACTAACTTCCCTAATTTCCAGAACCATGTCTTAAAAATCCTGCTTAAGGCAGCTGTCTGTAGGGAAGCGTTCATTTTGCAGAGCTTCAGCCAGAATCCCTGAAAATAAGCTGGTCTTACAAACCATGGGGTTTTGTACATCCCTTGCTTTGTTCTTGCACCCAATTCCAGCCAGCACTGCTTGGCTTCCTGCTTTCAATTGTGTGTGATTTTACCCATTTAATGCTCTGGACTTAAATTATCCACGCATGTGCCTGCCTCAGGTTGAGTTAGATTAGAAAATTTTAGCTAAAGTCTTTGGTTAAATCTTAAAAGAGAAATTTTCTCCCTCCCTTGAGTTAAACAAACAGACTTTTTTTTTTTTCTTGCAGGATTTCTGTTACTTTTGCAGTAGGAACCTGAAAAGTCTCAGAGCTTAGGGTTTGAATTAGGGACAGTCTTTAACCATGTCTTAAGAAAATCATTCCCATGAATATATCTGTTCTCCCAAATCCCTAGATCCATTCAAGGTAAGGCTTCCTCAATGACAACAAGTGAAGAAAAAACTCCAAGAGTCTCTCACTACATAATTGTTACATCTCATCCAACCTGATCAAAGGAGTCACATGGGAAAAATACTAAGGGATAGCACAACTTGAAGGTTTTGTTATGGATATAGTCTTCAAAGCATGTACCCAAAGGGCTTAAACTATGATTTCATGGACCACCTTAATTTTGGAATTTTGCAACTTCTTGAATTTGAGTTTGCACAGCCTTGAGAACATAACTACAACACCTTTTGAGTGTTATCCCATATGCAGCAGTCTTTCTTTAAGAATGTTCACCCTCAGTAGGAACCATGTGGTGTCAAGTATATGACAATCTTCTAAGGACTTACTGTGGATTAAAGCCAAAGCTGTATCTACAGAATATTAGTTTTGATCACAACTACTACGTTACGAAAGAAATGAATTGAAAAACTGCACATGCCATAACTTACACAAACACAACATAAAACATACTGGTCTATTTTATGCCTCTTTTCAGGCTGTTTTTTAGGCATTTCTATCACAGGCTGCGCAGCCATTTTCTTACCCCTCAGTTAAAGTCTTCGTGTTCAGTTAAGCCTAATTAAATCAATGGAATATATGCCTGAACCATAAAGACAAACAGTACACTTAATTAGATATGTAGCATGACTAAATGGAGGCGGACAAATATTTCCAGTCTTCCACAAGCCTAACAGGAAATCAAACCACATATGAGTAGAGAGGCATTTTGCACTGTATTTATACAATCAAAATTACATTTAACAGCTATTAACAACAGGGATCCTCATCTGTTATTGGCCTTGTTTACAGGCCTTCAGAATAAGAAAGAAAGAAAGATCATATATCACGGCCCTCCAGAAACATTACAACTTCCTTTTATTCACAGTAGTTAAGAGTAAACGGAAAATTCATTTAACGTAAAACAAAGCCACATAATTCCACTAATGCCAATCTCTACTTTCACTCCTTTTTAACTATTCATTGAAGAAAATGCTGAACCCTCTGGGGCACCAAGGGCCTGGTCAACAGCATTTCTTATTTTTTATTGTATGGAAATGGGAAGTGACCTCTCCAGACACAGTATGAAGAAATACCAAGAAAACCTTGGCCAGGTGATAACAGAAATATAACTCTCTGAAAACCAGCAGAAGGGAAAGGCATTGTAAAGCACCTCTCTTTCCTTCTGCACCAATTAATAAATGTCCTAAAATGCCAAGGGCAGTAAAACACTCAGAAAGTTTCACCAAGTAAACCTAAGGGAGGTCTAATAATCCCTGTGGCACAGAAACAAAGGCCAATGGCTATAATTACACAGCACATTTCCAAGTTCATGGTACTCAAAAAGATCAGCCTTCAGCAATTTCAGAGCAAAGCTTCAAAACACTTCACAAACAGGAATATGTATTGTATTCTGTATTATGGGAATGGTTTCTAATAAACTGTATTGGCTGGCTTGTACAATTCTAGTAATTAATCTCGGGCCTTACCTCAAAATTGGGAAAAGAACTGCATCTCTTAACTTGAAATCACAAAACAGTAGCTTGGGAGGGACCTCTGGAGGTCTCAAGTCCAAGCCCCTGTTCCCTGCAGAGGTAATTCTGAAGTTGGAGCAGGCTGCTTGGGGCTTTGCCCAGTGAGGGCTTGGAAATCATCTGGGACAGAGACTGCAAGGTCTCCCTGGGCACCTGGCTCAGCTGTTTCACCATCTCATTGGAAATTGTCCTCTCCTGTTGCCCAGTGTGTTGTCCCAAATTTGGGATCACAAACTCTTATTCTTTCACTCAGCACCTCCACGAAGAGCCAGACTTTATCTTTTCTACAACAACTCATTAGGAAGCTGAAGGCTGCAATTAAATCTGCACCTCACCATCAGGTCCCTGGCTGTGTCCCAATCAGCCCCGACCACCTTGGCCAACCTCCACTGGCTCTCTGCAGTTTCTCAACAACTTTACTTTGCCAGAGAGCCCTAAACTCAGACTCCAAATGCAGTCTCAACCACCATCCTGAGTGGCAACATGAAAAACTGGGAACAAATGCCTGCCGTGATGCCCACTGAGTATGAAACACGAGCAAAGCAAGAAAATCCTTCCTGTTCCAGAGATGTGTCCATTACAGTTTCAGAGTGAACACCAAACTCCTACTATTTTACCTCCAACGAAATTTCTTGCCCTGATTAACTACTTCAAAAGCCCCTGTCCTCCTCTCACATCTCCTGGCAGTTTTTTTCTCTATTCAGACACAATTGCCTTTTCTCTGCAACGAGTATATTGCCAAATACGCAGGAGACCAGACCACTACCTCAATTACATATCTAGTCTGGGATGTCTTAATTTTGCACTCTTTTCCAACTGGATCCCTACCTCAACCTCAGTATAACTCTACAGGCACCTATCTTCAAGGATTGCAGCATAAAACTCACAATTGATCTCAAAGTTGCTTCTAGCTGCAGTATAACAAGAGCAAGCAATACACACACTTTTATTTGCAAGCAGGATTGATTTCTCTGTCCAATAAATTCTGACCCCCTGACTGACTTTCTTGAGATGAGGAAAAGCTGCCTTCATGTTTGAACTTTTAGTCTACATTCCCTCAGGAGAACTAAACTCTTCAAAGTTCACATTTTCACTTAGCTCTGGCTACAGATAACTTTTTTTTTTCCCTGTGACAATTGTCTAATGTCCAAGTCATAATGGAGGTGCTTTCCACAAGGAAAACGGCTGACGCTACATTTTCAGCCACATGCAGTAAATCACTAGTTCCACCCTTAAAAATAACCCAAACCAAACAATACTTCTTTGATACTGCTCACTGCTTTGGGACCCATCTCATACTCATTAATTATTTAGGAATTCCTAAATCAAAGACAGACTATTAAGATAGACAACGACAAAGCATCTTTTCCAAGAAAAAGATTTCAGAATGCATCAGGCAATTAAGTGGTAAGTTGTTTTTTTGTTAATTCTTTTCCTGTTCTGGTTTTTTTTTTCCGCCCCCATGTGCACCATATTCTATTGATTATGTCTCCTTTTTACCTCTAGGAAAAAACCCCCAAAAAACAATCTTCTGGGATAAGCAAATGATGCAAGTCCTGTTTGACTACCTGTGCATTCATTTAGATTTTTGACTTTACTGTCTTGTAATAAACACTAGAAGAATGGAAAAGAAATTAAATTATAGTCATCAAAAGCAAAGCACTAAACACACACAAACATGAAATATGAAGGAACCCACATACTCAGACAGAATGGTTGATCCTTCTTTTTGTCTGAATGCATCATAAAAGAAGTTATGTCTCATTACTGAAAAAACATTTTGGCTTCTTTCACGGTTGCAAAGAAGGGTAATTAAGACTGTCAAGAAAACACATTGAACAGCTGTATATTGTTAACAAAAGCACCATTATATGACTGCTCTGAAAAACCCCAGTAATTTAAACATTCACATTTCCTAGAAGTTGGATATTTTTCCAAGCTCCAGTAGATACCAAAAAATGTTCTTTTCAATAAATCGTGGTTGTGTATCAGTCACATTTCAAACCAGTGGGATGGTCCTAGTTTGAGAACACATCCTCATATATAAGGAGAGTGGACAGCAGTAATCAAAGCTTTGGCAATTGAAACGTGAGTCGCTGAAAAAAATTAAAACTTCAGCTGCCTTTTAAGGCAGAATTAGCCAAAATTTTCTTAGACTGCAAGTATGCCTGAAAAACCATATGAAGACAGCAATCCTTCCAGCCTGCACTAAAAAGGGCCATTAAAGAATACTTACTCATCGAAGATCAGGTCTGGAGCAAAATAGAGGAACTGGCTGTTTGTGTGTTTGTACGACCTCCAACTCAAGGCAAACGATGACAGACACATCCATGAATACTGAATTAAAGTAATTTGGTCCTCAAGGGGCAAGTTTCTAAATCCTAGAGATCAAACCAGAAAATACCCATGAACTACTAGGGCTGCTCAAACCATCACCAAACACATTGCTTACTACTTTTCTAGCGTTCACAAACAAGAGCAACACTCCCACTTCGGAAAGAATAAAACCAGAATTTTTCATTCCAGTGACAAAACATGGTTCCTTTTTAAGAGGCTATTATTGAAAACGAAAGCTTCTTAAATATCAATCGCAGACATATGAAACAAACAATACATAAAATAAGAAAAAAAACCCCAACTATCTTCTCTCAGAGGTTCATCTCACACACACCCCCCCGCCCCTCCCAGCTGCGGGTTTTTTCAACACGGCCCATGGATTAAAGATGCAATTTGTCAAGAAAGGAGCTCTTTGAGCTAAAAGAAACAGTGAAGTGACATCTCAGCAGATGACTTCACGGCCCTACCTGGAAGTATCTTTGCCCACTTCACCACCTGAATCATCTGCTTGCCGGCCAGGCGGTTTAGGGTGGAAAGCAGGTACTCCGCTGTGTCCGGCTTCGAGCTGTCGTATCCCGCGTACACGATCTCCGGCTCAATGCTTTCCAGGATCTTAACAGGAGAGGGAGTAAGTGCTGGTGAGATGGCAGACATGTGGGGGACAAGTGCAGTGTTGACAGAGGGCTCGGTCACGGGCGCGATGTACGTCGTCCCTTCCTCGGGGCTCTGAGGGGGCGGCTGCTGCCGCTGCTGGGGCTGCTCCTCGTGCATCCCTTTCAATTTCCCCAACTTCTTGGACTTCCGGGCTGTGGAGATGAGCAGCACGAGAAGCAAGTCAGTACAGAGAGCCAGAAAAAGCCTGGGCTTTATGCAGGAAATGGAAGCCGAAGTATAATCTCAAGGTTCTTAAGCGGAAGAGGCGCAGGACCTTAAGAAACACCTCACTGCCTGCAGCATCGTCACATTGGAAAAAGGACCAAAAGATGCCTCTAAGCTCATTTTCACTGCTTTGCTGGATGTTTGTATGGATGATAGAATGTCCAGTATCTGCCTCCATGCAGACATGCATGAAACATCCTAGTTACTGTGGTCAGTGCCAACTAAACATTTCAAAACTGTAAGCTTATCACCTACAAGACTGCAATTCATGTTCTCCACTGCATTTGGTCATCAAAAGAAATCTGCACAATATGAGCAGGCCCAGAGGCCTCCTAAACTTTTGCCTCTACTTGAAATGTAGTCAATCCATTTTGAACAGTGCAAGCTAGTCAAGTCCCCTTGCTTTTGCTGCTTTGATACGTCCATAACAGCTTTGCCCCCTTTTCTCGAGTAATTCTGAAATAATGCTTAAATATTTGTCCACTTAGATGTTACATGAGGATCAGTCTTCTTTTTCTCACTGCTATTAACATGTTTCTGATGATTTTCCTTCCCTTTTCATTTCCTTTTTATTTTTCTTTAATGCTAGCCACCCTACTTTTCTTTACTAAGTACTCTTAGAAGCCAGCAATGCTATGGTGCTTCCAGTCCCTGAAAAGAGCCCAACCATTCCCTGTGGGCTGCATTCCCAACTTTGCCACAGCACGAGGAAAGAACTGGAATTAAAAATCAAGACAATTCTGTTAAAAAACACACACACAAAGAAGCAAACCAAAAGCCCATCCACCATCCTTTTTGCAATAGGGAAATGCGACAACAAAACAATCTTTAAAATCAATAAATAATAAACTACATTTAAATGTTCGCAGCTCTTTCAGAGTAACTTCTCTCAAACATAGTCTTTCTTATCTATCTGGACACAGCTAAAACCCTTGTCTGGACTTTTATCTTCCTGTCTCTTGATTTTTACAACCTTCCTTTTACTGCCATCAGTAAATACAAGTCTATATCACTCCCACTTGGAATACAACTGCAAACAGTCCTTTCCTAGTCCATATCCTTTCCCAGGTTTACCTCCTCAAGTTTTTTTCCCCATCATCAATTGCCCTCCCCTATCTTTCCCTAAATATAACCCCTTTCCAGCAGTTCCAGGATCCTTTCTGGACAACTTCCACCTCTCCAAAATACTTACTTCCACTCCAGCTCGCCATGCCATGCCACAGCCTCCTGGGAAGCTTTCAAAGCTTGCCCTATGTGCTCGTTCCTGCTCCTCTTATTTACGGTGCAGAGAACTCCCACAGAGCCACCTCATTACTCTTCCACAAACCAATGTTTTAAGAAAATCCTCCCCAACAGCAGAGAGACTGCTGCCCTCAGGCCATTTCTGGAGGCAGCAGCCACTGATGTTTCCCTGTTTCCTTGACATGGGGGCTGCCTGCCCAGAGCCAGCGGCTGGGAATGAGCGAGGCAGGATACAGACGCCGAGGGTCCAGGACAATGCACACCCAAGTGCAACAATAGCCTGTTGTTTTCAACACTTCCTTGCCAGGACAGTACCTTGAACTCAGAGGAGATGGTTCATCCCAAGATTCAATGGAAAAAAATTATTTATTAGGGTAAACAGGAGGCAGTGTTACAAGAAAACTGTGATGTTACTACTCATACACGAGATCTTGAGAGGGCCTAAAGAGATGCTCCTTGACTATGGTGCTTAAAAGATTAATAAAATTTACTGCTACTGCAGCATGTCCTGCACAGAGCAGGTAGTCCAAAATCCCAGCAGCACTTTCTAGTCATTTCCATCACACCATGAAGGATCTTCCTGGCTGATCTCAGCAGCAACAACTCTCAGGTAGCTTACAGAGAACTTCAGAGATCTTTGTTTAACTTCCATCACTTTTCCTTCTGAGAGCTGGAGCAAATTAGGTGAAGGAAATTAATTTCTACAGGATGTATGTCTGCTTTTGAGAATTCCTTATTTTCTCTACATCTGTAGACATACAGACTAAGTGAGGCAAGTTGAATTTTTAATAAAAGAATTGAATATGCAAATAAAAATCTACTGATCCTAATAAAATTTAAAGTACTTTTGTTCAGCTAACCACATCCACTTAAAAACTTCCTAGTTATCAAAAGCATTAGCACAGGTTACAGAGCAATAGCTGTCCATTTAAAGTTCTAAGGAAGAGATGAGACAAGTATCTGTCAGCAAAGGTTCCACTGCAGCTTATTCTGTCTCAAGACACAGGAATTGTGAGAAGATCCTTCTAAAGTCCGTTCAAATCCTATTTCTTACTTTTCTATTATTCTTAAAACTTTAAATTCTTAAAAAAGCTCATTCAAACAACGAAGCACAACTGAAGGATTTTTATCCTCTGGTGCATCAATTTACTTGGATGTGACATCCATTCTCCAAGTTATGTTCAACACCAGTACCTAAAAATCCATTTTACAAAGCAGCAGCTGATCATTTTGTTAAATAACCATTTTCCTCACTCAGCAAAATAAAGCAGAGGGAGTTACAGGCAAACCAGACAACCCTGAAAAGTTCAATCCTAAAATGTAAGTGAAAATGCAGTTGTTCCCCATTTCATACAGTTGCACCTACATGAGGATGTCCTGGTGAAATTCCTGTGAGCACTAAATATAGTTTGCATTTATCTTAGAAAGGCAAAGCTGGACTTAGAGATTTTTCAACAAAATAAATCCCAAAAGCAAAGCAACGGTGAGCAAGATCAGCTGAACATCTGATGAGGAGTTAACAGAGCCAGTGAACACTGAAAACAAAGTTTCAAAACAAGCCTGAAGGAGTGGATAGAGATTAGTGTCTGCTGCTATTATTCATTAAGTTTATCATGCACTATTTTTTTTTCTGTTATCCAAGCAGGACTAAAAATAAAGAACTCTAGATATCTTTCACGTTTGCAGAGCCAAAAAATTGCATCTACACCATAACTGCATCAGACTAAAAAAAACCTGTTGTTTTACCAACTCCATCTAGTATCTTGCAGCACAGATAACTGATCACATACTTAAGGCATAAATGTGTATGTTCCATTCTCCATGAGTTTTTTATTAAAAGAAAAAAAAATTTCTTCCACGTATAAAACTGGCATAAAAATGTGTTTTAGTTTCATTTTCTTCCATTATAATGCCTTTAAAATGAAGCTGAGAAAAACATTACTGCTTGACAGTCATGTTTACAGTGAAGAAAACTGTATTTTTCATTTGGCTTCATGCCAGTGCTGTAGCTCAACTGGTTTAGTAACTCCCACAGAAACCAACAACTAAAGATTAAATACAAACTGAGCAGTACATACTCTGAGTCGCTCTTTAAAAGCTGTTTTTCACATTTGCTCTCTCACTCCAATACCAACTACAAAACCTACTAAGCCACCTCTGAATGGGAGAGCAAAAGCCATGCTCATCAGGATTACTCCCTGGAAATGCTCAAGAAACCCCTGGCTCTCCACACAGAGCAGGGGATGGAGCAAGCCCGGGGCATTTCAAGTGACAAAGCTGAAGTCTAAAGCCTGTCTGGAGTTAGGACGAGTTTAATCTAAAAGTCAAAAGTTTGATTTTTTTAAAACCAGCCATTCTCTGTATGTCAAACAATAAATTACAGTATCTCAGAGGAACAAATAAGACACAAGGAAGTTGGACAGCTGCTTCCTTAGTATTGACCCTTCACATGGAAGTCTCCTGTCCCGGAGCTGAAACAGGGATCCTGCCATCTCAGGATGGGAGTTGTTGTGCCATCTGTAAAATGCTGGAAAGGTTTCCAGTCATCTGCAACACACAATGCCACTCTAACTCCAATAACAGGGCATTTATCTGGATATGGCCCCATTGTAAATTGGCTTCAGAATACAAATTAACATGAACATCAGCTATATATTATGGCATTCCAGATTGTTAAGGGAAAAGTTTGAAGGTTTAGGGTAGTTACAAGATAGGTAAACTACCATATTCTCTTTCAAAAAATATCATTGTAAACTTACACATGCTGTATAAATTGGGTCTAGAGGGAGATAATACATGTAGATTATATACATAATATACTCCCTTTCTGCCTGGGGTATATCTACAAATTAAGTTATGGACTCCACACACTCAACCACTATTTTTCATAGGCTCAAAATTAGTAATTTTCACTGCATTACTGTTAAAAACATGGGATCCAGAAATATCAAAGAACAAAATATTTTTAATAGTAGATAAACCCCCATAAATATTATGATTTAATTCAGCAGATTTCTAAGAGAGTAGTATTTTGTTTGTAGAATTGTACTAGTGATGACATTTAGCAAATTAACAACGTAAAATGCTTTGCAGATTCATGCTCACTTCCAGTACTCTGAAAGTAAAAAAGTAAGCTAAATCTGAAATTTAGAAAATTAGCTATATTTCTATGTAGGGTGAATCACAGGACTTGTGATGAAAATCCCCTAGAATCGATTTTTTTTGTTTTTTAAAGACAATATTCAGAGCTTGCCTTGACATCCATCAGAAAAAAAATTTACTGTTTGTATTCCTAAAGGCACAATTTAGATGACTAAGACCTTTATTTAATCACATCTATAAAGCTCTGCCAGAGCCAGGACAAAACTGATCCTGACCCAACAGAAACTTATTATAATCTATGCATATCTGAATCCATAGAGGATATCAAAAATCACATTGTAAGAACATGTGCTACCTCTAGTGTAAAGCAGAGAGTGGAGGGAGAGGAGAAACCAGAATGGACACAGCAGAGGACACAAAAAGTGGTGAAGGTTTAAAAAAAGATGTCAAGGAGAAGAGAAAGCAGCAACTGGAGTAAATACACAAAATGTAAAAGACAACGGGGTGTGTGTGTGTGTGAAAATCACTATATGCACCTCAAACAAGGTATAATTTGGGATTATTTCTAAGTGGGTGCTGTACCACTGGTAGTCTGGGCAGCCTGAGGGTAGACAATATGCTGCAAAACAAACCCACAGTGGCCACCCCTAACTGTGCTGGCTCTGTACCCAGGCCAGTGAGCACCTGCATTTCAAACACTTGGGCTCCTCTATGCAGGTCCAAACTCCAGAGCCCGAGCTCCACACCTGAGTTCCAGCCACCACCTCCTTCCCAGCCTCCACAGCTGCCAGCTTTCTCCCTTCCACCCCATGCCAAATGCTTGAGGGTTTCCCTTCACGCTGCCTCCAAAAACACCTGCCTTTGCTCTCCAAAAACAACCTCCAGGACCTTGCTGCACCACAGTTACCAAAGCTGCCAATTCCCGCCTCGAGGCAGCTCTGACTCAAGGTAGATTCTTCTCTGAGCCCTCACTCAGCACCTCCACCTTTGTACAGATAAATGATCCATGAAAATGCCACTTTTCCCCCCTCTGAATCTTTTCATCATGTTTGCCTGGTGACTTTGCCTCACTTACTTCAATGAGCTGACATCTGTTCTCATTAGCTATTTTACTGCTACCACAAATAGTGTCTTCCCTTCCCCCAAATCTGTTGTATCTTGACATGAAAATTTTGAGCTATCTTGGTACAGACGTTTTTTCACTTAGTTGTCTAGCACAATGGGAATGAGATTTTTCCTGAGAAATTTCTTGACAATAATACAGACTTCATATATATACACACACATATGCCTGGGAATGCATGGAATAAAGTGAAAAGCAGTAATGCAAATGAGATCTTAAAGCACTATCCCATTTTCCCTACAAAGGGTACTCGGGCACACTTTTTTTCCTTCCAGAAACACAGAAGGAACAACCAAGATTAAGACCCTAAAGCTTCCCTAAAACCCATTACCCACTTTGGGAAGCGAACCACTGATTCTCAGGCAGCTCCAGAAGGTGAAGAACCTCTAAATGTGACCCCAGGTGTTACAATCATAGAATATCCTGAGCTGGAAGGGGCCCACAAAGATCCACGAGCCCAACTCCTGCTGTGCCATGTGTGAGAAGAAGGCCCAGGTACCAATCTGGGAGGCTCACGGGCAAGCAGATGAGTCAGTGCTTTAACTGGAGAGACCAAGGGGAAGAAGCAAATGAAAAGCAACTGCTGAAACAGGGACAACTTGTACAGGGACTTAAAAGGAGAGCACAAAATTACTTTATCAGGCAAGACACACTGCCAAAAGGACTTGACTCTTGCAAAGCAGAGGCCTTTCAAGAGTGATTTCTGCAGTGGTGCTTGGGATATGCTGAAGAGTAGTCTGTCTAAATATGCAAAGAAAGGGAGACTGCAGCTAGTCAGGAAGAAAACAAAGGTCCTGGCTTCACATGGCAAAATAAATTTTAAAAATCTGTTTATGACAGTTGTGACCCAGAGGAGAAAGTGATAGAAAATGCTATCACTTGCTGTTGAGCCTGAGGAATCAGTAGTATAAATAACAAAGCAAAAAAAATTTCCTAATTTCTTATCCTCCACTGGCAGAAGGAAGTGTTTACTGGACAATAGGCTCAAATCCAGTGACTGAATTCAGTAGAATGAAATGGAAGGCATAACTGAAACAATGACATAGTTTGGCATACTGCTTACTAATTAGTAAATAACACTTTAATCTGACAGGACAGGACAGCTTAAAGACAAGGAGTAAACGTGCATGAAGTCTGATCTATGGAAATGTCACATTTTATTTCCCTTTGGTCAAACCCTGCAAAGAGTCAGGGCCATCCATAAATGCAATTCTTATTCTTGGTTTACATTTGGATACCAAAGGGAGGTACAGCACAGATGAAAGCTTCTGATGTAAATTTTAATAGGAATTGTGTACTATTTTCATTATGTTCACCTGGATGTATTTTGGTTCTTTATTCTAGTTGGATTTAAATTCCTAATAAAACAGACTGCAACTAGGTAAATATTACTTTGGTTACTTATAGAACAGCCTCAGAAGTGTTTGCATTTTACTTTGTTTGGAACAGATTCTAATATATGATGCAGTGCAATGCTGCTTGAGCACAGGCCTGTAAAGCACAGAAACAATGCATCTTAAGTGGTTTATCCTACTGCCTGGAGCTGGGTCTACTATACTTTGCCCAACTCAGTATGTTATTCATAAAGGCAATTCCACAATATCCCAGACCTTCCTCCAACAACTAACCACTCAGTGTTCTTCCAACACTTCCAATGTTGCATCATTTCTGCCTGCAGTAAAGTTGATTTCTCTTCATCCTTCCCCCAGTGGCCATCAAGAACAACTTACCATTCCTGTCCTCTTTTACACCACTTTTTGAATTTTAAGACTGGTTTCATTACCTTCTTAAACTCTCTCCCTTCTACACTAACAGGAAATGAGTTTCTTTGATTCTTTTTTTCTCTTTTCTTTTCCTAAGCATCTTATTATCCCCGTTCTTCCTTGGACAGTCTCTAATCTGTATTCCCCTTTCTTCAGGAACATGACATGAAATTTCAGGAAGATTCCATTTAGATCTTAAAGGAACAGTTCTAAATGTGAAGACCTGATGTGAAAAAAACCAGAATAGGTTATCAAGGGACACAGTAGGCATGTTCATACTGAGCAAGTCCCAGAAGAGATGAGAGACAGGTCCTTCACTTCACAAAGGTACCATGGGAGCTGCGACCCCACCGACTGGCAAAGGAACACTCGTGACAGCTTTGCACGGCTTCCCCATCCCCACCACCCTGCCCAGAAGTGCTGAAAACCAGACACAATCACCAGGCCCACACTTGCCAGCTGTGACAAGAAACAGAGTGATTCCTTAGCGTCACATCAGACTTGCCTATTTTTGCAACAACTGCAGCTCGCTGACTCTAAGATCATCGCACAGCCGCGCTCCTTTGCTCCCTGCAGTGCCTCAGCAGCTGCTCTCAGGTGTCCCTTTTCTCCATGCCTCAACTTGCACTCTGCAGCAGCCAGTCTGCACTGTACCAAAAATGTCATCGTGTTGGCTTCCGACACTGGAACTGGAGAGGTTTTTGAGTTCTGATGCAAATCCGGGGATTTACATGTTTACTCTCGACTTTGTTTTACACTTAATCATTGCAATTACTGCTACACCCTCAACAGGACCCTGCTTCAGATGTCCTTTCGGTATAACACGAAACCACACAGGAAGAACACTATTTTGAGTAATTACATGACCACTTAATGAGAAATCTAACAACATTTTAATGAAAAATCCACATTTTCTTTTGATTATGCTTCTGGCTGAAGATACTGAGCAGTGAAATGCAAACACCTGCAGGGAGGTGGCACCTCACACCAGCGCTTTGCACACAGCAGCTGTCTCAGAAAAGTTCAGATGAAAGCCCAGATCAAATCTTGTGTATTTTGAGGTCTGACTCAATGATGAAGCTCAGGTCACCCACCTGTCTAACATGTGGGACAGTGATGAGCACAGCAATTAAAAAGGAAAGGCACTGGGAAGTGTTTGGGTAAGAGACAGAGGGAATTAATCCCTTTTTAAAGTTGAGTTTCTGGCTAAGCATTCACGAAGAGACAGCGGACAAAAGTGACAAAAGAAAGCTGAGATCCAAAGTGCATTTTACAGGAATATTTAGGTTGTCAGGGAAAATGTCTAACACATTTGCTTGTTTCTCAGCAATCCTCAAAGTGATAATTAAATGAAAAATAACAGTTTCATAGGGGTACTCCTCCCTGTGTGGGAACAACTTTCACCAAATGCCAATTAGTGGTTTCCTGTTAAAATCAAATCAAGCTGGTTTTGATAAAGCTTTTTAATGAGAAACGGCTAAAGTATGAAAATTTCCCCCCTCATATATTTCATATTAAATCTCAAAATCACATAACACAATCTCACATCTATCGTTTTTGGTATATAAAACTCTCTCTTTTGCTTCTTTATTAATTTCAAAAGAAACTTATTTACTAAATATTTAAATCATCCAATAAACAAAGCCTTAAAAAAAAAAAAGCTTACAAAAGTAAATTATAATGTTGATGAAAGCCAATCTTAATCAGCCCTTTTCAGATGCTCCCAAAACTCGTTTTTTACTGATTATTTATTCATTCTTCAAGCGTATGGCAAATTCAATAAATTTTGAGCGAAGAGTTGCTTACTAAATGCATCAGTGGTTTTGATTATTTCATCTGACATCAAATAAAGACAAGCAGTAAAACGTCAACAACAAGCATGAAGAGGAGGTCAACCTACAACCCCAAGACACATGTAGGAATGAAAGACCAGCAGCTTGAACTGAGAGCATTGGTAATAATTTGATTAAAAAGAAAGTTTAGGAAATTTTGGAGAACAGATTTTGACTGTACCAGACCAAATACTCTTGGCTGTGGTGGCTGGTTTCTGCCTCGTGCCAAACAACATTCCTCCCAAGACACCCATTCCCATCCAACCTTCTGCAGGCACTCCTCATCCAAGTCTTCTCTCCTGCTTTCATTTGGGTTGGTATCCAGTGTTCCATGTCTGTTACACAACTTTTCTGCCCTTCATCCTGATCGCAACACGAGAAAACCCTGATAGACACCATGTTTAAAACTTCGTATTTACACTGGAGACTGGTTCTCAACAAGCATTTCAGAGGCCTTCAAAACCAAACTGTGCCACAGCACCTCTCATTCTGAATCTTGAGTGCTCAGACTTCCAGTCCATGCTAAGGAGTGTTTTATTTTTTGTTCTTGCTAGAACTAAGCTCTGTAAGTGCTGCCCTTTCCTCTGTGGTCTTTCTGGATATGTTATTACCATACTCCCACATGATTTTTTCCCCCAAGCAACAAAAATTATTCCTTTGTCTCCTCATCTGTATGGCTTCCATACCCTCAGTTTTTATCAACTCAGATTTCTCTCAAATGACCCTATTCCTAATACACTGAATGCTGCTGGTCTGTCCCTCATCTTCTAGAAATTATCTACCCCACTTCCCAGAACAGCAATGCTATCCTGTGAAATACAACCTGGCTGTTTATCTTCTGCAGTCGTCTTGGCTATATTTTTCACCATCTAGTTCATTATTAGTCATTAAAAAAGAAAAAAAAAAGAGTATAACCCTGTTAATCTCCTGCTTCAATAAATCACCCTGAACATCAGTGAAAACACTCTGTATATAATACCAACCATTTTTTTGGGGGTAATGACAATTCTCTAATGTTACCTATTTGTATGATTTGGGAAAGCATCTGATGGCAAAGAACCACAAAAGCACACAAACCACCAGCACCAGTGAGCAGGAAGATGTGTACTGGGTGGCTCAGAAACACAGCATCCAGTGCCTTCACCTTGTATCCCTCTTTGTTAAACACCAGCTTCTCACTGCTGTGTATTTCTAAGGCTTAAATGTGCTCAAAATTCCATTCATAACCTGCTGGGAAATGTTCTTTCTACTGCCATTGAACTCCAAGGGCTGCTTTTTGAGCCAGGTTATGCTTGCCACATCTCACACTTATTTTAGCAAAACATAGGTACCAAAAATGCAAAGCCATGCACTTCAGAATTGGTGGGGGAGAAAAAGCAGGAAATGAAACAAAACAAAATTCAAAACGAAAACCACAATTCAGCCTTGTGAGCCCACCCTACTTTGGCCAAGGTTGTTGCAAGCATGGCAAGTTAACTCCTCATGCCCTGTAATTCAGGTGGAAACTCTCTGAAGCAAGAGCTCGGTGAAAAGGACAAGTTCCTCCTGCTCCTACGAGCTTCTCTCAGTGGTGGGGAAGTGAGTAATGGAAACACATCATCACAGACCACAAGGGCAGGTTTCTAAAGGGTTCTGGTGACAACCAGCAGTTCTGGAAAAAGAGGAACAGGAGACACAGGCAGGTTTCCACAAGAAAGATGGTGATTTTACTGTGAGGAAGAGTAAAAAGGATATGGACTTACAGCACTGTGGAAGGAAGCTGTAGTATTAATATCACTGTGGAAGTGATAATTCGGTGATTCAGGAAAAAACAAAGCACCACCAAGAGCTGCACATAACTTTCAGAAATGCTGAAAAGCTTCCTCTCAGAAAACTGTGATCACCCATCTTGAGTTTTGAGCCAAAGCAAGGCAGCATGTAAAGAAGATGAAGTTCTGGGGAAGGAGCAGCCCCTGAGCCTGCACAGAGAGTGCTGTACAGCCAAAATGAGACAACACCCCCAGAGCCTGCATGCACAGCACCACTGCAGGACACGAGACAGGCTGGGACACACACTGCCCAGAAGGATCCCAGGAGAGATGCAGCTCCTTTGCAAGGCTGGAAACCAAGGCTGCTGTGCCTTCAATGGTTTGATGGAGAGTCCAGCAGACAGAACAAGGAAGTCTGGACTTCAGCTGCCCCCTGCCAAAAGCCTGAAAGGCTGTTCCTGGAGGAAAGACAAATGTTGCTGGCAGCTGGGGGCTTGCAAAAGGGAGAGCTGGAACCAGGAAAATGTGAAAAAAACAAAGCATGAACCCAATTAAGAGTTTGATCAGGGACTGCTGGATGTGAGCTGTGGGCTCCTGGACCACTGCAGAGCATCTTCTCCAGCTGCCTTCACGTATGGAATAAAATCATCAGCAAAATGCCAAGTACAAGGACACACTTTTGATATTGCTTTAAATTGATGCCCGAGAGATTACGCTGACATTACCAGTCCTCTTAAAAATTCTGAATTTTTAACCACAATTCACAAATAATTTCTTAACAGCTGTAGCATATGACTGTTCTCATAGTTATCTACAATATTCAAGAATCACAGAATCATTTAGGTTGGAAAAGGCCTTTAAGATCATTGAGTCCAACCATTACCCCAACACTGCTAAATCCACCACTGAACCATGTCTCTAAGCACCAGATCTATGTGTTTTCTGAAGAAAAAACATCCTTCCCTGGGTAGCCTCCTCCAATGCTTGACAGCCATTTCAGTGGAGAAACCTTTCCTAAATTCCAAAGGAAAAATATTCCATTCATGTGGATGATTCAAGTTGGAAAGTTAGAGGGTCACACCGAGAGCAGGGCAAGTGCAGTGCACATGGAGTAAGATGGACACAAAAGCAGAAAAAATTAATTGCTGAACAAATTGGTTCCTACAACATCTTCAACAGCAGGTTTATAAGCAACAGACAAATCATCTATTGCTTATTTATTATTAAAATTTCAGTTATTACTTACCTAATGCTTAAATATTATTATTTATTACTTAAAGGTCTTTTCCAACCTGCTGGTGTTTGTAAAAAACTGTTGAAATAACTGACAAAAATCCAGCTGAATGTTCAAGTTAAAAAATATTGACTAGATTCCCTGAGAAGAAAATGCTACATAATAAACGCAATAAAAATGCATTAAAGTTAATGGCATTTCAAAATACTTTGCAGTTAAAGTTTAAATGAAAAATAAAATTTAACCATACCTATACCTCAAATTGTTTGTGTCTTACATAAACTGGGTTTATTTTCCTTTAAAATTTATGAAATCTTAGTTAGTAGAAAATTTTAAAGAAAACTGAGAGGATACACTTTTGATGCATTTACGTTTCCCCCATGTTTCCAGGTTTTTTCTCTTTCTTCCTTTTTTTTCCTTGAAAAGATAGGAACAACGATAATATAAACCATATAAGCTCCAGCAACTGAATATAATACTACAATTTAAAACCCTACTAGTATGAGTTATTAAACAGAAAACAGAAAGCTGGGCAAAACCATAAAGTACTACATTTTATTACTGGTTATCTTAATTAGCCTATTTTTCAGATTATTGAAGTATTTCCATGTATAAAAAAATCAGGGTATCTGCCAGTGAAGCCTACAAATCACACCCAGCATCTTGTGCACCAAGTGCCTTACATATGTAAATGTATGCGGGCCCGAGAGTCGGATTTCACAGGCAGCCTCTGCAGACAGAATGATGAACTGTGTCATTTGCAAGGTGAAATCTATTTTATGTCCCTTCCAGACCCAAAGGGTCCTTGAGCAAGCTGCTCCTCACTGCCGCGGGAGACCAATGCCAGGAAGTCTGGGCCGTGTTTCGCGGGGAAGCTGAGGCAGGGAGGGATTCCAGCTCTGCACAGTACTGTTTTGTGTGGCACATCCCATGGCAGAAGAGGGACCTTCTCTGATCAGGCAGAATAGGAAGGGGTGCCTGGTCACTGTGTCACATCAGAGGGGTGAGGACCAACCTGCCAAGGAACAGGAGCTCTGTGCCACCCCGCTGGCCATGCAGGACACAGCTGGTGGTGCCACAAGACCCCCATGCCAAGCACCAGTGGGGCACTGGGGGGCTCTCACTGTGACAATGCCCCCCTCCCAGTGCCACCACGGGGACAGACAAAACTGAGGAACAGCAGCACGGGGTGGGAGCCAAATGAAAAGGTCTCGTGCGAGAGCGAGAGCCCGGCCAAACCCAATCGCGGCGTGTGCCGGGAGAAACTTCCCAAATCCGTGCAGTCATTCTGGTCCGTAATTAACTGGAAATTAATTACAGAATCTTGAAAAGAGCATAAACCAAAAACGGGCCAGCATACCTTCATCGTGCAGTTGCTCACTCTGAATCTCTTCCAACAATTAAGCCTAGCATATGTCACTGGAGTTAAAAAAATAATTAAAAAAAAAAAAAAAAAAAAATAACAAAACAACAAACAAAACATGATTTCCAAAAAAGTTTTGGAGTCCTACTTGTGTCTGCAGAGCACACACATACCTTCTAGAAATGAGAAGGATGATTTAACATGATACTTGGCAACTTCAGCTTTGCAGAAATTACGGGTTGCAGATGCTTCTTATAAAATCAAAACAAAAATGGAGAAAATAACATAATTAGGTAAATTATTTGCTGACTTGATGAATAATTTTCTAAAGATTATTAAAGGATGTAAGAGCTTAGAAAATGCTCCAATTTTTCAACAGACAAAACGAGGAGGTAAACAATAAAACTGCCAAATTATTTTGGCTGAGCATTCATGGCAAGGTGTATTTTGTATCACTGAATTACACGTATTTTTTACAAGGTGCCTAATCATGGCATGCTGCCACCAGTCAAAAAAATCTTTTTTGTTTTTTAATTTAGAAAAAAAAATTTAGCATGCTGGGAAGTAGAAGATATGCCATCAAAACAAATCTGAAAGACTGATAGAGTACGAAAGCACTCTATTTTACTATTTAAAAAAATATTGAGAAAGAATTTAACCAAAAGAAGAAAAAAAAAAAAAAGAAAAAAGAAAAAAGATCAGTCGATTAATCGGAGATTATGGAAAAATATGCTGCAGGAAACACAGAACACTATTTCTGATTCCCAGTTTTCCATTATAGAGATTAGTATCTTCAGTAAGGGCAGGAAGACAATCTCAAACTGTCAAATTACAAAATTTGCTTCATAACCCCCCCCTATTTCAGTCAGTGGGAGGAGCTGGGTAGGGGCAGCCTGTGGCCCTTCACACCCATCTGTACATGGGGAGAGTGGCAAGTGGAGAGTCAAGTTCTTTTCCAGCCCACAGGAGACAGGACCTTGCTCCCTAATGCAATATTTCTTCTAGATCAACTGGAAGCTTGGTGTTTTGTTCTCTTTTTACCTTAAATGAGGTGATAAAACATCATGGTTATGTAGAAGTGGAAAATAAACAACCATGGTTTCAGCAACTTGCAGACATTTCAGCCCTGAGCTGTGCTGATGACCCTTTTGCATATCCTCTTGCTCTATTTCTCATGGACCTTGCACATCAGCAAATCTGGGATTTGCTTTTACATTTGCTTTCTTTTGGAGGGTGAGAGCTGAGCTTGGCCCTCCTGCACCAAGAGCACAGCACTGTGCAGTGTGTCACAGCTACAGAGAGTACCATGCTGCAAAGAGAACTTCAAACTGAATTGCATTTATAAATTCGTTTTTCTGCAGCTCCTTATTGGTCATACTACCTAATAAAGTACTTGCCCATTTTGCCTGTAATCCAAGCTAGAAAGAGGAAAAAGCCCATTTTTACTGGAGTTATGTATATGCTTGGCAAAACCAGGCTGACCACATGAAACTCTAATCCTCAGTGTATCTTCATAATATGACCTTACTCATTCTCTTCAAGCTCAACATGAAAAAAATGTTATTTAGTACCAAACCTTGGCTTTTTAGAAGAAAATCAGATTTCAAATATGAATTAATATCTCTCTGTGCCATTTCCACCCCCATTTTTTGTGATGATCCCCACCATATCAGAAACACCCTGCCAACAGCACACAGAAGTTCCCAAAACCGAGATGCTGCGTTGCTCCTCTGTAGATGCCCAGTGCAGAGCTCACCACTGGAGACAGACCTAAGCAGAGAAAAATCCTTAAGCTCCCAGCATTTCCTGCCAGAGCTGGGCTGGCTCAAAAAGGCTGGAAAGTTCCATCATCATGATTTGGGAGCCCTTGGGGCTCTCTCAACAGCAATGCTGCCTCTGGGCTGCAGGTGTTTCACCTCTCTCTGGCAGCCCTCCCCTCTCCCTCTTTGACCAAGCAGAAGGCACTGCAGTGCATGGAAATCCAGGACTGTTCCCCTGCCATCTCGCTCATGGCAGTGATGGAAAGACCTCCTTCATCACATTTTAGCTCTTTACATGGCATAGAGGAATCAAATCAAGTGTGAGAATTTCACCCGAAATTTCTCTACGTGATGAAAATCACTGAAAGAGCTAAACTGCAAAGCTCAGCTGTGTGCAGAGGCAGGCTCGGCCTTCCAGGCCATAGTCACAGACTCATTAAAGTTGGGAAAAGACCTCTAAGAACATCAGAGCCAACTGCTAACCCAGCACTGCCAAATCCATCACTAAGCCTCGTCCCCAAGCGCCACATCTGCACGTTTTTTGAACACTTCCAGGGATGGTGATTCCACCCTGGCCAGCCCATTCCAGTGTCTGATCATCCATTCAGTGATGACATTTCTCCTAAAAATCTAATCTAAACCTCCCCTGGCACAACCTAAGTCCATTTTCTTTCACCTTGCAAGTTATTTCATGGGAGAAGAGACTGACTGACTGACCACCACCTGGCTACAGCCTCCTTTCAGGGAGTTGTAGAGAGTGGTAAGGTCTCCCCTGAGCCTCCTTTCCTAAGGAGCTAAACAACTCCAGCTGCCTCAGCCATTCCCCATCAGACTCGTGCTCCAGACCCTTCACCACCTTCACTACTCTTCTCTGCACTCACTCCAGCACCTCAATATCTTTCTTGTAGTGGGGGGCCAAAAGCTGCAATAAACAAAGGTCACAAATTATGATTTCCCAAAGCCTACCAAGCTCCAACAAAAGGGAAGATTTTACAATGCATTCCTTATTTACAGCATTCCAGCCAATATTTTTTTTTTTTTTTAAAAAGGCAATAAAAGAAGCAACCCCCTCTAGCAAAGTTTCCCTCCTGCCTTGGTTTTCTGCAGAGGACATCCTATGAAACCCATCTGGACATCACAGGGATGCACTCATGACACTGCAGATGAAGTGTCCTGTGCTGCTGGTTTTCTAATGTTCTCAAGCCCTGGGTTTTGCTGGTGCTCCACTGACACTGGACAGGGCAGATCCAAGGGGGATGCCCCACATCAGCTGCTGGCAGGATGCAGCAACATTCCCAGCACTCCAGAGAGCTCACCTTCCTGCTCCACAACAGTTTTCAACACTGGTTTTTTTTGGGAAGAAAGAGCTGCTACCATGGAGCTCCTGTTTCATAAAACAAAGGCATTCTGTGTTTCCCTTGCTGGGCTGAGCAGTGCAGATCAAAACCAAGGGAAAACTGTCACCTCCCCAGCATGCCACAACCTGGCCCCGTTTTCCCTTGGAAAAAGGAAATGAGGGGCCTGAGGTGCAATGCAGTCTCTCAAGACTGGGAAAAGGGTTGAAAGAGAGCCTGACAGGGCTGCTCTCTCTGAACAAGTAAAGTGTGGCCTGTTTGAGTATTTCTTCCAGGAGACAAGTCAGAAAAAGAAGTCTGGGAGGTAGAAAAAGGCAGCAGGCAGGAACCAGGATTTTGCCTACAACCTATGAAAGACAAAGCTGTTCAATCTGTAGAACTTAACTCAGCTGCCAGAAGAACGGGTCCAGGAGAAAAAAAGTTCATTTTGAGATAAGGAGGAATTAATGTGACCATGTTGTAATTTTCTGTACAGTGAAAACACTCTAAGGGAAGGGTAACTCTGTACATGAGGGGAAGGACATGCAGCAGTACCCAAACTCCTGTTCACAGACAACATCATAAACACAGGAGTGGTGGGAAAAAGGCATCTGTAATAGCATTTGCTCAGATGATGATTTGAGACAGGAAATCCACTAAAGCACAGCCAGAAACACACAGAAATTACCAGAGAAAAATTAAAACAACAGAAAGAAACTATTATAAATTTTGTTATCGTACTGTCTTCAGTATGCTTTTGATAATTAGTAAGAAAACATTTTGCCTTGTTGTTGTTGGTATATCAACAATGCAATAAGATCATCAAAATTACTGCACATCCTGCCAGTCACAGAAAAAAAAAAAATCAATAAAAAAGCTGAATATGCAACAAAGAAGTTGAGAGGTTACACTTGGTGCAAATTTGCTTTCATGATGCTGTAGCGTGTTTTTCAGTATTCAAGAGAATGTTCATAAAAAAAAAAAAAAACCAACCCCATGCATACTTGAAACCTTAATATTTTTATCTTATGGTATTCTACTAAAAGTACTGTCATCATAAAACACCCACTTTCCTTTCCTCTGTGCCAGAAAATATGTACCTCCAAACCCCAATTTAGAATGACAACAGAGTTTATCAGCTATTAAGCACTTCTTCAGGATAATCCCACCTTAAAACTTTTGAGATTATGCAGCTGCCAGAACTATAAAAAGGCTGCACATTTCCAATGTTTTCACCTAATCAAATCAAGGGACCAAACTATTAATATTCTGCTTACCTCCTAAATTCATTCCAGCTTGCAGACATTTCTGTAATCGACAGGCTGGGCAGTTCTTCCTCCGAATCTTATCAATTATACAGTCGTTCCTTCCCGCACACAGGTAATTGTGCTGGCCTGAATGGACCAAAAATAAAATGCATTATTAGAGGATGTATTTACATAATTCCAACCTGTTCTTCTCTGCTGTTTTGCACTCATTTTGAGATTCTTCTTAATGAAGACAATTCAGATTCCATTTTTTACCCTTTCCAAATGATCTTGGTGAGTTGTCATGGGCCTTTATTATGAGCATCTCTTCTTTTTAATTTGGGAAGAAGTTTTGATGGCACTTTCAAGAGAGATCTCATTAATTTTTTTTTTTTTTTTCCCTGAACAGGACTGCAATTTTTCTTCTAGTGAAAAGCAAACAATGGGTTTGAGCTTTTTCAGATCTTCTTAGGTGTGCTGTAACACAGCAATGTCTGATAGCTCTCAGTTTGGGTACATTCTCATGCTCAAGAAGTTCAAGGTATAAACCAGAAACACACAGCAGAGGAACTTTCCCAATACACTCCACTCTCTTCAACCAGTTCAACCAGGCTTAAATCACAACTGTATTATTTCATTTCTGTAAAGCCCCAGAGAAGCACTCCTGAAGAGACAGCAGGTACTTACTGCAGAAAGGAAATACACAGCAACCAGGGAAACAGGCTGGCATTCGAGAACCTGGAGACTCAGAAGGCATTTTGCTCCATGGGAGGAACACAGGTGGAGCAAACCAAAGCAGTGTCTCAGGGCAGGGCACTACCACGTGGCCTTTTTAAAGCCTGGTGCTTGAATGGGATGTGGCAGAATAAAGGAAGCCACGAGGGATTGGTGTAGGGTGACAGCAGAAGCGAGAGGAGAAGGTCATTTTAGCCACCTTGATCCAGAGGTGGCACACAGGGATCTGGGGTGGCCAGAACAAATATGCAAAAAACCAAGAGATGTGCAAATAAAGTTGATGGCAACGACCAAAGCGAGCAGCAGCTGTGGGAGAGGGGGGGAAACCCAGGAAGAACTCAGGAGCAGAGCTGCACTGGAACAGGCAGGGGCTGGTGTGTGGGGAGAGGGAATGAAGACACAGCTCCATAAGGGGACAGAGCTGCTGTAGGACAAGAGGCATAAAATGTGTCTGCCAAGCTATTTTCCAAAATGCTCATGTGCCTCCTAGGGAAAGATAAAGAGAACATTCATTGGACACAGGAGAGCTGGCTTCTGCTTCGGGCTCTTTCAGGAATTTGCCTTAAAACTTCAGCTAAGTAATTTTCTGTCTCTGCACCGGTCTCCCTTTCAGCCTTCTAATGTTACCTAGACAGTGAACTGAAACTTGGGATGTTTCTCAAATCTCTTCTGAGCATCCCACACAAAGAAAACCGATCTCATTTGAGTGAGTTAAGTGTTACTGTAGTATCACAAAGGTATCATCATTTAGATAATGCTTTAGATGTTTAAAGAACAAGCAGATGGGCAAATAAGGCTTTTATTAAGGGACTTTACCTAGCACTGTAACACAGACAGAAAAGAACAGAACTTCAGCAAAATAATTCAAGAATAAGTTACATCAGGCATAAAATCAAGTTGTACAATATAGTGACAGCACCAGGATCTATCAGCTGGCCTTTAAGTAGGCCTGCTAAACAAGAAAAGATACAGTTCTCAGCTAATCACAGAATGAATACCTGGATATCACACAATGTTTACTTTGTGATGCGATCTATACAGAAACAGACATGAAAGGGAAGAGTCAACTTAATTCCTCTTTATATTTTTGCTCTGAACTGACTTGATTACATCCCCTAAAGAACCATCATGGAGACAGCATGAAAGTAACATAAAAGGAGAAAACAAAGGCATTTAAAATTATGATATACAGCATAAAGGTGGTTTAGATGCCCTTACAAATACTGGCATACAATCCTTTTCTTGTGGGGAGAAGGGAAAAATGGTTATTTTCTGCCAGGAATGCAGGTGCACTTGCTCAGTACTCATACAATATCCTTTGTACATCAGACTACTGCAATACCATTTTTAGGCTTCCACAGGCGGGTGCAGGCTATTAATAAGACAAGTCAGCTCCAACACTGCAAAATGAACCCCTTTGCAGAATTACCCTGAAGGCAGTGTGTGCTAAAAAAATGTATACCTAAATGTATACCTGTTAAGTCAACATTTTTCACTACTGCTTTAAAAATCTAATGGATTTAATAAAAAGGTTCCCGTTTATGCACTCCAGAACAATTACTTGGGTTGCAGTTTTAAATGTTTGGAAATGTTTGATTCCAACACTGTCACAATGGGACCTCCTAAGAAATATTCCCATGACAGTGGAATATTCCATAAACCATCCTTCAAATGCTTTAGGTAGACTGCAGTTATTGCTTTCTGACCTATCTATTCTAGATCAAATACTTTCAGAAAACATAACTTAGTAAAGGCTCATCAATTTTTGAATCATGCATCTCTGAGTAGTAATGTATGGTACAATATCTGTAACAAGTAAGAACAGTAATAAAATCTATTTCTAGGCAAGGCAAAGGTCTTTCCAAACAGCAAACATCTTCTCAGTTTTTTCATTTCTAAAAATTCCTAAAAAACCACAGTCATAATAAAGTTTACATTAATGGAAGTAACTTGAAAACCCTTAAAAAATACAGAACAGATGAACATTCCAACAAACCTTCCATGTAGAGTACAGCTATAAAATAAAAATGAACAGTTTTTCAGTTAACATCTGTAAGGGAAAAAAAAATGGCTTCAGTCTTCCAAGCAATCAAATATGGTATGTTTCAAATAAAACCAATTTTGAAAAGTAAGTCAGCAAAGCAAAGACACCCACAACCAATCAGTACCTCCCATTTGTGCCTCTCTAAGACCCCCCTCAACTTCAGAATCAAATTAAAACCCTACATATCTCAAACTGATGCAGTGCTCTCGAGACCTCCAGGGCTCTTCAGGAGCTCAGTGAGGTGATGGAGGCCATCCTGAAGAGAGGCTGATTTTTTTTTGTGGTTTGAGATCTGACTCTTTCAAGAGGTCTATTGATCTGCCTTGTGCAGTTTGTGTTTAGCTTAATCCAGTTGTTCTTTTTATCCCCTTCAATCACCCACAAGTGGGCTGGAAACTGACAGAGCAGATATTGAATTCTCATCTCCCGTGTGCTAAATGCATTAAGATTAAAGTAATTTTTACTTATGCCATCGTTAAGTGCACTTACACCAGCTAATTCCTGTTCCACCTGAAATACAAAGATCCAAAAGATGCAAGGAAAATTTTGCTTGTTCAAAATAAATAACGAATGGGTACCACCCAGTTACACAGTAAGAAAAAAGTGAAATCTTTGCTATTAGCAGTAGAGCTAGAGGAATATTGAAGTTTGCATTTTCCAGTTTATCGTGCCACCACATGCCAGAGAATGACCCAACCAAATGTACACAAAAATATTTGAATGCTTCCAACTCTCTCACCTCCAAATATTCTGTAATTCCCTGCTTTTATGGGCTTGCAAAAGAAAACAAAAAGGAAGTATTAATGAAATTCAGTCTTCACTCTTACTGAGTTTTCCTAAGTAAGCAAAATCCAGCAGTAAAGGAGGGGAGGAGAAAAAGCTTTTCTTATTCGGCCTAGGAAGTACTGCCAAAATAAGGCTACAGCAGAAGTTGTGCCTTTCTCCATTTTAAAACTGCACTACAGTGATTGAGCCACCAGTCCCTAAAACTGACTTGCTAAGATGAACTTCTGCATATGTGCAGAGCACTGCTGCACTCCAAGGGCTGCCATACTTCCCTACAGGTAAGGCTGCAAAAGGAATGAGATGTAGATATTTCTTGTCAGCATTATTTCTGTTCCTGTCTAGGGCAAAATTAGAAAATTGCAGAAATTTTTGAAACATTCCACATGTTTTATCTTCCTCCTAAAAATTATTTTTTTTTCCTCCAGTTTTTTTGAAGTCTAAGTCAGGAACTACAAGTCATTAGAGAGTATTCTACATTTTTGCTCTCTTGTTAAAATAGCAGCTACTATGATCAAATGTTAAATTTTGTAAGGAGAAAGGCGTAGTGCTGGAAGAGGATCCAAAGACTGTTTAATTCAAGCCCACTCATGGAAGCATGATAAGACTAGCTTAACAGTTCAGGCAGGTTTTTGGTTTTCTTTCTATTTGTATTAAAATCTTCTGATGAAAGGCATTCTGCAACTCCCCTACAAGGCCTGTGTGATTAGGCTAGTGATTAGCCACCCTTGAAGTCATGTTTTTCCCGTTGCATTTAACCCAAATGGGAATATTTTGCTGCTGGAAGAGATGTTCCTGCTCCCCCCATGCACGTTGAGACTAACAGGTCACACCACCTTCTTACAACAATCTCCTGCCTATCAAAAAAGATTTATGTTCCCCATCTCCCTGCTGGGCTAAACAAATCCAGTTCTCTCAATCTCTCCTCGTAGGTCGTGTTTCCTAAATCTGCCGTCAATTCCTCCTATTCTCCTCCAGCCTCTTTCCTAAAACAGGGCGCATTTCTCTTGCCGAGTTCGGCCATCGCTAAGGCCGATAAAATGGTTATTTCCTGCATCTTGCACACGCAGCAGCCCTGCTAATGCAATCCTGGAGCAGAGCTGGCTCTTGGCAATGGCATTAGGTTGTTGACTCACGCTCGCCCGCGTGTCACTAACCAGCGGCTCCTCTCCCGGGGCACTGCTGCCTTCCACATGTTCCTGCCTGCTTTTCACCTGGGCAGGCAGCTCTCTTTATTCCTCTCCTAGATCCAACGCAGTCACTGCAACACCCACTGGAGAACCAGGCAAAGGAAAAGCCCAAAATCCACTCTGGGTCTGAAAGGGGGACGTGCCTTGGGTCCCAGGGCTGAGGAAGCCTCGCAAAGGGACGGCAAAGCGAGAAAACGGGAGCGGCAGCTGAGGGCCAAACGAAGCAGAAGTAGCTTGGGAAAAAAACTCAGCTTTTAAAATAGTGTCTCACTGAGGCACATCAAAATGCAGATGAAGTGTCCCAATTTCCCTTCTTCCTCCACAATGAGAATTAATACTTTGACTCAGAAAATTGCAGGCAGAGAGTTGTCTTCTCCCTGCAGGCTGCCAGAAAGCCAAGCCTTCTTCCAGGGTTTGAGGAGAGAGTAGCTGGAAGCCACCTCCAGCCCTGCCTTGCAGATCTGCAAGAAAGATCTGGGATCCCTTTTGCAGCTTCTGGGCTGGAATAAATGCTCAATTTCTGTAATATTTCCCAACTGGGAAGATTATCTCCCCAGCAGCAGCGATACATATAAAAGCCTTATGGAATAAATAACATTTATTTCCTAACATTGTCCCTTTCCTTTGCCCACTGCACAAGCCCAGCCTGTGCATCCCTTCCAACCTGAGCCACAGACCTTACTTGCTAAAGACAAAGCAAACATGCTGCAGAAAATCATCAGGATTTTCTAAAGGAAGTCTCTCACCTAAGGAATACCTGGTCAGCAAACAGAACTTAACACCAGGTTTTTCTGCTCTCTGGTATAGCCCTAATGAAGGGCTTTGCCTCCTACAGCAAGGAATCACAAAATGTGCACATCCCAACCTCTCATTCCTGCTCACTGAGCTATGTGATGTGCCCCTTTAAACCAGCTCTGAAACCCTCACAGATTTTGCCTCTTGATCCATATAAGCTCCTTCAATTACTAAAAATGAACTATTTCTACCTTTTGAAGGCCAGCATACAAATAAAACTGCTGCCAAGACTTGCCACAATGATTTTCCACATCCAGAAAAGGATTTCCTGTTTGACAGGCATCATATCACACTATCAGGGGACAAACTGCATATACCTGAGGTTTTCATTTCCCCATCTGCAGCAGGCAGGTACTCTCAAATAGATCAGCATGACAAGGACGATGATGAATCTCTTTTCAAATTTCAGTTTTCACAACGACCCCATTTCTTGCAATAAATAATAATAGAAAAAAAGCCTGCTAGTCAATGGAAATGAGAACTGCATTTTCATTTCAAATCTCCATTTGTTACACAGTTGAGGGCGCTTTTTTTTGTTGTTGTTGTTTTGGGTTGGTTTTATTTTTTTATTTTTTTTTTTAAGCAGTTGACAACTGCCCAGCAACAGCAGCCTATGTTTGCAGTCACTATTTTAGGCTACATCACATGTCAATTACATAACCTTGTTTTACTGCTCTTGAACTGGTTCGAACAACCTGGGAAAGAGATTAGGGCAGTCCCTCCCAGCTGGCCATCCATCCACATGCTCCAGCAGGACCTGTCCCCCCCCCAGCACAGCCCCAGTGCCTCTCTCCAGGACTGGTTACTCATTGCCAGACCCACCTGAGACATTGGATAATTAACTTCCTCAGCTCTGTTCAAACCAGTCCAGTCTGACCACGGCAAACTAATAAACTTGATTCCTCATGCCGAGATTTCTGTGTAGTGCAGAATAAGCCTATAAATGCCACAGCCATATCTAACAGAAGTCAGATACAAATATTGCCCCTTCATTTTACATAGCGAATGCTCCGGGTTTACATTTTAGATATTGAATCTCAGAGTTTCCCAAAATTCAGGGTTTATCTCCCCTGTTACTCCACAGCCCCTATCATTCCCAGACAACATGTTTTTTGGCTGCAGACCGAGGCAGTAATTGACAAGATGACAATACTGGTCTTTTATTAACATTATTACAGCATGCTTATAGCTTAGGTATAATCAAAATCCTTCTCCGAAACAAGAATTTAGAGCTTTCCCTCCTTTATGATAAATTAGAGGCTTAATTAAAATTTGTTTTGACTTTGGCAAAATATTCATCACATCTGGGGTATTTCCTGCCTGCTTCTCATTCTAAATTACCTTCTGCTACCTCTAGATCCCAAGATATCTTTCACTTTCTCTACCCTTTTATATTACTAGATTATTTTTTATCTGCCATTTTAATGATATTTTCCTGAAGTCTCCTTACTTTCTACTCACCCCCTCCTTTTCCTTTCCTTCAGTAAAATGTGTTTTCCAATCATTTTTTAACCTATTTTCATCCTCAAGACTTTTACCCCTTCCCTGTTCTGTAACTCTTTCTTCAGTCTTCTCATTTACCTTCTAAATGGATGATTTCCTCTGTTCAGCCAACAAATGGTGATTTCATGGGGCATTTACACTGCAGTTAAAGGTATGGCTACATCTGATTTAATATACCAAAGCAAAGTCTATTAAAATTACTGATGGCACGGGATAAAAACTAAGGCTCAACAGCACCATTTCCTGCAGGGTCCTGAAAACCCAGCAAGGGGCTTTTTTTTAAAAGCAGGGGCACATCTGCTGGTGCTCCCAGAGCTTTCTGCAACAGTCACCACACACATGAAGCTGATTCCCACTTTTTTTATGGAAATGGAGCAAGGAGGGTTGTGTCCAAACCCTCCAAACAAAACTTTTCACGCTGCCATTTATGCACTCCCCTACACACACACCAACATTCTGGCCACTTTGACATGGAGACTGTCTCCTGCTCCTTCACGTTCTCTGGAAGCTTTCTTTCATGTTGGGCTGAGACCAGGCTAACAACAACAACAATTGGAACTGTCTGGTGACCCTGGCAAAGGAGATGAGAAGTTATAAAAATGATTCTCACTCACTATTTTAAGCAGACTGAAAGGGCACCGATGAGAGGGATCAAGGAGAGAGAGGAAATTTGGCAAGGGAGCACGGGATGTAGCCCAAAAGAGGCTACTATTTTCTGCAGGAGAAACCATTCAGCAGGGATGAAACCTGCTGATGACAGCAGGACAAGAGAGCACAAAAAGATACTTGTGAGCACCTCATATTTAAGGTCCACGTGCACATTCTCTTATGCCACCCTTAAAACACACTGCAGAATTCTGAAAGCCCCTCGAAGCCTGTGTGGGGTGCTCCAGCCATCCTGGACTCGGACAGCCTGAGCCACCAACACGAGATACGTCCCAAACTGGTCCTGAGACCATTCCCAGGGCTCCCACTGTCACCTCCACCACCCCAACCATCCCATCAGCAGTCAGCCACAGAGGACTGCCCGGTCCTTCCAAAATGCCAAGGAGCCAAGCAAGCTTTCAGTTCAGCTTGCTGGAAAAGCCTGGACACAGCCACATGACAGACTACAAGATAATTCCCTTTTAATGTGGTCAAATACATGTTGAATGATGTTAGACAGCACAAGAGAGGAATAGGAGAAGTACCTGAGCTTTGCAAAGCATTTCCAATTCGGTGATATCACACAGCACGGGAAATCTGTTTAGGATGAAAACCAAGGAAAAATATCTACAAATACCAAAATAATCCTGTTACTGAGTGAAATAATTTTGTTTCTGTTCTGAAACTAGTTTTCACCTCAATTGCTTTTGATTTTAGATTATAATGGATACAGTGATATAGAGAGTGAGAATTAGAGCTTTAGAGGATGTTTTGACAAAATCACACATCTAATACTTTACAGCATTTTCTCTCGCACCAAGTTTCCAAATTTTCAGTTTGGTTTAAATTTTAACTGAGTATTTTTGAAGTCTCTAGATGCTGTTATCTGCAGAGACAGATTTACAGGAGATCATGTTGCCTGCATGATGGCTACTCCTTGCTTTCCCATGCTACAAATCTGATAAGGCATTCTTGACATACTACAAATTTCCAGGCATTTTAATGGAAAATCTCAACGTACAAGAAATGGTCTAGAAGGTCTGGAAATACTTTTTTAAGTAAGTGTCATGTAAAAATCTTAAATTGCAACTGAAATGCCCTTCCCGTTTTTGCTGATAGAAAGTGGCCAGCCAGCCTGCTACACCATGTAGTATCCTGCTCTACAAATAGCTCACTGTTACAACTAGATTTCAGGAAGCACTCAGTGGAAAATAAGATTTGTGTGAAATATCAGGTTCATTTAAGGGAATATTTGAGACTGAGGTGTGTGTGGGGGGAGCATTCTGGAATATGGAGCACTAGTTGGCAATGTAAGGATTTCTCAGGGACTCTGTGGCTCCTTGAGCCATGATCCTTCACAGAGAACTGTACTGAAAAATATTCACCTCCACAAAAACATTCGTATTTGCAAGTATACCTGAAGCCTGTTACACTTTATTTATTCCTCCAAACTTCTGTGTCTGCCCCACCATCCTGCTGACACATTAGTGTATCAAGTTGTCTTTGCAGTAATAACCAAGAGATAACTTCTCTTCTCATAGGACAAACAGAAAAATCAAGATGCACAGCATTAATTCTGTGGTTTGCACCTCCATTTTAAAATCTGCAATTCCAGGCTGACTCCCTCAATAAGATGCATGCTACTTAAAAAAAGATATTACAAGAAAAATAGGCTGTTTGTTTCACAAAGTAAAACTTTCCCCAACTCTTGATCTCAGTGAAAATGTTCTGTTAATTTTTTTGTTTTTAAAACTAGCTGCCCTTTGGTTTTTGCAAACATTTTGATGTTCAAGTCTGCTGTGTTCTCGCATTTAGCATGCTCAGCAGATCACAAATTTTATTCTGTGTGAATGACACATTATCTTCAAAGCATATTTTTCTCTTGCATTTTTCATGTACAGTTTACTACAGCTCAGTCTGGAAATATGCTAAATTTATAATACTGAATATTATTATGTATAATAGCAACAATTTAAAATATTGGCAGCACATACGTTGACAAATATTTTCCTCTAGAGCCCTGGTCAGTAATAATTTTCTTTTAAAGGCTGCAAGCAATACCATCACAACAGAGCCTTTTAGCACAATCTCTTGAGATCCCAAACACAGAAATGTTGAGCCAAGTAATATCAGATGCTCACCAAAGTGAACTTAAAAATTCTCTGCATTTGTTTACTGACTTTTTGAGAAGGAGTCTGTTTTACCCTTTGAACTACGTACTTGTGTCTCTATTTATTTTCCTCTTTTTCTCTCTCCATTTGTTTATTTTTATCAGGAACCTCAGCTCTCTGTTACCCAGATAAATCAGAAGAAGGAAGAAAGAGGATTAGGGGGTTTTGGAAAGAAGATCTGACAATTATAATGAAATTTCACAGTATGTTTACTGTTAAAATACTATAACAACCTAAAACAAAAAGTGTAAATTAAGTAGCAGAATGGATATAACACCAATTACAATCACTATTTCCATCTTTAATTGGATGAGCAGGTCTTTCCAAGTACCACTCCCCTAAGTGGGTGCAGTATTTCCAGGCTGCAGAGCCACAGGTCCCAGCCCCCTCCAGCCCTTGCTCCCAAAACCCCTAAACAGGCCCTGAAAACAAACACTTCCCCCTTTGCTTACTCTGTGTGATGAGCAAAGCACCCCACAGCAGCAGAAACACTGATGAACCAAAGCTTTGCCTAATTACCCCAGATTTCACTGGAGCTCATCTCACAAGTAACGCCCCCGTGGGTGCCCTCACCCAGGCACCTTGCATCTGCCACCTTGGCTGAGGCACCAGCACCAGAATGACCCCTAAGAGATAAAAAAAGAGATTAATAAGCCTGCCATGGTGGCAGCCACCACGCTGGGTGCTGGATCCAGGCCTTCACTTCTCCACCTTTTCCATAGGAATTGCAATTTGCTTTGCCACAGAAATATATGAAGGGGTGACCTTTCACACTGGAATCGTCCTAGGTCTTGAAAAACTAAAAGCCATGGATGACTTGCTCTGCATCTGACATTTTCAGCACATGTAAAATTGCCACTGGGAGTTAAAAGCAAACAAGCCAGACATCTTTTAAAGCACACAAAACTTCTCAGACACATAATTCATATGCCAGAGAGACATCTTGAAGGGATCAGACTTTCTTTTTGCTACGAGGGAATGGATTTTAAGGTAAAACTGAATGCATCAAATTTCAGCCCCAATGACGGTGGCCATTGAGAACAAGAATGAAAAAGAAGGCATAAGACAATAGAAAAAATAATTATCTTGGGACATAAATACATTATAACTCAGGCATAAATATAATTACTTTCGAAGAGCATTCTGTCCAATTGCAGCAATTGTTATTTCAAAATTTATTTTGCTCAGTGAAAATGAAAGACCAATTAATATATAATTTATATCCAGAATTCCCCCTTGGATTAGGGTTGCTGCTCCTCCATGGAAGGAATCCCCACCCTTTGCATTCAACTCATTTAAAAAGAAAAGAATCAAAAAGTCCTCAGTCTATTCCCATTTAACTTCACAAGGGGCAGGTCTGAACATGGATTTTTTTTTTTTTAAGAGTTCATTTTTCATAATTAGAATTCCTGTAGAACTAAGCAGATTGAATTCATTTGTGTTTCCTGCAAGAAGCTATTTAATACAAACTCCTGTGAAATGAAATGTCATTGCTTACAAGAAGTGTATCAACAGCACAAAAATACTTCGGATGAATCTTCACAAAATACAGCAATTTTCTCAATAAAGTGACAGAAATCAGCCAGGGCCAGAGTCCAATCTCCTCAGGAGCAGCTGCTGGAGCTGAGGCTTGCAGGAAGAGGTCAGGGAAGGAAAGGGATGATGATGGTGGTGGTCCCTTAGTGCAAAGCCATGGTATGAGCTTAACCACAGTTCAATGTGGCTCACAATACAGTTTTGTGCTCTGGAGAAGGTGGGTTTCCCTACTGGCATCAAAAGCAATTGTTTTATTGTGGAAAAGTGACAGTGACTAAAGGCAAAATCCACAAAGAGTCTGAAATATGCTTTGTAAGTAAAAATGATAAAACCTGCATTAAGAAAATGGAAATTTCAAATAGGTCACTAACATAAAAAAACCCAAATCTGCCCTCTACTTATGCCAGATTTCCTTGTGATGTACTGCACCCCAGTTTATAATTATGAGAGAATAATCCAGTTCTGTGCTTTTTCTTATACATCCCACATTTGCTAGGCTCTGCTTTGCCATCCTCAGAAGTAACTTTGAAACTGCCAGGCACCAGCATTAAAAGCCTCCCTGAAAATGTGCACTTGTGTCTGAAAACACACAAAGAAAAGATCAAAATGAAAATTAAAAGCAGATGCACTTTATGTACTAAAAGGTTTTTCCACTTTGATAAGTGGATTATAATGAAGTGTGGCACCATGTTTCAGACAATTTATTAATCCAGTCCCACTTATTTACACTCTGAAACAGCATAATGATTTCAATGTTGGAGCACAGCCAAAACTCACATGCAGAAATAATTAAAAAGTTATGTGGAAAGATTGGTGGTTGCTGGTTTTTGAGGGGTTTCCAAAGAGACAGACAGACTTAGTTAACCAGAAGACCTAAGATGAAGTAGACAAGACAAAGTGTGAAAGCAAACTCATTTTTTAAAGGGAGTAGAGACCTACAAAAAGATAACCAGAGCCTGACTTGGTCTGGAATTACAGACCTCTAGGCCTGGAGAAGCTGGTGCAGAAAGACCTGTCTACACCAGTGCTGATGCAAGCAGGGAAACTCCATTTACCCAAGTTCAGACGTCTACACTGAGTAAAAGGGGAAATCAGGCCATCAGTGTAAGAAATCCACAATTCCTTTGCAGAAAAATACAGTGCTGGTTGGCAATTCCCTCCTGGGCACAGCACACTCCTCCTGCCTCCAGGAGCATCCTTACCCCTCACAGTTCCAAGGTAATGGTCCCTGAAGATGCTGAGCCACCCAGCAAGTCAGGAATACTTCCTTTAAAGGTGGAGTACACAAATATGGGAACACCACTGGGAGATGCACTCATGCAGAAAATGTATTTTATTTATTCCCCCATGCACAATGCCCCCAATTCACTGTATCCACTACATTTCTTATCCACTAACCTCTCTCTCCCCCAGTTCCTCACCTGAAAATGCTGTTTATACAGTGAGCAGGAAATCTAGAATACAGTTCATTGTTATTATCTGGCAAGAAGTACGTGATGAAAAGATCCTAATACCAATTCTGTCATTAAGTATTTCTACAGCAAATTCCTACTGAGAATAAGTGACTGCCAAATTCAGAGTTTATCACACTGTGAAGATACCCTGTGAAGTATCAGAGGGACATCACTGAAGTAGGAAGAAAGGAGGAGGAGTTGCCAGCACAACTGTGGACAGAAAAATAATACAAAGAGGTGTAGCGAAATTGGAAGCAAAGATAGGAAACAAGCAATAAAAATGCAGTTGGAAAAAACACCACTGCACATACCAAGGGAGGAATCCAAGATAAAGAGTTAACAAGGCACAGTAATGAAGCAAAATTTGGAAAGCATCACTGTTGAAAGAGACGTAGGAATATGAGGATAATCTGGATATAAAGAAGCAATGTGTCAGAGGAGAACCAGGTGCCAGTGAGACCCCCTTGGCTCGTTCTGTAGAAGCATTACACAGTGGGGCAGCCTGGCAGGGCAGCACTCCCTTGATGCATTTCTTTTGCAGCCACACCTGGAATATTGTATGCAGTTCAGGCACTTCATTACTGGGAGATATAAACAAACGGGAGGAAGTCCAGAGAAGTGGAACGGAAATGATTAGAAGCCAGGGGACTGATTTACCAAGAAAATTTAAAGTAGCCCTTTACCCGCCTGTAACTTCTCTGATAATTAGAGCTGGGAAATGATAACAGCCTAGTTTAAGTCTCCAGTCATGTGCCTTCAGCCCTTTTGCCCTGGGCACCTAAGCATGTGCCTAGTTTTAAGAATACTGAGTACACAAAGATTTTTGACCTGATGAAGAGAATAAGATTAAGGAAAGGACAAAAATTTAGGCTACATACCAGCAAAATCCTCCCAGGAATTAATTATGACTAAACGAGCTACCACAAAAGATGGAGATTGCATTGCTGGAAATTTCACATTTCACTGCTGATAATGAAAAGGGTTATTCACATTTATTCACGTCTAAAGTTCATCTTCTGTAAAACAACAGGACTGTTCAATAAAAACAGATTTACCCATGTACACAAGTCTTTACCACAAACATATATAGCACCAAGTCATCCTGCCCAGGTAAAGAGACCCGACCAAGCAAACATTTTTACCCCAGACCATGTAAGCCAGGTGGAACGGTTCTGCAAAATGACAAATTATATCCCAGCAGGAAAGTAACTGGATTAACCTAGCTCCTCACACACTGACATTGCTGTGAAGTGATTTTTAGGAAGGCAGCATTTTATATAACTGTTGAGCTGTCAGCAGGGCTCTACTGAAAGACACTTTAAGAGTCATGAAGAGACTGCCAGAGCCTGATCCAGGGAACGGGCGATTATCATTCACACAGGTTTTGCATGTGATCTGGAAAAAAACCCCTAAAACAATGAAACACACACACAAAAAAAAAAAAAGAAAAGAAAATCAGCCAAAAGCCAGCAAAGCCCAGCTGCAGGCAGCCTGCAAACAAGCCTGCTGGGATGCAGCTTTCTGTATAATCTCCAAGCTGGATTCCAGGCCAACAGCCATGTTTGAGCACACAGGATTCCCAAGCCTCCGTACCAGTAGGTGAGGCCACCCAAAAATTTTATCCTGAAGGCAACCCTGTGCCCCCACCCAAAACCCCTTCACCTGGCTTGGGCTTAAAATCACTTCCTGATGCTCCAAATAAACAAAGTTCATAGTTCTACTCAGGAGAAATAGCCTGGAAAGATTCTTAGTGCATAAATGAGAGACAGAATAGAAGTCTGCAGTGTTTACTGGAAAGTCAGCATTTGTTAATAAAACTGTGCTGGCTATGCATACCTGAATAGCTTGCTAGCCTGGGCTTTTGTTTATGCAAGCAATGCAAGTTTCAAACTACAGCTTTTTCAATATTTCTATTAATTCAATATTTTTCTGCAGCCTAGATTTAGACTTCTGGAATGAGAGAAGAACAGGCACGAAGTCAGAGCATTGGTGCCTTGATTTTAACTTACGATTTTTTTTTTTTTTAATGGACTTTCTGCAGCACAGCTTTAAAGGTTTGACAGAAGGTAAAATGACTGTGTGGTTGATCATTGCTTTGACTACTTACACAGTCATACCTATAAGCCTCAGAGTCCTACTCCAGGGATTTCTTCCCCTCCTTTCTCTGTATAGTATATGTCAAAATGAATCTCCAAATTGGTTGAAATCTGTCAGAAACCAAATTATCATCAGTGAATATGGTAGGTCTACATATAGTTAAGGTTGCCTGACACTTCTCATTTTAAGACCTCATTTTCTATTGCTTATAACTTTACCACACATTAGCAGTTAGGGCTGAAATTTTCCATGCTGTGTGTCAGCCTGAGGCTGAATTTTATTTTGCGAAAGTAAGAATGTATCAGCTAGAAGCACCGAGCTTAGTGCAAAGTAAGTTTGTGAATAAGGGTAGGGAGGAACATGTTGGTTTTCTCCCATGTTACATTTTTCACAGACATATTTGAGAAGCTCAAGAGCCTTCACACTTTGAGACAGACCCTTTGAAGCATCACTGCTCCGATACCACAGATGTGCCTTTTGCCATCTCATACATTATCACTTTAAAAGATAACGGATCACAGTATAAAATACTGAAGAGTTGCAGTTTGTACGTGATACGATTTGCTAAGGTTTTGGTGGAGGTTGGCTGCCAACCTCCAAAGCTCCCTTCTGCAAAGAGCGTGGACCAGGGCAGCGGGTCTGAGCTGAGCTTGTGCTCCAGCCATCCTTTCCATGTGCCAGGCAATGCTCTGGCACAGGGAATTCGTGCAGAAAATCCCCATCACACTCTCAAGATGCAGCAAGGGAACAGCTTGGATGAAAGAGGAACGAGGCACAGGTTGCAGAAGCAAAGGCAAGCAAAGATTAAGGCAAAAAATAAATGTCTATTAATGCACTGAGCCTGACCTGTCACTCCCATAACTCCATTTTTCTGACTGTTTAGCATTTTGAATAGAGGCTGACTTCCAAGGAGGCAGACACCCTGCTGGTTGGGGTACAGGTCTCCATGAGAGGCAGCTGGAACAGGTGCCCATGCCCCCAGCTCCACTGCAAGCTTTCATGGCCCCTGGGACTTGACTTGCTGAGTCTGTCTTGGGGGTGAGCCCAGAAGAGCCTGAAGCCACCCTCTGTAAGCACAGGGAAAACAGCTAGTGGCAGCCATAAAAACTTAGGGATGCAAAAACGTCCCCAAGAAACACTGTTTGGCCCCCAGGTTACTGCTAACAAACACCTACATGGCCTCACAGTGCTCTGTGATGTGCAGCTGCAGCAGAGAGTGCTGCACCAAGGGATGCATGTCCCACACACATCCCATCTCACCTCTTCCCCTTTGGCAAAAACATAACCTTAGAAAAAGATGACAACCCCTGGCTTGTCACTTACATTCTCTGCTTTTCTAAAACTTTGTAAGAAGAGGAAATGGGGCTTTAAGATCCTAACCACTGAGCAGAGGAGAGTATCCCACAGCCTACAGCCCTGCAGTCCAGGCTGGGAGGCAGAGCAAGCATACCCCATAGCTGAAGCGGGGGGAAGACAAACATGGGCTGTCTCTCCCAGGACACATTCCCTGCTAGAATAGCTCCTGTACAGGTAGTGGGTAACTTCTGCCCACCTTGGAGAAGGTGCCACTGGCTAGCAAGGCCACCTACCCCTGCAGCCGGCGTGGCATCCCACACACGTGAGGCCTGCACAAACCACCGCCAGCAGTAAAACCACAGACTCGAGAAAAAGAAAGCTCAAAGTATCCTTCAGCACGAATTTGTGATCCATCAGCACCTGCAAGGAAGGGTTACCCTGGCAGTTTCTGCATCTGCACGCAAAAATTGAACTACAGTGCTTGGGAGGGACACGGATTACTGAGCCATCATCAAAATGTTTGGCCTGGGGAGTTCCAGTGCCGCATCCACACGTTGCACTGCGGCTGCAAGAACATCCTCCCGAAACGGGCTTTGCCAAAGAGAACAATGTTTTCCCACAAATATGATTACGCTGACTTTAATTAGGTAACTGGCTCGGTGGTTTTGATTGTTTCAATTGGGTAAGCACGTGACGGGGATTGATGTATAATTAAGATGAATTTCAAAGATAAGTGCTCATGCTGAAGTGGTGGAGCGGACGCATTTGTCGCCGCCCGAGGACGAAAGAGTGGGAGCAGAAGTGGGGAGAGCTCCTCTCTCCGCTCAGGCAGTGATTGCTGACCTCTGTTTTCCATTATTGCTAGGAAGTGGTCAGTTAACCCTCATCATTAAGCAATAAACCGTGACAGAGAGCGCTGATTAATGTGCTGCTCCCCAGCGGGGTCAGGCACGAGGAGGAACCCACGGCGGGCTCCTGGCAGCTTTAAAAGGCCATTAGTTACAGTTGTGCAAAATGGAATTAACCCAGCTAATCGAGCGCTGAGAAGCCACGCTCCTGCCGAGGTCAAGGGTTCCCAGGAAACAAAAGGTACACTATTGTTTACGTACAGAGAAAAAAAAACACCCAGAAATCTCCCCAAAAAACCTCAGACCCTGACAGGCTGATTAGCAAAAATAAATACGTAGAATAAATTTGACCGAACGGTGAATAACCATAATACCTGCACTGTACACATTAACTGAGGGGAAGTCCAGGAGGAAAGCAACAGATTGACTTCAGCAGCCTACTAAAACATGCTCTAGGATAGCTGCTGCACTGCTGCAGGTGGCCCTGTTTAGAGCCCTGTCCCCAAAACCCTTCCTGACTGCCCTCCCCTCTAGGCAGGTTTGCTATTCTGCCCCTTCCCGAGTTCTGCAACGCGACCCCTATGTCCCTCATGCCTGGTCTGCCACACATATTCCTCACATTCCCAAATTCGCTGTTTGTAAAACCTTCTCCCATGAGAGCCAGAGAGCTGAGGAAGCACAGAGAGCAAATGGTAGAAGCCCAGTAGAAGGACACAAGCCAAACATGCACATGGCCAGCTCAGTCTGTGACAAAGACATGATGGGCCTGAGCACCGGGGCGTTTTTCTGAACAAGTAACTTCCTCTCACTTTAAATTTAATCTTCATTTATTAGCCTTGGCAAGTGCTACTGTAAGGCATGACCTTCATGTCTGGATGAGGAGAAATGTTTTTGCTGTGGCCTGCTCTGTGCCCCTTGCAGGATGCCAGAGGCCCTTCACCCCTCTTTTCCTAAACCTTTGTTCCTGATTCCAGCTGAAATCTTACGTTTGTCCGACAACTGGATGGAAATAATTTATTTCTAAGAATTTCCCTCACTTCTTCAAGCTGGCAACCTTCATTCAAAGTGAAGCCTCCAGGAAATTCAGAGGCATACTGATTTTAGGATTAAGGATTGCATAATCCCCATAATGCACTTGCATATGGATTTTGGATCAGTCCCATGTGCATTATCTGGCAATACCTCAGATCCAATCCACCTTTCCCTGCGGAATCCAGGTGGGCACCTCGGGCTGTAGAAGCACACAGAGCATTTCCCACCTTATTCCTTGTGGGAAACAGGTGTCCTTGCATTGTGAGCTTGTTATTGAAGGCTTCAAGGACACAAAGAACGGTGACAGTAACGAGGACTTTCTCACATTCTTTGTGGAATGGTAATAGAAAATACAGCCAGTGTGAGAACGGCAATAGGAAAGGCTGAAATGAATTTCGGAAAGATGATACTGTCCTTCAGTTTTCTATTTCTGGAACATTTTCTAACTCAATGGAAAAAGGGATGCTCAAGTAAGCAAATTTACCCAAATGCTGTTCAAAACCCCTCTGCTGCTCAACCCTCTTTTGTCTCATCACAGAGCTCTTTTAGCATGTACTAATACATATGTTTTGCTTGTGCTTTTATGTCCTTCATTTTTTCATAAGCTTTCCACGAAGGATCTTTTATTATTAAACAGTCAGTGAAAGATCTCATCCTTGCCATATTTCCTCTTCCTACTTTGAAATGAATAATTAACATGGTATAATTGCTAGGTATTCTTTCTAAACTTCTTACATGGGAGTGGATTCCTTCATAAAACAGAAGGGAAGCAGGAAAAGATGCAGTTCAGTAAAGCACTGCGTCCACGTGCTTGCACTATTTTCCAGCACCATAATTTATTTTATAAAGCTGTATGCAAAGTTGCTGTATTAAAATATAGTGTACTTGACAGACTGCCTGCTGCCCTACATTCAGCACAGAGTTACCTGCATGATGACAGTGCAGAAGTACAGAATGTGAAATACCACTCGTAGTTCTCAGGGCTCTATAAACCACTTGAACATCTAGAATTCAACTGCCTATCTGTTTATATCTTGCATATGAA